>CM026198.1:32089932-32672432 GCA_014839995.1 Xenentodon cancila | reverse complement strand
TAGTTACACGTGTACAATACTGATGAAACTTTGAGCGTATAAATAACACTCCGGTCTCATTTACATAAGCTGTTATACAACCTGTAAATTGGAGCAGCTGTCTTGATTAAAACGCAGGTAAATTTGTTCTGTCAAGCACAGATGCCAGTCAGCAAAGGATGACCAAACGTCCGTGGTCGACATCCTTTCTGGAGCAGAAACGCTCCAGAAACACGGATTCTGGCAAATCGAATTCAAATTCAACGTTTTTCAACATTTAAGCTCAGGCCAGTTGCCAACTGGTTTCTTTAAAACCTGATGCGACTTTGGGTAAACCAGTGACTTTGTTTACTTCACGTCTCAGTCCAAACCGGATTGAGATAAATGGTACGTTTACTTTTTCTAAATGAAGTCCTGACACCCAAATATTTGGAACCTTTACTTATTTTATTATCTTAAGAGCGTTCGAGCAGTATTGTCATCTACTTTTTTGTCTTCCACCTTCGACATATTTGAAACTTCTTCTCTTTGTAAGACTCATGAGCCTAATGTTTACCAGTGTGACGAGCCGGTGCGACGGGCCGGTGCGACGGGCCGGTGCGACGAGCCGGTGTGACGAGCCGGTGTGACGGGCCGGTGCGACGGGCCGGTGCGACGGGCCGGTGCGACGGGCCGGTCATCCACCGTCCTTCACTCCCCACCGCTGTTTTAATTTTCTTTACAAAGCACGGAGATGACAAACGTGTTTTAAGCAATGAAGAAGTCCAGAAATTGTTAGTAAAACATTCAGGCAGTAACACAGTAGAGGAAGTTTCTTTTCTTTGCTTTTCTTTTTTATACCAGGCGCTCATTAACTTGCCTTGTGTCGTTTTTCATTTTCAGTCTTGATTCACTTATTTGTTGAACAACTGTAACAGAACGCTCTCTCTCTATTTTCTCATTATAGAGGTGATTATGGAAATGGGTTTGGTTTTGTTGCACAGGATGCCACGACAGGCTTGAGAGTGTGTGTGTGTGTGTGTGTGTGTGTGTGTGTGTGTGTGTGTGTGTGTGTGTGTGTGTGTGTGTGAAAGAAAGTGAAAAGTGGAATTAATGGAAAAAAACAAGACACTGATTATGCCTCCGCTCCTCATGTGTGTAAATTAAATGACAGTTTCTCTCCATACAGACTTTGCCTTTTTAAATACATGAAAAAAAAAAAACGGGTCACTGTATGAAAAAAGAGTCATGGAACCTTGGAAAGAACGAAAGTGTCTCAGAAGTTGACATTTCTTTTAGATAACGTCTTTTAAACATATTTAGTCTGATCAGGTTGTTTAGATTCTCTTCTAAAGATCAATTTGTGTCCTTCAGCACTGTAGCAGAGAACAGGACTAGTGGGGCTTTTTCAGTACAAATAATATGTCAGACTTCCAAACACATAAAAAGGAAACGTTTCCTCCTCTGACCTGTGGTAGAAAAATAACCTTTGAGTTATGCGAGAAGCTCAATGGTGCTCTGCTCTGCAGACAAGTACAACAGCTTAACATCCAGGCAGGAAGCAGAGAAGAGCGAGTCCTGCAGCACCTGGATAACATTTATACGTTTATACGTTTATATTTACACTTCAGCCAAGCAGAGCTACGTTTCTCATGTTGTAATGATGATGATGCTGAGACCTGACGGCTGCAGCGCCACCGCTGAGATATAACGGAATCAACATTTCCTTTCTGGAAGAAAACAAAAGATTTATCTTCTCCACATGAAAACTTTGTTTCCATAATATCCACACTTCAACTGCTGTTTTATGATGAAGCAGCAGCAAACCTTGAGCATCAGACGGACGACTTCTGCCCTCATTTTTAGCGGAAGAGTCTCAATAACTCAATCTGAAGGCCGTTTTACGAGGAGACTTGGTGAGTATATATATATATATATATATATATATATATATATATATATATATATATATATATATATATATATATATATATAACAGTGATAATAGGTGCGTTTTCATTAGCGGCGGTTTCTGGGTTTCTGTGTTCACATGATTTAAGTTCAATTGAAAGGGCTGAATGTAATTTAGAAATCCCGATCAGCAGAAAACCCCCGCCGGGTAGTTCCTGTAGGCCAATTGAGTACCTCTTCTACTACAGGAATGTTTTTACCCCGAAAAGGTTCCTGAAGGCCACTTCTGCGGGCGGCGCTGTTCCTGGAAATGGAGACACCTGTCAACAGTACGGCCCAGAACCCCCCCTACATCATCTATTACAAGAGTTATCGTTAGGAGGAGCCCAGTTTAAGGCCAGTTCCTGGTTAATCGAGGGACAGCCTGGAGTGGGAACACATCCCGACCAGATTTAGATCAGAGGACACTCAGTGAACTAACGTCGTGGCTCCTTTCCTGGTCTCGGGTGTGAATGAGCACATTAAAAGTCTTTGTCAAGTACATGGGTTGGATAAAGTTTGGAAAAAAGCTTGTGGTAGATTTTTATTTTTTCCTGAGTTTTAGCCAGTTATGTTTGGTGGTTAAGAATAAACACACATTTGGTGTATCAGTGGTAATGGTGTGGATGTTTATTTCCGATCATTTTAATGCCAGGTGTAAATGCACTCTAAGTGCTGGCTACTTGTGGCTGGATGGCTCAGGATGCATTTTAATGCTGGGTGTAAACGGGGCTGGAGTAGCTGCATACGAGCCCTCTTCAGTCAGAACAACTGAAAAAAAAATAGGATGAGGTAGGGCGATGCCTTGAGTGGTCCTGGGAGCGGGAAGCTGCGATATAAACCCGTCGGCTAAATGTTGGTGAATTAAATGTGAGGCTTCTTGCATTATGGCTTTATAGTTACTCAAGTGACTGAAAAGATTTAACTGGACAGTATAAAATCTAATTTGTTTTAGTAATTTTTAATTTTTGATGAATTGTTTTAAAACATAATGTGACTCCTCTTTCTAATGTACTGATGGAAACCTTCTTTACCGTTACAGCGTTACACTGAACTGAGTTAACACATCGGTTATAACAGGAGTGTAGCTCATGACAGCATGACCGAGGCTGAGAAACAGTCATTTCCTTTAATATCAGACGGCAACTTTCTGAGGTTTTAAGGCGCCTTTTTAAAGGGATTTACGATCCTCGAGCTCAAAGACAAATGAACAAAACATCATTCAGTTAACAAGAGGACAGTGGAAAACACATACACAAGGTTTTTACCCAGAAACAACAGCGTTCAAGACGGATCATTTCTGTGGATATCCGGCACAAAGAAGAAAAAACACCTCTGCTAAAGACAACACTAAGGTGCATTTACCAGTAGAGATCCCACAGCCAATTAAAACGTGTGACACACCTCAATCAATGTTTTTTTTAATCCCAAAACTGGTTAGAAGGACGGACATCGGCCCCCGAAACCACATCCTAAATTAATCATACTCCGCACGCACGCACGCACGCACGCACGCATGCACGCACGCACGCACGCACGCACGCACCACTACTACATGGACAGACTCCCAGCAGGCACGATGCACACGTGTAGCATGTGTTATCGCTCACCAAAGCCTTTGTGACGTTCACAAATTGATGATTTCTCTTTTCTGTTTTTGTTTGTTTGTTTCGTTGCTGGCGTTGGGAGGTGGTAGGGGTGAATTCAACTTTACACTGTAAACAAACAGTAAACATCACAGCATAGATTAGGGCGTGTGAAGAGAATTGAATCAAAAATAGAAAAAACCTGCAAAAAGCAGCTTTACCTGCTTGGAAAAACAATGCACTGAGTGAACATTTCATTTCAAAAACACAGTCGCGCTTGGCTTTTGACATCAAGGTGAATCACTTTGCAAATTTCTCATAAAAACAGAAGACATACACACATTTTGTCATAGAACATGCACTTATAAAAAAACAACAACACAACATGTGTTTAAATAAGCCCATCAAAGTCAGACTCAACTGTGAAACAGCCTCCGTTTCATCAGATGAACCTCTCTGACCCTCCAAAGCCTCTTTTGCTGTTAAAGCACCCAGTTCCTCATCTCCGAGTTTAGAAGGTGATGGAAGGGAACTCTTGCTTTCAGGCAGAAATTGCACACTATTATCAAATTGCACCTCCAACACCGAAATTGCAATCATTACTGCAACCTGCAGTGTGGGCACTTTCATTCTTCCATTCTCCACTAACTATCCCCATCCTCCACCCTCCCAGCTTCCTGACGATGAGCCACTGACTCTGGATCAGCTGATGCCTGTTGGCACTGGGTGGTTGGCACTGAGGAGGACGCTCCTGCTGATCTGTGAGCTGAAACGGCCCTGAGCGGGAAAGAAAAGGCAGAAACGGCTCCGTTTCCCTCCTGCAGCCGCGACCCAAACCCGCCCAACTCTCCACTAACCAGCAAAACAATTTGTATTCTTCTCAGGGCACAAAAGAGTTTGGACGGCAATAGAAATGGACCTTTTAAAAGAAGCCAGCAAACCCAGCACTGATGTTGTGATATGATTAACATTATGTTGATGTGTAATCTAACACTGGGCTTTATTATGGTTCAGATTTAGTGATAAAGTAGGTTTTCCATCACCTTATTGGACAAGTACGTCATTTCGTAATCGTTTGCCTCTCTTGTCTTTTCTAGTATGTATTTATTTCAGCAGTTAAATGTTTTTTTCATAAAAACAACAGACTTTTTCACCCAGAAACAATTGTGTTCACTTGTGCACATGTACAGACTTTACATTTGACCTCTGCTGAACTAGCTACAATTATCAATTAACGGGCTGATTGGAATTACTTTGCTGAAGGTGTTTCAATTAGACACAGTCTCCATGTTTCTCCTAATTAGTACCAAAACTTGTAAATCTGTCTGGGGAAACAGCCTAGAAAATTATTAGGATCTTATTATAAACTACAGACCTGTATAATTAAGTGTTAGCGACTAATTTTAGACATCTTGTTTTAACGTTAATTAAATGACTATATTTCAAAAGGCAGGATCTTACATTTTGTCGAAATACTGATTTATTTTGTTCCATTTTGGGACTAGTTCTTTGTCTGAAACTGTGTCCTCTATCCTGATTTGTTCTTCTCCCATTAATCTTCGTATTACAGGACAATGTAAATCATTTAGACGACACTTTTACTGCCAGTGACATTTCAGATTCTGTGAATTTCAAATAACCAAATTATTACTGAGAATACTGTAATGTGGTGACAGACAACCCGTCTGGCACAAAGTGGTGGCTTTTCTTGAGTTTTTCTTCATTTTCTTCCTTTCATAAGTTTGTCCTTTATAAATTCCCTTTTTTCAGCCTACAAAACCACTGACGAATCTTTATTATTCTTTTTTTTTTCATTGCAAGTTTTAAAAGCTGAAAATAATCAAAGGATTTCAGAGGCATTAGTCTGATTTGATCAACATGTAGAACAGTCAGAACTACGTAAAATGAAACCCACGTTTATGTAAAAATCACGGATCAGTGTGATCAGCAGGAAAAAGCTTCATTTTATATATATATATATATATATATATATATATATATATATATATATATATATATATATATATATATATATATATATATATATATATATATATACACACACCCACACGCACGCACGCACACACACACACACTAGTTTGTCAGCACACACACACACGCTCATACACACACACGCACGCACACACGCACGCACGCACGCACACACACACACACTAGTTTGTCAGCACACACACACACACACACCCACACACACACACACACACACACACACACACACACACACACACACTAGTTTGTCAGCACACACACACACACACACACACACACACACACACACCCGCACGCACGCACGCACGCACGCACGCACGCACGCACGCACGCACGCACGCACGCACGCTCACACACACACACGCACCCACGCTCACACACACGCACGCACGCACGCACACACACACACACACACACACGCTCACGCACGCACGCTCACACACACACACGCACGCACGCACACACACACACACACACACACACCCGCACGCACGCACGCACACACAACACACACGCTCACGCACGCACGCTCACACACACACACGCACGCACGCACACACACACACACACACACACACACACACGCACGCACACACACACACGCTCACGCACGCACGCTCACACACACACACTAGTTTGTCAGGCTCTCAAACCCTGAATCAGATTTAGCACCGATGAACTAAAACAGTAAATCTGCGTTCGGCTCAGCTCATCCTGAATCAGTGGCTGCGTTGATACTTAGTGAATTACTGGAGGTATTCTTTTTTGTTTTTTTGGAGAACATGAACATGGAATATTAATTATAACAGTAAAAATATATATAATCTGTCAAAGAACACAATAAATTAAAGGAGGGTATAAATATGATACTCAGCAGGTAAAACCAAAACAAGGATGGTGGGAGGGTGATCCTGGTTTTGGGGCACAGTGGGTGATGTAAACCATGTCACATGGCCAGGGCTCGGGCTTTGGCGGCTGCTGCCTGCGCCCTCTGGATGGCTCCGTGGCTGCTCTCTCTCCTCGTCAGCTGGTTGGTCTCAAACAGGCCTTCATGGCTGCTGCCTCCTCCGCCATGTCCACCGTCCACAAATGTCAGCACTCCTGCACCGGAGGCCATGCATCAAAGAAACAGGCGAACAGTTACGTGACAACAAACCACGCCGTAGACATAACTCACTTCATCTAACAAGGTCCCTCAGTTCTGTGGGTCTGGTAATAAGTGGCTGTGCTTTTGGAGTGAGAGTAGTTGCAGCCGGCTGTGTTTACTGGGAAAGTGCGATGCTGCGGTGCTTCAGAGAGGTCAGGGGGAGGGGTTGACTGGATGGACGTCTAGCATCTACAGCAAGACCTGACACTGAAAGCTGCATTCATGTCTTTGAGGGGAGGTTGCTTGGCAACCAGCGAGGACTCCAGCAGGTTACAAGTAGCCTGCCACACAAGGTCCCCCTAAAAAGACCATTTTAGACATCAGCTCTTTATAGAGGTTAAACTAGGAAACGAAGCGTTGGCTTCAGCTTCAGGACCACTCACAGAAATGATTAAAAAATAATTAAAAGACAAACATAAAAAGCACCAATTAAAAGAACATTCAAGAAAATCATTTTACCTAATGATGGATCATTAATCTCAGCATCTTAGACTCAAATTTCAGTTCACTTTAGGTCAGTTCATTATTGTAGGACAAATTTACAACAAAGTTAACCTGAAGACACTTTACAGCAAAAGATAAAACATTCACTGCAGTTCAGATTAGTCCAGATATAATCTAAACAATCTTTTCCAGTCACTCGTAATAATACTGAATTTTCTTCGACATGTCTAACTGCTCATTGCACCAGTTCACCAGACTCTCCAAAATTCACCTACATCACCCCAAAAATCCTAAATTTGGGGGTTAAATTAGGCAGTGGCGCTCTGGGGCACTTGTCACCATGGGATACTTTGCAACTTGGCCCCTCCTCCTCGGCTCTGCAGAGGCTGAGTGGGACCACTGTCCACAAGACTCCCATTGTAAGCCGCAGATCAAAGCAATAAATCTGAGATCTTATTTCCCACTTGATTCTAAAGCACAAACACACAGCATTGCACTTCCTTTTATCTGTCCGAGGTTTTCCTGAAGGACCTGCCACCTCTGTCACCAGTCAGTCAGAGTCCAGTCGCTCTACTCTGTGCAGCTTTGCAAAGCGTACAGCCTGTATACACGCCACAGCGTTTTATCTGTACAAGTAGAGTAAAACAGAAATTACAAGCCTGCTTGACTAACCTGTAGCCTGTTTATAAGTCAGTTTAAAAAGATTGGTCTACAACATCCCACTGTGGTCACAAACACAGCTGTGGAAATCCTTTAAAAACCCAGCTAAAAAAATATTTATCCCTTAAGAGGTGATTTAACATCCTAACACATTTGACAGACAGTTTGAACCAGAAAAACATTTCTTTTGGAAAGGTAAAGATCACACTGAAAGATGAACATTTGGCTGTGCTGTTGCGGATGGGTAGAGTCTGAGATGGAGAGTCAGGAAAGAGGGAGCGAGTAGGGGGGAGTGCATGTGTCTGGAAGTGTGAGCGTCCAGCTCAGGTGGCGCAGAGGCTGCAAATGGACAGACTGGGCTCTTTATACCAACAACCTGCACAAACTACCTGAACCAAAACAAAGATGGTTATGGTTCTCGCTGCTGAGATGCCGTTGAAGCACTCAAAGGAAAATCATTGCTTTTTTTCATTATTGAATTAATTAATAATGCAGAATGTGGCTACATGAAGTTCAAGATGAAAGACACACACACACACACACACACACACACACACACACACACACACACACACACACACACACACACACACACACACACAGCATCGATAGTTATGGTTGCTATAGCAAGACACCTTTGCAGAAAACAGTAAAAAGGGTGAAATTTGAGTGTTTGGACCAAAACAAAAATGATCAATTGAAAGCCAGTTGTCCAAAATTAAATCTTAAAATAAAGAAACGCATTAGTTTATGTTAAGATAAATGTGGACTCAAAAATGTCATTTTCAGTGGGACATTTCTTGTCCTCAGGATCAAACGTGTCAGTTTTTGTGCAGCTTTTAGGCTAATTGGCGGAAATGAGATGACATTTCTAAAAAATGTTTTAAATAAATATCCTCTGACATAAATGATATTAATTTAACACAGCTGAAATGGTTTGAAAAAACCCCAAAACAAACAAACAAAAAAAAAAAACCACAAAATTTTCCTTGGAGCTGTTAACTTAAAAAAACAAAAAAACAAAAATCCACCGCCGACCAAGCCCCGGATTTAACTCAGACTCGTGATCTGTTTCTCTTGTAATCTTTTTCAGTCCGTGTTTCCGGTTACGGTTAACCGTTACCTGAACCTGGGTTAATGTTTGTCTAGAAACTGCATGAGAGCGATGTGAATGACTCCCTTCATGCCGGATCACCTACGGCGCTGGTCCGTGGACTGGTTCTCACATGTCAGGATCCATACGTACCGTCTCTATTTTTACAGGCACCAATATCAGCCATTTGTCACAGTGACATGTTGATCCGCCCTCACCACCTAGCAGCCTTCAAATAAAAATGTGTTGATTACCTCCGGAGACTCTGAACCCCGACGTACAGGAACTTCAGGCCAATTAGCACATTTCACTTTTCTATGCATTTAAACAGCGCTGGAACGGCATCATTACGAGGGCGCTCAGATATATTCTAATCGTTAGCCAGAAGGGTTTTTTTAAATATTTAAATTTAAAACGCAGTTTGAGTGAGTAAGTAACTAAACTTATTCTCCTGTTACAGGTCTGGTGGATGTTATTTGTTAACATAAAACTGCTCCATCTATTACGGTTTAACCAAAACATCCCTACAGCGTCACAGAACGTCCTCGTGGAGTCTGGGTTGTGAAACCTACCGTGGCCGTCCACAGAGCCGCTTTTGAACTCGCCCTCAAACTTCATCCCGTCGAAGCGAGTGAAGACACCAGAACCTTGGAACTTCCCCTGAACAAAGTCACCTTCGTACCTGGAGAAGCATCATCACAAATACATTTACAAAACAAACAAAAACAGGCTATTTCTTGTTATTCATTTGTTTTACTTCTTTTTCTATCTCTTGAATAACACACTTTGTTACAAAAGCAGAAATATATATATATATACATTTGAACACATTACAACCAAACAAGATGAGAAGTCGCTGCAAGGACAGGAAACAGTTCTGTCGTGGAAGGTTTTAATGCTTTATCAAAGTGCAAAATGAGAACCTTTCTATCAATCACAATCACGACAGCCACACATGTAAATACTCATAGCTGAAGGAGAACAACACAGCTTCAACTCACAGGATAATAATAATGACTTGCAAGTAAAAGTAAATAGAGACTAAAGTCAAACGGATTCAGAAGTGGATGTTGGGCGTGAATTGTCTCCTCTATTTTCGCTCCTGACAATTACAGAGCAACGTGACTTAGGGCCAAAACTAGACGCAGACGGCGCAACGGCAGATCAGCAACACCTCCGTGTCCCTGCTGGAGTCTAGAAACCTCTAAAGCCATTCAAGCTAGAAACTTCTCAGAGGGCATCAGGCAACAACTGTTTGATTCTGTTAAGAACACACTAGTGTTTCTAAAGTCCTTGAGGAATTAATCAAATGCTTTGTTCAAGTTAAGTCACAGCACGCAGCATTGGCGGCAAACAGGTCCTTTATCCTGTGAATATTTCACCTTCACTAAACTGAGTGGAGCTGATAAAAACCCTGAAGTTATAGTATCTGGACTGCAGCGAAACACTAATAAATCTGTTAAGGTGAAAAAGTCACACCACTAAATAAAAAAGGAAATGCAGCAGTTTTTTCAGTCGGCTCTTGAACGATCCACAGCTGCTAAATCAACAAAGTACTTAAATAAAATTACCAAATATTAATGAAACAAAAACACCCTAAGGTCAAATTCAGATTCATTTTAACCTCGGTTTGCCTCCAGGTCTGCCTTTATTCCACAATCTACAGTATTTTATTCTTAACTGACAATCCAGATGTTAGAGTGTCCCTCACTCTAACCACTTTTATGCTTTAAGGGTCTTAATAGATGATTCTATGAAAAGCTGTATGACATCTCTGAAGAAAAACTTTATATAATTTACCGTTGGAGAGTAATAAAGTATTAAATGGAATGGAAACAGTTCTGAAGCCATCGATTTGATCAACACAAACTTGGTCCACACTCAAACTTTCAAAGTTCAGTAAAACTCAGCTTGCGAAGCTTTGGATGATGTGATGTGTAAAAACTAACAGAATCCAACCGATGGAGCCTTAAGAGGCAAACTGTTTAATCAACAAATAAGGAAACAAAATAACATGTGATAGTTTGCAAATATTTAAGGGGGAAAAAAAGTCCTGATAATTTTCTGTCCACATTTAATCGTGAACCTTAAACCGTTTAGGCTTTGAGCTTAATTTTGTGTCACATGACTTGTACTAGGTGATAAGAAATGCTGAATATTAAAATCAACCTGAGGAGATTTAGAAATGAAAGTATTCAAAACCTGATGAGGATGAGGAGGATGAGGAGGAGGGGGAGGGGACACTCAGCCGGCGTGGCGTTTGGCCAGTGTTTCTGATACAGTGATACTTCAACCAGGCGGGAAGCGGGAGGTCAAGCACAAACCTGGAGCCATCAGGAAACGCCAGCACGCCACAACCGTTGAAGAGGCCGTTCTCAAACTGGCCAGTGTAGCACGTCCCATCGCTGAAGGTCAGCTGACCCAGCCCATGACGCAGACCTGCAGGAAACAGGGTATCACAGTTATCTGACAGGATTCACGCTGAAACTGCTTCCTTAAAGCATTTCTTCAGCATCCAGAGGCTGCTAACCGAATGTGCCCGATTAATTATCATCATGTGAGGGGGCCTCTATAAAAACAGGGGTTGTGGCGATTTTCTGATTATGAGAAGTCAGGTGGACTTGATCTCACTTGAACTCTTGGGGCACAGTCCTGACATGAGGTGACTAATGCAATTACTGTGTCATCTGTAGAAGAAAGCATTCAAGAAGTGTAGAAAAAATCATAGAGGCAAAAACAAAACAAATGCATTTTTCTACATGGACAAAAAAGCTCCCTGCTGCACACAAACGCGCTGCCTCTGTAACCGGAGAAACCTCTTTTTCAGAATTGATACCTGATGGGAACAGAAGCGTTTACTTTTTTATCACGAGTTGTTTCACTGTGCGTCGTGGCACTCAGGCGATGTTTTCCTTTTAACACACATCTTAAAAAACATTTTTACGCATTCTTTTCTTCAATTGTAATTTATTTTTACAGAAACGTAGTTTTATTTTTGTAGCTCCAATAAATCAATCTGCAAGAAACAAGGAAACATGTTTAACTTTTTTGCAAATTACTTTTGATGTTAATTTTGTTTGACCCGAGCTGATTGAATGAAACCAGCTACTGTGGATTCATTCAAGACGTGCCTGGTTTCCCCGTCGCCTCTTCGTGGGCGTCGTTAACTGGTTCTGCAGGTAGGCGCTCAGGTGCATCAGGGACCTCTGGTGCTGGAAGGCCGTCTTTCATTGCCGTGTTGTGCAGGACACAGCCAGAAGATATTATTTTGGGCACCACCTTGGGTTAATAGAGCAGGGTGCACCCGCTTACATCCAAGCACGCCTACATCGCCTTCAGGACACCATTAGTGTGCTTTATAAGAGCCCGAGTCGCTGTGTGGGCGTCTGTCAGTACATCAAGCCGATTTAACAATCCACTGACATTTCAAGCAAAACATTAAAAATGCTCATCGATTAACATAAATATGTTGTATTTTAACTCTATCATCATGTTAAATGTGTTTTAATGGTATCTGCTTATTGTGAAAATCATATGTCGTAAATGAAAAGCATTATTAATGTGCAGTCCTCATTTACACAAGACCTACGCGTGGTCGGGGGAACCAACATGTTCATGAATGAATGAATGCCAGAACATGCGTAAAGTTCACTCTGCTCACAGTTTTTATGCACAAATTTGTTCCGCTCACATTTCATGAATGAGGCGCATTGAGTGCACCATGAGCGGTTCTGGAGATGGGAGGCCGTCTGGCAAAGCGCTGAAGCTTGGAGAAACTGGGTCATGCAAAAGGGCGATGATCCCAAGCACTCAAACAGATCTACAGCAGGACGGCTGAAAAAGACGAGAATCACGATGCTGCAGTCGCTCAGACTTCAGCCACATCTAAACGCTCTTGTGGGAACGTCTGCAAACAACATTTCCTTTAAAAAAATAAAATAAACAATTCTAATTATACTGGGGAACTTCAACTTTACAGTTTGTTGTACTAAACTTTAGGCTTTTTTTTAAGCCCCAATGCATGATGAGCTGGTGCAACGTGCCACGTGTTGTTGCTCATCTGAAGAGTTGGATTTAAACAAATTTCAGACCTAGTGAGAGACAATGAATAAAAGTATAATACTCCCAGAGCAAATAAGAGAAAGGCTTCCATCTAATTCTGCAGCTCATTTCCATGGTGGGTGACGATCACAGAGCAAGAGCAAAGAGCATTTCTCTTTCTCTTCCTGTTTAGCAGCTCAGGTGGGACTTAATGACGACAAGCGATGCACAGTTAGGCAAGTGTTGAGGAGGTCCTGCTTGCAGAAGAGTAAAGAGAACTTGCTCAATGACACAAAACTGGATTTGTGGAGAGGGGAACGGAGAATCTGGCAGGGTGGACTGGGATGGGTCCAGGAGTGGACTGGCATTCACCAGAGGAGGGTGCTTGCGGGGGGTGAGGCCACTGAGCTAATGGCAAAGTAAATTAGGCTGTCCATCTGTCAGGGCTGCTTAAAGGACCGCTCACTGCCTAATCTCAGCCAGGTTTTCATGGGAGATTTGGAAAAAGATTTGGCGGAGACTAAATCTGGAGCAGTGCATTCCATTTCCAAAGTCCTTCCCTCCCGAAGCATCCCGGATCCATACGCTGTGTGTTATATCCAGCTCAGTATGGGTGAAGCAGAAGCTCAAATCTAGCTCTCACCCGGCGTGGCTCCTCGTCTGGAGAGCGACAGCCTCAGGCTGAAATTTCACGGAGTAGCCGCTGAAATATAACAATCTGTGAAAAGTCAGAGGCCGTAGCCGTCTGGCAACAAACGCCAACAGCAGCGTCTTCCACGAAGCGTTACAACAGATGTGTCAGAGGATGAATGGCTTGATTGATTATAATGAAATTAACTGGCATCTCTCTTAACATTTTACAGACCGCTATGAAGCCAACTGTTTATTTTTTACTGAAAGTACAGATTATCTGTGGACTGCTGCAGCAAGGGACAGTCATTTCCTGTTTGTTTCCTTGATTCACTCCCTCCAGACCGACTCTAATCTGTCCTTCAGCTTTCTGCAACGCCTCTGTCTCCAAGCTCATGTTGGGTCACGGTCTCTGGCTAATTACGGTTTAGCTGAATTTGTCCGGCTTTTATGTCAATCAATAGCGGTAATGCATCAATGTTAAATGACTGCATGGGCAAAGACCAGTAGCAAATGGTTTCTGGCTGTGCCTTGGCTGTCATGGATGTACGGGTCCTACTTCCTGTAACCTGATAGCCCCCCCGGCTCGTCTTCAGCCAGCGCTCCACTGAATTATTTATGTGACATGGAAGACCTCTGTCTGACACACACCTACATGTTTGTGTGCAAACAGTGACTTTGCATGCACAGACACAGAGACGGTCTGTGTTCATGAAAACACCACACACACACACACACACACACACACACACACACACACACACACACACACACACACACACACACACACACGTCACTCCCAAATGCCAGTCGTGTTAATTCAACATTTCGCGGTCAAAAACAGCATGTGTAATCACACGTATTTAAATGTGGCAAAAAGTAAATATATAAATAAAAGCAGTTTAGGAAAAGGTAAAAGACGTGTGAGAAAAACACCTCAGCCATGTTCATGCCTGCAGGCAGAAAGACGATTAATGTTCCATGGTGTCACGTTCCAGGCGGTTTATTGTCACAAATAGTAGATCATAGTCAACACTAGTGCAAACATTGATGACAGCAACAATCATTGTGCAATTAGAGCCTATCTTTTTTTAAATAAAGCATCCGAAAGCATCGTTCTACATTTAGACAACATGTTTGAACAGATGTCAGTGCTAAAATAGAGCTGATGTTTTTAGGATTCATGAAGACGTGGAACGTACTGGAGGAAGTAGACTGATTACATGAATTTACTACAGATATGGGTTTCAAAGTCAAAAGTTAACTTTCTTGTTAAGATATTTTCTTAATCAAGCTCTCACTGGTGTTCTTAGTTGTACGTAAAAACAGGAGTAACTAGATTACGTTAAAACACTGGCACCAAAGATGCCACTAATTTACTGTTAAAACACAAAAGTTTTTACATAATTTGACTCTATATAAACATTGTGTTTATTTAAAAAGTGTAATAACCTCTGCTTCTCCAATAGTTTCTTTAAAAAAACCACAGATATTTTATTTAAAAAAAAATCTAAAATCAGGACCTGCATTTCCAGTAACACAGTAAAGACTGACATTTCCCTTTCAGCATCACTGTTAAATAAATACCGTTATGTGAATATAAATAATGATAGTCTGTGGTTAAACTTAACCAGTAGCTAGTAACTTATTATTACAAAATACAGTAATGTGCTGTTGAGTCTTAAATTTAAATCAAATTCAGAATACTTTATTAATCCCCAAAAGGGAAATTATTTAAAGCGACGCTTTTAGGTATAGTGAACTAATAAAAGGTGTTTTTATGAAGCACAAGTTTTTAAACTCTTAAAGAGTATGAAGTCATAAACATCATTTTACAGCTTGAAAACATTGTACTCTGCAACTCTTTCAAACACATGCACAAAAAAAAAAAAAACATTTTTAAAATGTTTACTTTGGTTTATTTACTTATTTTAGATCTGTTAAAAGACTACGTCACATTTTCAGCCCAAACTGAATTTTAAACAGATTTAAACACTTCTGCTGGCCAGACAACTGGGTTTTATCGTGTTTACTCCCCATTATCATTTCAAACTGACAGCAGTCGTGTATTTAAACAGCACAGTGGAGGCGGAGTCGTGGGGCGTGTTTAAGGTGTCGGTGGCACCGTGAATTATTACCAAGCATATCCAGCTGGAGGAACACAGTCATGTGTTTGGAGGGTTACTACATGACAAACGTTACCACTGTGAATTAAAACATTTACAAAACAGGGATTTATCATCTCCGGAACATCAGCGGAATAGCAAATATTTTATCTTTAGTCACTCAAAGATAACAGTATAAAAATGTTCAACTCACAAACTTGATCAACAATACAGCTTTTTTGTTCTTGCTTGCCCTCAGTCATGTCCACATAGGTGTATTTATAAACAGTTTGATTTAGTCGGGAGGCGTCTTCTAACACAATAGTAATGGAGAAAGACATAAGCAATGTCCTTAGAGAAGCAATGCTTCATCAGTCTGGACAGTTATAATTGATATTCTCTCAGCTGAAATGATTGCGGTATATATTTGGCCAAAAAAAGAAAACGAATGCACCTTTCGGTCTTCTGCACAGACTCAGATCGTTTTAAACACATGAAACTATGGGAGGTTTTACGCTTCGTGCCACAGGGTCCAAAATTTACTCTTAGTATCTTAAAAAAAAACTGTAGTTATGTGTATTTGATATTTAAAAGACTGTACATTTTGTGTATGTATGTGTTTACAATATTATATAAAACCCTCCACTCATATTCTGCCATTGTTGTTTACATCTTATTGTGTTAAAGTAGTAATGATGTCATCTGGCCAGGATAACCCCCGTATCTGGACACTACAATGTGATTCAGCTGGCATAATTTCAGCCAGAGTCTGAGCGCAGCGTAAGTGGTGACGCCAACACTGAAGACATAACTATAACTGTACAACAGGATGAAGTAGATCAGGGAGGTGGGAAATGCAACAGCCACCTTCCAGAGCTGGGAGAAGAGTGTTTACTGTAAAGTGTTCCCGCTGCTGTCGTCAGCTGTTTAAGGTGAGGGGGGACGCTGGTGCAAAGAGTCATGGGGCCATTCAAGTCAAGATAAATTATTAATTCGTGTCTTTAGGTTTTACTGTTTTTGAACTTTGATTTTTACTATTTTCAAGGTTTGAATGGCTGAGAACAGCACTAAAATTAACAATCAATGCCTGAGTTCAAGTAAAGGGCCAGCCGCCCTAACAACTGGAATTACAAAGACATTGTTCCAGCTGCTGTGATGCATGAGCTTTGTTGGGTTTGAGATTTTGTTTCTTGCGTTGTCTTGGGATTCTTCCTAGTTCTCCTCGTTTGGTCTTGTTTTGCGTAGATTCCTTTGTGATTCATTTCCCGTTTTATTTTGAAATTCTGAAGCCGTTTCTCAGTTTTAGGTAGGCTAAGTCTGGACTTGAGTACTTGGGCAGTCTCAGGTGAACGTACTCTAGAAGACGCGAGGTCGGATGTCAGTATCGCCGCTGTTGGAACATTAATGTACTTGATGACATCACAGCTCAGCTCACAGGCAAACACAATGAAAAACATCTACAGCTTAGTTGGGTCAAAAAAATACACACTAAACTTTAACGTGATTCAGAGTGGACCATAGACTCCTCTGGGTAAAGTGTTTGTAACCATTACTTTATACATTCAGAACAAGTGGAAAGTAGAGAGGAAAAAAAAACTGTGAAAACAGCAGAGGAAATTGTAAAATGGGCTGTATCTTTATATCTTTACGACAAATATGACATTGTTAAATGTCTATTCCAGCATGAAAACATGTTAAAACCACACTCTGTTAAACAGTTATAGACTAAATGTTTTTTGTTTTTTTTTAACTGAACTTGACACCCAGAACAGTACTTTGGCTTCGTGATAACGTTTCACACACAAGTGCAGACACGTTCGCGTGATGAGAAACGGCCTGGCTCTTGGCTCGTTTAGTTCCGTTTGACTTGGTCCAATTGAAAGAAAACACCATTTCAAATAAATGGCAAAGTCTACAACACATCTGTAAGAGCAAGGAAAGTGGCAAATCCTTTTGAGATTCATTTTGGAGCTACTTGATTGAAAAAAGGACGGGCAGTGAAAAACGAGCTACGAGTCTCTTTCTTCTGTGGTAATAAAAGATGGACAGCTCTCATTAGCTTTTATCAATCAGAGTTATTTTCAAATGCCTCAGTTATTTGCAGCTAAACTGAACCAGAGGGTACGCTTCATTTATTAGGATGTTACATCGCTCAGCTCTCCAGGGAGAGTGATTGCAGGAGAAGTTGCTCCTGCACTGCAACAAGCGTGTGGTCTTCAAACCCTGACCTCCACGTTATTAAGATTTTACCTTTATCAATTCGGCGTTCATTTGCAAGTTAATTTGCTTAAAATGGCTATAACTTCTGAATGACACATTACATATTTTTGTGAAACCTGTTACATTACAGCTCAAAGTTCACATCTTGACTATTTTATTTAAAATCCTTTGTGGCGTTGTATAACAGGTAAAAAAAAAAACCCCAAAACCTTTCTAGTTCTGAACCTCACTGTCGTTACACTGTATGAAAGTCACTACACGTATATTATTCTGCTTACTTGAATGTGGTGACTTTATTCTAAAAAATACGTCCCGCTGCCCCCCTCTGAACTGGACTGATGTGACCTACATCCACGTCACAACAGTAGCCACGCCCCCAGAAATGGTCCGTTCCTTCGGCGATTCCTTTAACATGACAATCAAACATTTGACCCCCTTTGAAATGTCATCAGCAAGTACTGATCCAATCAACACAAAAATACAAACAACACATAAAATTATATTTTATCATCAGTTTCCATCATCAAGAAGAGAAGAATTCAAAAAGAAACTGTTCCGGCATGGAAGTAGACGGTGCACCTTTACATTTATTATGACATTTACAAATGCATAAAAGTAAAATGACATAATTACTTCGTGCCAGAGCTATTTGTTGTGGATGTCTGTGAGTTTAGCAAGAAATTTAAAAGGTTCCTAAAATTTGTTAAAATGATTAACTTAAAATTGCTGGATAATAAGGCAAAAGTTATTCCTGTAGGACTAGGCGGCACATAGTTCATAGGGTTGAGCCGGCGCCCCATGAGTGGAGGCTACGCTCCATGTGCCCGGGTTCAAGTCCCGGCCTGTGGCCGGGCAGCACAATTTTCATTTGGCCAGACCAGTTCCATTAGTTTGTTCTTTTTTTTTTAAATGATTCTGTTGTAACAATAGCCACGTCTGATTTCCATTTCTCCATTTTAGCAATTTATTACGTATTCTTACTTTTGTCAGTTTTAAATTATTTCCCATTTGGGGATGATTTGGGTTTTTCTTTCTTTAGTTTTAAAGTATCAACAAAGCTGTCCACATACGTACTAGAAATCCTGTAAAGCTGTTTAGGAGGCCAGAAAAGATTCTCTTCATTCAAATAGGGTTGGCATATTCTCCACATATGCTACTGCAGATTACCCTTCCTACATTTAAGAGCATTATTCTATTATAACGTGCTATTTATGTGACCTTGGCCCCTGTGTGTGCATTATTATCTTAATCACATAATAACAACACTTGTGCTGTCCATGCAAATGTAGGCAGTGATGAGTGATGGGCGGTTGACTGAGGAGGTGAGTCTTGCCTTCTTTCCATTCTCCGTGGTACTCCTCGCCATTGGAATAGGTGAAGGATCCTCGTGTCAGGGTCATGGGTCCTGCTGTCACACATGACAACACATATTATTAAAAAAAAAAAAAAAAAAAAAGCATCTAGACATCTCAACCTGAAGAGAGTTAGTTACATGTGTAAGTTCTTCAATGTGTCAGACTGCCGTCTGAGCAGTCAACCTTAAATTATACATCCAGGAGGTCTGGAGCGAGGATCCACGCCCAGCTACAACAAACACTCCCCAGACTGCTCAGCACATGGCTTCTAATAATAGTTGTGCTTAGGCACAGGCCAGATTACAGTTTTAAGGTATTACCAGGATTTTAAGAAACCACAGTTTTAGGACAACTAAAATTTTCTGTCCTGTCATAAATGCAGTATGTTTGTTATGATAATCCATCATGCAAGTTTTACAAGTGAAGAACACGCAAGAAGACTCAGAACTTAAAATATGATTTTAAGTTAAAATATATTATTATTACATACATTTAAAATATGACATCAACCATGTAAATGTAAAAAAAGTAATACTATTCATTTAGACTTTCCAAAACCATGAAAATCATCATGCTGGAGTAAAAGGCTTGAACGTTTGTTTCAGATTACCACGCTGTCATACGAGCCCATGTCTGGTCCAGTTACACTGTATGCTTTAAGTTACCTTTACACTATCCCACAAGTACTGAACATCTTATTTCAAAACAGCCTGCAAGAAAAGTAGGATGTTAATTATAAATTGATCACTGTCGATCAATCATTGTCCATATGGTGAACAGCTGTTGTCACCATATGGACAGTGATGTTCTCTGGGGTTGAAACTGTACTTGATCCAGCATGAGCTATTCAATGTGAGACAGTCAGCTCCGTAAAAGACTGCTGCCGAGAAACTTCACAAAATGAAGACAGGCGTGGACAACCCTGAGCATCCTCTTTACAAGCCAGTGACTTCAGTCAGAGGCTTCTTCACATCCACTGCAACACAGGCCGCTACAGGAGATTCTTTTTTCCCACAGCAAAAAATCTCAATAATAATTCTTTGAAGAGACTTAAATCAATTAATTTCCATTTTATTATTTTTTTCATTGAACTGAATGCAAGTTTCTCTCTCTTCTTTGAGCCCCTGCTATTGGAACAAGACACACATGGACTAGAAGAAGACAATGTTTGATTGTTGGAGTGATGTCACACAACAACCCCAGTGAGAGGCTTCGCGCGGCAGCAGGTGTGGGGGCTTTGGACATCTGTGCGCATGCGTGAAGACAGAGATTTTTTTTTTTTTTCCACCATTTACTTTGCTCATGATTTTGAAGGTAATTCCAACCTAAATTGCAAGCATAAATAATTGTGGCTTTTTTTTTTTGTTTTGTTTTTTTTGTGTTATGTCGCTCAGCGCTGTTTGTAAAATTAGATCTTAAGCACAAGTGTACCAATAGCATGAAACTCAAAATGTACGCAGTTCAGATGAGTAGAAGGTCCCCGACCCGATGCTGGTCTGGCTCGTCGCTGGACCGTCTCTGCAGGATCTTGACGTCGGCTCTGTGTTTGCCTCCATTTAATGTTGCCACAGTAACGGCGCCCTAATCCCTTTCATCCTGCCGGCGTGACGCTGTCAGCGTCCAAAACACAACCTAGCGCGGCGAAAGGGCCTAAAGAACTAAAGTAAACGGCTTACCTGCTTTAATAAACGGCCTCGCGGTCCCGTTTCTTTACATCGTTGGAAACAAAACGTTATTGGAGGATTTCTGCTCCTCGCTGCGAGTATTTTGCCTTTTTTTTTTTCGTAGCAGTTGCTGGTGGAGCTGCCTCAGCAGCTCTCCAAAGCGCGTTGATGTGATTGGCTGTTTTTACGTCACCTCGAGTCAAGGCGCCTCCCCATTGGCTGCTTGTCAGCACTGTCCGTCCATCCGCAGGAGACATCTTTCTGAGGGCAGCGGGTTCAACAACTTAATTAGCCAGAGTGCTTTTGCGTAAAAGTGTTTGCCCTCGCTTTCTCTTTCTGTGTGCTGTCAACGGTCTCTGTTGGATTATAAAGTGACAGAGAGGTTCCTCTTAATGACACAGTGTCATTTCATGTTTCAATTTGGTGATTAGACCGGCGTTTTGTTGAGTTGGATCCAACTTGATTTATTGCTCCTAAACAGCTGCACGTCGGAGGTGATTGTTGCTCAAAGACTCGGGCCAGTGATGTTTTCATTCAGGCAAAGCAGGAAAACAGACAATCAGTTGGACCCAAGTGAAACGCACTTCTGTTGTCCTGATTTTGTTGTTACCCTGGGGGAAAGCCTCACATTCCCTCACACCAAGTGTGCGTGGTGATGTGTGTATTAGTTGTTTTACACGTGATCACTGCTGCACTACAAACTGTCAGACACCAATGTTCAAAATAACATCACAGTTATCCTCATAGTATGGACAAATATGGTAAAATTTTACACTGTATGTGTAGAAACCCACTAAGTGTATGTGTGTGTATATATATATATATATATATATATATATATATATATATATATATATATATATATATATATATATATATATATATATATTATATGTATATTATATATATATATACACACATATAAATAAATATAAATATACACACAAATAATATATATAATGCACACACACACACACACACATATATATATGTATATATAAGGTTCACGCTGATGTGAACCTTTAATTAAACGTGAGAAAATTAAAAAAATGAATTAGTGAATATACTGTAATTGTTGTTTTTTTTTGTTTGTTGTTTTTCTTTTGTTACAATTGTGATTACGCTCACATTCACCTTGGTGTTTTTTATTAAATCTGTTATTCTTAAATTGAAAGCATGTATGTAATTAAATGCATTTAACAGACTATTTTAAGTTTGTTAATTTCCTCGATAAATAGGTTTTTAGATGATAAACCAACTGCCTTTTTTTTTTGGTTGATTTGGAAATGGACTCGATTGAATCTAAAATTCAGAAAACAGTTCTGAACAAAAGTTTTTGAAAAACGGCTAATCCAACACGTCAATCCTGGAAAATTTGAAGAGACCAGGATGCGATGAATACACCTAGAAAGTTATACATACTGTACATTTTTCTTTTTATTTTGTGTTATTTTTTTTAAATTATTGATCCGTCGAGGTTCTCAAAATCCAGCCTTATCCTACAAAAGAAGAGTCGCACTAAAACAATAATTGGCTGTTGGAATATTAGTGAGCGCATGCAGGAGTAAGACAGTAAAGTATCTGTTGATCTAAACAATGCGGTGTCTTTATGCGCATTTTAAATCCCTGGCACACCCTCGCCCTTTCACACACATAGCATTAAGCCACGACAAATTTGGCGCACAGAAGCCATGTGCCGTAGTCTATAGAGCACTAAAACCGACCAAACATCCTATTAAACGACCAATGACAGCACATCCGCGCGCAGAGATGCTGGGAGAGCAGGAGGGGAGGGAGCGCTTTCGGTGGGTGGGACAAACAGCGCTATAGAAAGGGGGATGCTGCAGCCCCGTCCCCCTCATATCTCTCTCCACCCAGCCTTAGAATAAAAACCACCGGTGACGTGCGCGCAGGGAAGCACCCAGCAGTATGTGCGCGCCCACGGGAGGGGCCGATAGAAAATGGCGAGTCTGTGCAAAAGGCAGCAATGCACGATAGAGAGGCGCGGCTTTCGGCAGGAACTTGACTCTTGGAGACACAAACTCATTCACTGTGTAGGTAAGCTCGCTTGGATAGTGTGTGTGAGAGAGCGTGTGTCTTCGCGTGGATGGCTGGAGTGAGCCGGTAACGGTGTTTCTTTTGGCTTTTTAAAGTATCAAGAGCACAGAGACGGGCTGGTAATGGACACAGGAAAGCCTATAGAAGCTGTCATTTTTTCTTACGCACGGTCGCTCCTTGGCACTGTCCGCCTCCCACCGGACATATCCAAAATTATACAGCTCCAAGTTTTCCAGCTCCTGTCGGGCATGTTCGTTGGTGTTTCACCCGCAATAGTCTGTTTCCTGATCCCTGTAACTCCTCGGTTTTGCTTGACTGAACAAATTACCATTTTGGAGCCGCAGGGATAATTTCTTACACATTTTCCATAGCTGTTTATTTATTGTAAGCAGTGCATGTGACGTGCGCAGATGGAGCTGCGCTTCAGCCAATCGGCGTCCCTCTATAGGCCGGCCCGTGCCCGCACGCGCGTTCCCAGGCTGAGTTTTCGGATAGCGGCGAAAGCGCGACGCCGATGCGCGCTCTCGATCTCCAAACATAACGCCCCCTCCTCCTCCTCTCCTGCCCTGGAAATCGGCTTTTGTGAGCGCGCATTGCTGCATTGGGGGAAATGTCAGTGAAAATAATTTTGTAGGCCAGTTTTAGGGGGAAGCATCCTGTAGGCGGGGGTCGACGTAGAAAAATGGCTCGGTGCTCGCTTTTAAACGAGCTCCTGCTGGTAAATACTTGTTGAAACATCGCTGCTGGATGCAGTTCTGCGGTGTGCGTAGTTTACGTAGTGGAGCGAGAAGAAAGATCTTTTTTAAAAACGTCTTTATGAAATGACAGCATCTAACAGCCTGCCGCGGAGCCACTGAGCGGCATGTGTCAGTCTTTGTCTTACTGACAAAATCAGTCGGTAATCACTTCTCATCCCCTTCCTGCTCGGTTTTTTACTTCATGTTTGCTTTTATTTGGGATTTCTGCCACCCACAGCCTAAACAGCCCCCCCACCAACCACCCTCGCCTCCTCCCGCGGTCCTCCCTTCATGATGTATTTCATTAGCTTCGTTTAATCCGGTTACGCTGACCTTTCCTGGTGTTATGGCAAGATTATCATCTACTCTTCGCTTCTGATCTCCTAACCTCTCCGAGTTTCTCGGTCTCTCAGCCCGGCTCCTAATCTGGCTTTTGCTGGCCGCATGAAGAGCACCACCTCTGCAGCGGCTGCAGAGTCAGGATGTTGCCGCTTCACTTGATATTTATTTTTCTTTTTTCGGCGAGGGGATGTTTGTATCCAGATGTTGTGCCCCGACCCCTCACCTTCTTAACCCACCCATCCGACCTCTGTATAATATCTCCTAGGCCTGATTGAGTGGGTTAGGGGAGCAATGAGAGGACACAGTCGTACATTTAAGGTATTGGGAATAATCCCTGACCTTCAGGTGATATGATAGGCATAAAGCTGTAGAATATCACAGTCAGCATGGCAGTCAAGGTTCATCATCCCTCCCTCTACTTGTTTTTCATCAAAATAAGCCTCTTAAAACAGGACTTCATCTTGAATTCCTGGGCAAAACATTAGTTTTTTTCATTCAAAAAGTGATCAGCTTTAATGTAGACTGTTTTCACGTGTTATGAATTGGGTCTTGTCTCCTCATATCCTAGTAGTGACCCATGATTAGTGCCATTTAATTGATTAAATGGGTCACTGGGTTTGAGTTAAAAGCAGCGGAGGATTTTGCCCCTCCCTAAAAATGCAACACTTTTAAGGATAGCAGTTTCGTTTCCCTGCTCTTGAAAAAGAGCTGCACGCAACCTGTAAAAAATACTTCACGGATAAAATTTGATATCCTCAGCAGAGCCTTTGTATGATAAACACGTTGCAGGATCACTGTTTGGCATTTTTATTGTATATATATTGAAAAAAGTGATAGAACACTGTTTACAAACGTCACCGAGCATATTTATGAACTCACAGTTGGACGTTACAGCTTGCATGAACTCTCTCAGTGTGTGGATCTGAGTTCTGCATATTTTTTCACCTGTGCTTGTTGGCGTTCACTGGTTCGGGAGCTGGTGTAGTTTTACTTGGCAGCCTTGTCGTGAAGAACATATTGTTAGCTGTTGGAGACATTTGGCGTAAGAAGGTCAGGTGGACATCTCCCGGCTTATTTTGGCTCACAGTTACGTGCGTGAATGCAGCTTGTCGACACATTGAGCCTCATCTTTTGCCCTGCGCTGCACTGATAATAAAGTAGGGCTTATATGCCATAGAAAGGTTAACATTATTAGTTGGTAGCAATTACAGCCCAACTGCTCATTCCTTTGGCACACATTCTGGGTAAGAGAGTGGAGCTAATTTGATTGCTGAAAGGTTGTGGCAGTGCTGGAGAGAGAGAGACTGCCAAGGAGGCAGAGAGAGGTGTGAGCCTGAGAGGCAGATTGCTTTTTTACTTCCAACACCACTCGAAACACACTCGTGCGTTGACTTGAGTTAGTCAGCACGGCTGCAGTCAGAGGAACTTCATTGACTAAGGGGTAGGGTAACATGTAGAGTGCAGAGATGCAATAGTAATAATAATAATAATAGAGATTTTTCACATGAAATTTGTTTGATACAGCCTTTTTTATTATGTTTGTTTCGGCCTGCATCTTATTCGCTCTTATAAATATTCAAACTTAGTACAATAATTTAACTTTTATTTATAGAAGACATTATGACTTCTTCTTTTTTTCAAACGTTTATTCAATTTCCTGAAGATTTAATGAAATGTCTGTGACATTCTTTGGGTAAAAATACCAGAGAGCTTCTAGTATAAGCGACTCTTTTTCAGCCAACTTTAGGGGCGGAATCACACTCCACTCGACCCCGCCCCCTTCTTCTGCAACCACGTACCTCTTTTAAAATCGTTTTTTTTTTTTTTTTTGGCAGCTTTGTTCTATTAATTTCTCTGAGACAGCAAATCTGGCCTGATGTGCAGTTGAGTGGAGATAAAAATGAGAAAACTGGATAATTTGTTTTTTGACTTGGGTCAGTGATGTCACACTCCCCTGCAGAGAAATGACTTTTTCAGATCTCCACCACCCAAACAAAGTTTTCTACAATGTTTTTCAGTAGGCAGTGACTTCAAACACCCAAATAACTGTGCTTAAGCACAGAAAAAGTGATGTTTTAAATGCATTTTATTTCTTTGTTTTTTGCCGTGTGTCCCCTGGAAGCACATACATCCAACCGAATCCAGCAGTTTTCCAAGACAGATGTGGTCACGGTAGCACCGCTACACAATACACGCCAGACAATATCAGTTTGGTCACACACATATACTCTATATCAATGCCTGAAACCAAGTGAGAGCGTTATGAAAAGACGTTAAAGGAAGTTCAAACGATTATGAGGATGAAAGCAGGCAGTGATGAGGTTTGTTTGTGGATGCTGATGAACTGGCTCTTGCTTCAGGTCTTGAGGTCACACGTCTTGGTCACCTGCAAGTGTTCATTACCGTCACACAGTTTGAGCTGCACGTTTCCAGTTACTTTCCTTTTGTTTACCCATAATGAATGAGTTGGAGGGAATTCACGCACATTTTTCCAATTGGATTTGGGAGCTACAATTATAGCTGAACCGTAATGTGCAAGATTTCAGTCGTGGAGGTCGGCGAAGGAGCAGAACCTCCTGAAATCTTCCTGTTTATCTGTCCATATATCCGTCCACAGTCCCCCGATTACCAGCTGTGCTCACTGTCAAATCCTTGTCTTATCAACTTGACAAAATCCCTCCATCACGCCTCCCTCCCTGAGCAGACAGCTTTTATTTCAGTAATGGACAGATGGACGCCCCGAGAGATCTGCCTGCTACTTTCTCATCTTGCTAATTCTTTTCATGGGCTTTCTGAAAAGGAAAACAAAACATGGCACATTCATCTGGAGCCGATGGGGGAGTGTGGCGGCGAACCACCCGTTTGACCAGACCGAATGCCAACACTATAAATCTCTCCTTACAACTCTTCATTACATATGCGCACACACACACGCACGCACGCACGCACGCACGCACGCACGCACGCACGCACACACACACACACACACACACACACGTGCAGCGATATGTGTGTGGTGCTGTCTCAGGGGCCGATCCATGCCAACCAGAAGCCACGTTAGGAGGCAGGCTGCTCGCTCCGGGTGGGGGTGGGGTGGGGTGTCGAGTGCAATCTGTGGAAAACGCACCGCTGGCACCGAGTGTGTGCCGACAGAAGGTGTGCAGTGAGCGGTGTGCTCTTTTGCAGCGACGTCCTGCCTGGCGTTCAAACACACTAACACGTTTATCATAACTGCCAGAGGGATTCAAACAGCCATCGCTCTGATTACGCGCATGCTTTCTCATCCTCCTGCCTGAATTTGTTTCTGAAGATGAAGCTGTTTCATCTTGTTTGCGCAGGCTGTTGAGAGAAAGCGTGACAAGTTTAAAGAGCAAAATATTTTTGAAAGAAGAGGAAGGCAGCTGACTTCCTAAAATGACTTTTCACGAGGTTGTTGTTTTTGTTTACCTTTAAGATAAAGTCACAGCTTTGTTCTTTTCTTCCCCAGAGATCCTTCGCATGAATCTGTAAACACAAGTCAGAAACGACTTATTGTGTGTGACCATCTTCAGCTGAAGTCTTTGTGCCGTGAGAAGCTGAAATGTTGGTTTAGGCCCCGCGAAGGGCTCGGCACAGTGAGCTGTAAGATAAAAATGCCTGTGCTTTCTAATGAACTGTATCTGCAGCATCTTAAGAGGGTTTCCTTTAAATAGTGATTCGAGTCACGTTTAATACGGACGCCCTTGGCAAACAAAGTGGGTTCGGCCCCATTGTTGCTTTTTTTATTTTCATTTTCCCTGATAAAAGTGAAGTTTTAATTCTTAATAAAAAAAGAAATGACTTTGAAAGTTCTCATGAAAATAATTGTAAGTATTTTTTTAAGCATCAGACTTGAGATTAATCACTCATCATCGTCTTCATCTTTAATTTTGTATTCATGCATGCAGAGATCAAAATAGATTTCGATGCATGATCTGAAACCTGTCGTTGACTGTCTCAAACACTTGGTTTGAATTTCTGCAGGTGCATTAAACCTGCAGCTCGGCTCCCGTCTGTCTTTCATCCTTCCTCCTTTCAGTCTGAGCCATGTCCAAAGTCCTCCACTTCCTTAAACTTTGTACACAGCGTTCCCGACTCAGCCCAAAATTTATGTAAGTGTTCCTGTGTGTGTGTGTGTGTGTGTGTGTGTGTGTGTGTGTGTGTGTGTGTGTGTGTGTGTGTGTGTGTGTGTGTGTGTGTGTGTGTGTGTGTGAGTCGCTTTTGTTATGTGAGCCACCTGACCTCCTTGGTGCAGTTCTTTGGACACAGATGCAATGTGGGTTCATGCATGGTTTGGAGTTTGTGTTTAGAGTACACACACACACACACACACACACACACACACACACACACACACACACACACACACACACACACACACACAGGAATGGCGAAGGTTGTTGAGGCTTTAGAGTAGCAGGAATGTTTACTTGGACCCGCCTTCAGTGAATTCCTGCCTGTTCTTCAATCGTGGCTGCTTTTGTGTGCAAGGTCATATTTGAGCAATCTGCTTTTCAGAGTCTTTGATTAATGGCGCGGAGGAGCTGAAGTGAGTGCTCTGCCCTCGTAAGAAGGAATGTCAGACCTTGAACTTGAGGACATTTTTTGGAAAGTGAGGACATTTTGTGGTCTCGTCTCTTCTGCTTCGAGTTGTATGAGGGTTAAGACTGGGGTTAATCATGTAGTTGGGATGATTAATCCTCAGCATTTGAATAAGTAAAGTCTCACATCTTTTCTTCTCCCTCAGAATGAAGTATTAATGGAATTAAAGTGTGTGTCATTCACATTTAATTAATACTAAGTAGCACCTTAGTATTCCTGAACAAGAGGAGGCAGCTAATGAGATAATAATGGTCTGAACAGCCGGTTAAGCAGTGGTAAGCTGTCATGGTTCAGAGTTAAAGGAGCAGTTCACTGGCAGCGGCATGTGTTTACTCCAAATCACTGAAGGAATAAGCTGAACAAGCACAAGTTTATTTGGGACACCTCATGGATTTATGACTTCGGTGTAATTTTATCACCCGGTACAGGAATTAGTGAACAATCAATAACCGCAAACACATGACTGATAAAATGGAAACTTAAGTGATAAAAATGATTTGCTCTGTAAGTGGATGGCTAATGCTTGCTAAAGTTGACCGCGCCAGAATAGTGTGAATAGTACGTTAAGTATTAAATCTTCACAAATGGAATTACTGCACTGTTACAAAAGTTTTGCCACGACTAAATGTTGTTATCAGCTGCTGCATGATACGCTGAGCACAACTATGTACTTTGTGTTGATCCCAGTGTGATTTTACGCTGTGGTGAATAGATTACGTCTAAATGATATCAAATAGAGCAAGGATCAGATGTTTTCAAAGACAGTTAAACTGCAGGAAGCTATTGATCAGAGCTTGGCAATAAGACCAGAAACAAACAAACTAAAAAAACCCAAATAAACAAAAAAAAAACGACATTTTTCCAGAGCACGTTAACCTTGTATATCTGTTTGCCTTGATGATTTTAAACACGCACACTTTTTTTGTTCAGTAAATGCACGCAATCATACCAGGTTGTAACTTCCACTTGTCTGTCTGAAAGGGTCACGAACGCTCTCAAAGTGGTTCCCTGTTTGTTCATAATACTTTAAGCAAGTAATTTGTAATATCTGTAAAATAAGCTGTTGGCGGGAGAGGAACCAAAGCGGTTGGGAGAACAAACTAAATCCAACAGCTGAATGTGAAGCCAGTGCACGAAAAATGTTGGAATCCACTGTGTCTCAGGATGATTTTTATTTTCTGTTGTTGTACGTTTAGATCTTTTAAGTGTTGTACTTCATCCCAGCTTAAACTAAACAATACACAGGCTCAAGATCCATCGGGCGATTGTAAACTTGTAATCTGGTTACACAACCAGGTGAGGAGCAGTTCCAGTGTAGCAGTGGTGACATCAGATGTCAGCCAGGCTGCCGGCGCTCTGCTGGTCAGGCAGAAGGGATGTTTGGGTGGCACTCAGAATCAGAAATTAGTTGGCGTTTGTCACCGTGTCACTGCATTTATCAGTAACTGCTTTTTACGCACACGGTATGAAGGAAAGAAGAAGTGAATGCTTGGACACTGCCAATCATAATCATAGGCGCCGCTTGCCACCTGGCATACCAGGCCGATGCAGGCCCAAATCCAGGCCGACTTTACTCGCAACATTGAAAGAGAATTTCCAATGACTCGGTCGTCCGGTGGAGGACCCCCTAAAGGGGGGACCCATCTCTACCTCAGCTCTCGCTGCGTCCTACATGAACACACCTGATGAGAGCGGGTCTGTTAAAGCGAAGAGAAGCTACCGATCTGGCAGAAAGAAACAAAAGGCAAAAACAGTAACCGTGTCTTCTGTGCCAGTGGTGTTCATATTTTATTTTAAAATGATACAAATGGGCACTATTTCACATTTTCATTAGTGTCAGATTATTTTCTGTGTAAGGTTGATTAGTTGGAAGGGGTGCAAACACTTTCTAATAGAACAAAGGTTCGGGAACCACTGACTTAACCCCTCGTGGAAAGAATAAGAGCCGCCAGCTGGACGCTGGTACGTGGTGGGACTTTGTAAGAGCGAGCTTGGCGGGCGAGACGTCTGAAAGTGTCTGAGAGACAAGTGCCTCTTACTCATTATATAGGTCTAAGAACAAGAAGAAGTAAGTGGAATGAACCTTGCAGAGGGTGAATGTAAACACACTGCAGAGACTGTCTGCCTGAATTAATGCCTTACGTTTGTTTCATAAATGGTTCTGTCTGACTTTATATCTTGTTTTAATGATACATGTGCTTTATAAACGAAAAGGTTGGTATGTCACCCAGCACTGGATTACAGCAGGACAAAGGTGGATGTTTCACATGCAGATATTTTGTATAATTTATTACTAATCATTGCCTCGAGGTGAGAATGCTGCCGTGTTTAAATGGGCCTTAATCATGGTCATGTTGGCTTAATAACTGCATACACATTGGACATAGCAGCAGCCAGCGTGCAGATGCACCCTGGGAAATGTAGTTGCTCAAGAAAAAGGACAAATGGATGAATTGGAACTATGGAGAAACATTTAAAGTGAGGGCTGGGGGAGGGAGTGTTTAGTATGGTACGTTGCTTTTGTACCACAAACCCTGGGAGGACGCATGTCGGGTGAAGTTTGCACAACAAATGACATGGAAACAATAGGCAACTATTTGCAATTCAAACACTGAGAGTACTTGACCAGAATTTGGCTCATAGAGGTAAAACCTGTACTGCTGACTCAAACGCACAGAAACTGTGCCTTATTAGTGCATTTAAAACATCACTAATATCAGTAGATGTATAAATAATTCAAGATGTATTAACATTTCTTTAATTCAAAATACAAGGACAACTATGTGAGCAGGTGGAGGCTGAGTCTTTGCTGATATAATAGATGAGCCTTAGTGTAAAAAAGAGCTCCCAGGTATCTTGCATGTCACTTTTTGAAATAAAAAAAAAAAGTCCCATCATGTAATGATTTTATGAATTCATTTAGATTTAAATATATGTATGTTTGTATAAATGACTGAATATCTTTTTTTCAGACTCATGGTCGCCAGTTTTTCCTGATAAAATCTTTTTTGCAAGAAAGAAAAGAAAAAGCAGGAGCGAAGCTCTGCAGTTGGTGTGCGTTTGCTGATAAGATAAAGCCGAATAAGTGACAAGGTCACTTCTCTTTTTCCCGAGCTGCTGCCCTTTGTCAAGTTTTAACATTAATATGCATTCATAAGGATCCAAATTTCATCCAGGATTAGAAACCATTTCAAAGTTAGATTATCACCAGTATGCACAGTCTTACTGAGAATATTTTACGCCACAAAACCATCTTTAATCTATGAAGACATGTAACCTGCAGTGTCTGCAATCAGTAACTCGGTAAACATTCACAGATAGACGAATGTTTTCAGGGAAATCACTTTCAACATAAACAAACTCCAAGCTGGAGCATTAATATGAGATAATACTCTGAATTTACATGTCAGCCTTTGAAAATGTGAACTTTTTAACTTTTAAATGAGAGGAAACGTTCGACCGTGTTTGCAACTCAGCTGAGGAGACCAGTTGCCTTGTTGCACAGACGTGTCTTATTCGATCCAGGCTCCAAGCTTGACTCCAGCCGCTATCATTTGCTCCGTGTTTCCCCGAAAAGGCAGGATGCTGATAATTTGAGACTAGATTAGAGGAGAAAGGCACCACCAGAGGTTGTATGCCAACTCAGCTGCTTTGGTTGGCTTTAATTACCACACACGAGTAGGTAGTCTTCCGCAGGAGTCCACCTGTCAAGATCTCCACATGGGGAAAAAGTTCAAGAGAGAGCGACAGAGAGCGCTGACCTTCCCTCGCGGCGCTGCTACTTTCCCACTTCCAGTTTTATATCAGTCAGTACGTTTACATGCACTAAGAGAAGGTGGAATTCTTGCCTTAGTCCGACCAACATTGAAGCGGGAATACCAGCAGTCACGGCCTGAAGACAACACAGTTGCGTGCATCTTATTTGCAACACGATCTGGCTTATGTATGTACGAAATGTACAGAGCTGCTGCATCGATGGCGTCCATGTCGTCGCGTGTTGTTGTCCTCCTACGTCTGCTTCAAATCTGTCGTGTTTGTTAACTAACCGAAAGAGTGCCGATGCAAAAAAGTGTGTAGCGCCACCTAGTGTCGCTGTACACGCACCTCACTCAATAATTCGACTGTCTTCCCGCGCATGTCTACTCAGATTTCTCGGAAACTCCAGTTAAATCCTTCACTGGCACCATTTAGATGTGCATGTAAACGTACTGATTGTTTGTTTTTACTTTTCTTTTGCCTCTTTCTTCTCAATGGCCAGTTCACCGTTGTTCTCACAGCAGATTATCTTTGCAGATAATCTCAACCTGGATGTTGTGATTGAGCAACTGCACAAACTGCGCGTTGGACTTTTTAGACTCAGCATCGTCGACCTTGTTCAACAAGCGGTGACGTCACTGTTGTTAAAATCAGTCATTGTATGAAGAGCGGAGGAGAGGCTCATCTCCAGAGATGGGTTCTGATGCCGCAGGGCGTGTTGGGCTCTGACTCACATCGCCTGAGGAAGACTGACCTCATTGTCATTCCCAACAGAACACAGTCAGGGCTGCAGCTTCTTGCACAGACCATCATCTGTTTGGACTAAGACGCTGGCTGTTACTAAAGGAGAGTTGGTGCAGAGCTCCTCGTGTTTAATTCAACTAGACACAGTTAGGTTTTTTTCTTAAGATGAGCGCAGACACGTATCTGGTCTTAGAGATGGCTTCGATTTTCAGAAAAATAATCTTAAAGAGTCTGGTGAAATTATAACTTTGCTCAGGTCAGAAATTTCTTTGAAGGATCATTTAATCTTCTGGGGGCAGAGGACTGTGCATGACTGTGCATGCAGGAATGAACTGAGCTGCCAAATGTTGTTTGTTCGTTTGTTTGTTTGTTCGTAATGTGTCGCTGTCAGGTTCAGATACCTGCATGATGGTAAAGGTTGGGAACATCTGTGTAGATGAAGCGCCGTGTGCTCGCTCTTGCAGCCCTCAGTGCAGCCAGACTTGCAACAGACTTGTATCAACCAGACATTCACTGGGAGCAGTTAATGACTGACAGTTGTTGGTTTTGCAAAACAAAAAAAACACAAAAAACCTGTTGATCCAGTGCAGTATTAGTAGACGTCTTCGCTCTTTTGAGTAGCTTCTGGACCCACCAGTAGGACCACATCAAGCGCCCTTTTGCGATTGGTCCGGTATGTTCTGTACCAGTGGACATGGCTGTGAATGGGAGGGCCACCAGACCCGTTTCACGTTTTCCTGGCCTGGTTGTGAAGTCGGGCCGCCAAAGAGCTGAACCACTTTGAGATGAATTAAGTGCTGGTCTTTCACATATTCAAATAAACTTTATATTTTTATACCATTTGTTTAAAAATAAAGCACAAGTATGGTGCTCTGTTATAATTCTGCCTGTTGTTGAATGTAATGAGCCTTTAAGCTTCTATAATCTGCCTGTATGGTCTTTTTTCTATCATAATAAAAGAGGGCATACGAGGTAGAAGCGGTCAGTCCCATGATAAATGAGTCTGAATTTAAGGCAGGCTGTTTTGGTGACCAGAGTGCAGGGATAAATGGCAGCTTTGGTGGGCAAAAGCCTCTTTAAAATTCATAAAGCAACAAAGTAATTAAAAATAAATGCAGACTAAATGCCCTAGGCCAGGTGATTCATGGCAGTCAATGAGAGGGTTATTCTTTTATTTACTTTTCTACCTAAATAAAAATGCATTTCATCACTTTTGATCAGAAAAGAAGTGGTTTTACAGCCTGAAGGACATCGCCAGCAGCAGAGACACAGCAGCGTTATTTAAAACGACGTAGATGGTAAAGAAACCAGACGAACCAAACACAAAGATTTAGTTACAGCTATATGGAGGCTTGCCAAAAGTTTCTAACAACTGACAAATTCTGTTCTGTTTGTATCCCAGAAGAGCAGCTCATTGCAGAGAAACAGCGCTCCAAGTTTCAGATGGAGTTGTTGTAGTGTTATTTATTGGTGACTTCCAGCAGTGAACCGCCATGAAATGCAACAACTTTCTCCCTCAATATGCAGCGACCTTTTAAACCTTAAAACCAACAATGTCAAACAGTGCAAGGATGGACATTTAGATTTTTTTTTTAAAGGCTCAGTAATCTCCCCCAAAACATCTGGCCACTACAGTTTTAGCAAATATTACTCAAGCAAAGAGCAAAACTGCAGTTGTGCGGATTATTTTCAGCCAAGGATTAAAACATATTTGGTGCCCTGCTAAGTCTGTATACTGTCAGAGTAGTGCAGCGTGGTTAAGTCAAAATGTTCTTCAGCGTCTGTGTGTGTTCGAGGCAACAGAGGAGCATGTAACCTGGAGACTCTGCTCTTACTGTCCTGGTCTGTGTGTGTGTGTGCGTGTGCGTGTGTGTGTGTGTGTGTGTGTGTGTGTGTGTGTGTGTGTGTGTGTGTGTACATGTGTGTGTGTGTGTGTGTGTGTGTGTGTGTGTGTACATGTGTGTGTGTGTGTACATGTGTGTGTGTGTGTGTGTGTGTGTGTGTGTGTGTGTGTGTGTGTGTGTGTGTGTGTGTGTGTGTGTGTGTGTGTGTGTGTGTGTGTGTGTGTGTGTGTGTGCATTCATTTCACTGTATTAGTTGTTCAATTTCTCACAATATTTATTTAACCTTCACCTGCAGCTGTCGGTCGTTAGTATTGGACATCAAACCTGGCAACTCTTGCAGACAATTTATGGCTACATGGTGCAGCAGGAGAGTAAAATTTAATTTCGTGCACCTTAATGCTCACAAGCTTTTCCATCTGGCTTTCACCCTGTAGTGGAGACACACACACACACACACACACACACACACACACACACACACACACACACACACACACACAGTTACTGTACATGTGGACCGCAGGAGAAGTGGAGGTGACAGGGCCAGCTGTGCTGTGTGAGAGCCCGGCGGAGCTGGGGGCGCCCAGCTCTCCGCTGTGTGAGACCATGTCATCCTCAGTTAGGTGTTAAACCCACCAGGCCATATAAACATGTAAACAGACGTGCGCACGTGTACACAACCACACACACTTCCCGATAACGCCGCAGCTCAGACCAATGGTGAACATCGCTGCTGCTGCGTTCATCTCAGTGGGGAGAAATGTCGGTTTTATTTGTACGTATCGGTCTCTCTCACTGCTTTCTACCTCTGTTTCCTTACTTCTTCTTTCACTCGGTTTCCTTCTTACCCACCTTCATCTGTTCTGTGTCACATGCGCTTTCTCTCATTCTTCTTTTTTCGTTTGTGCTCACCTTTCACTTCTCATGGTTCAGTTGTTCAGATGTTTGTCCCCTCTCCTTCCGTTATGTCTCCTCTTTTTTCGTCCGATCACATGCACTCCTGTCGTCACTCTGCTTGACCTTCACCTCTTTATTTTTCCCCCCTTTTTTTGTTTTTACATTCTCATTTTGGTTCCTCAGTGGTGATTTTCCTCCTCACCATCAAATATTCTTTGTACTCTGCAGCGGTTTTTATTCCGTCTCCTTTTATCACTCGATCTCATTACTGGCTGCACATTTTTCGGGATGCAGGTTTCTAGCTAAGGATCTCTTGAATTTTTTTTCCATTTCTGCCAAGAGCCACTTATATTCTGCAACTTTTTATTCTGGTAGGTTTTCCGACACCGACCCTCAGAACAATTGTGTGTGTGTGTGTGTGCGTATGTGTGTGTGTCTAGACTCACATACACACACATGCACAGTGCGTTGCTGTGGAAGGTATATTTTTCTCAGACTTAATCGAGGCGTGGGCAGGTGCTGTTTTTCTTGCATATTTCCTCTTTGTTGGTGTTTCTTTAGGGGTTTGAGTGTTTCAGAATAATATAGCGATTCTTACACATATGTTCAGATGTGTATGCCCCTGTGATCAGACCTCCTGTATTACAAATATACATTGCTCTATGGTGCCTCGAGCACATGTGCACATGCACATGCACATGCACTGACACTACACAAGCAAACCTTTTTTATTATAAAAAATAAAAACGGAGATGTAAAGCTCGTGAAAGACACACGCACACACAAATGAATTCATTATTTAAGCTTGGAGAGGTGGGAAAGGTGGGATCCATGCGCAGAAAGTGTATTATCTTTAACAAGGTTCCCAAGAAGTTTAAGGTTTAGTATGTGAATGGTTTTTTATTTTTTTTGTCAGATGTGACTAATTTGCAGCTATTTTGCATGCTTTATCCCAGCAGTTGCATGAAACATGTTCCTCTCTGGTTAATTGACATGGCCGGCTTGTGCAATTCGGAGATTTCATCTGCCAGTCTTGCTGCGTTTGATGCAACAATGAAGCCACTGTTTGCGTACAGAGAAGCTGACACCCGTAGTAATGAATGTAAGGGTCGGAATCAAAATAACAAATTCCGCTGAATTCTCATTGAACAGAAAAATTGTGGAAGCAGGCGGGTGGGGGGCTGGGGGTACCCAAGGGGGCGGGGTTATAGATTTGGCTGGAGGTAAAAGTCAGCGAAGAGTGACTTCTTGTGAGTGTTTTCCCAAAAACTGAACGGACATGAGGTTCTTCCTGCCGGTCCTGTCCATGCCCACATGAACCGTATAGGAGGGACGTAAACGGCGACTCCCAAGGGCCACTGTGGTGAGAAACAGCAGGTCACAGTGTTTTCAACTCTTCTTCTGCACAGACCATGCTTGAAGATGTTATAGAAATTCTTTGCAGCGTTTGTTTTCTTATTTTTGGTATTTCATTGCCTCTGGCAGAGAAGAAAAAGAAAAAAATAACAAGTGGCTGATTTACGCAGCAGGATGAGGGTTTTCAGGATAATGCAGAACAAAGAGATTTCACTTCTCAGGACAAAGCTGAGCGTATTTTTACAGTGCAGTGTTGTTAAATCATGTAGCGCAATCTATATGTGCTGCTCCACGTTGACATTGTGTTATTAAAAGTAAACTGTGAGAGGGAGAGGATGTTTTCACGTCAGTCAATGGTTTTTTTAACTGATCGATTTATTTTGCATAGAAACTTTAATCTGGCTTCTACAGAGGTGTTTTCAACGTACAGTCCAAAGTCCAGGCACCAGCAGAGGTTGGGTTCTCAGCGCGTAACATCACATTTTTCCGGGGCAGTACAAGCATGCAGGTATTTCGCTACCAAGGTTCCAAAGTTGCAAGTTGCTGCAACCTTTTGTCAGCGTGAATTGTTTTATCTGGCAGTTCTGTCGTGACAATGAAAGCTCTGTGTTGCACTCTGAGGCGCTGAAGCCAGTAGAAGTCGGTGCAGGAGGTCGGTAGCACAGGAACAAGCTCATATGAATCCTATAAAAGAATAATTGAGCTGCTGGGGGGGTTATTTTCGGTCGGAGGCTGTAGCCGTTGCCACCTGGCTCCAGTCTGAGTGAAAAAGCTCATCGGCCGCTGCTGGTAGTTTCATGTTCCACGTAAAGACACGAAGGAGCTGTAGATCCTCTTTTCTGACTCTGGCAAAGGAAGTTTATCCGTTTTTAAAAAAGTGCTGATCAGGAAAGGTTACATTATTGTAATTACAGAATTAAAAGCATATAAATACGTTCAAGATACTTTCATCTGTGATATGTTCAAAAGCCGATCAAGCTGAACAGCATGTGTGAGGAATTTTTACTAAATGGTTTCCTAGACGTCAAGGACACGAGAGACACACCAGGAAGTAATTTAGACGGACCGTTGGTGGCTCTTAGTTTATTTATCAAAAAAGGAAAAAAAGTGCAGATAAGTTGAGTAGTGTTTATCAGTTTTGGATGTGGCAATGAGTCGTGAACATTTTGTGAACTGAGGTGTGTCTTGGCCTATCAGTGGCTCTTTGGACTGTTCCACCTTTGGACTGGGAAAACAAATTGGGCAGAAGGCTGTTGAAGGAACAGTTCAAGGATACTTATGGCTGTATAATCACAGCGAGGGATGACTTCTCATGTGCTGCGTGTGTGCGTGCACGCTGCTGTAGGCGGGGCAATTTCAAGAGAACATTCCTGCATATTGGTGATAAAATCATCTGAAGTCACTGTGAGCAGACTCCACGGCTGCTGTGTCCGTGCTGCGTGCTGGAGATATTCTTGCCAACACACACACTACGGGTGCAACAATTAGTCGACGTTGTCAACAAAAATCGTTATTAAAGATGGAACAGCCGTTGTCACCACACGTGTCTTTCAACAGAGTGAGGCATCACCTTCCGTCCTGTCTCTGCTGAGTTGGACATGAGCAGTAGAGTTCGGTGGCGCCTGACGCCACACCACAGGCCGGCTGCGAAGTGCACATCATTTAAACAACCTCATGCAAAATTTAAAAGCTGAGAGCTAAATAAGAGCTATTTTATAACGACGAGATTTACAATCCGATTAGTCGACTAATCGTTTCAATAGTCGATGACTAATCCACCAAGGATAGTCGTTAGTTGCAGCCCTAGAATTCACTGCACCTTTGACTTTCCAAAACAGAAATATTTATCTTTTTGTGTGTGCACGTGTGTGCGCGTTAAAAACGTATCCGGTCATCTGGGTGTCTGGGCATGCTCAGGGTAATGTGCATGTCCATGTCTGCATTTCTGTTTGCGTGTCACGTGTCCAGCCCACATTAAACCCACTCCAGCACTTTGCTTCGGCTTCAACGCGGCTCCAGGTCTCTGGCTCACAGCATCAAGTGTTACTGTAATGACTGTGTGCTTGTGTGAGCGTGTGCGTTGGTCATGCAGGTGAAGAGGGTTTTTTTAAAGTAGCTCTTCTCTGTCTGCCTCACCTCGCATTTCTCATGTCTGTGTTGGATACGTAACCCGGTGCAGACTTTGTCTGCAGACACGGCTCCGTCCCTTCTACACCTACTACACCTGCATCTGCAATATCAGGCCGGTTTCAAAATGCTATAAAGACGATCTACATGCGTGTCGACGTCCTTTGGTGAAAGAGATGTGAAGCATTGAAGAGGAGGCACTTGGAAGTGTCGCCAGAACATTTGAAGCCAGCTCTGAACCCGTCGTACAATTTTTAATGATTTAAAAACAAGAAAAAGAAGCATAAAGGCTGCAGTTTTCATGTCCCAGGTTAACGTATAGAACATGTATAATTCAGTTCTCTGTCCAGGGGTTCTGCTCCGTGGTAGTTAGTGATTTGTAGTGACTTCTGCCGATCTTGTCATGGATGGTGACCTGCCGTCCTTCTCCAACGACCTGGTGCCTTTTCCATCTCCATCTTCTCTCCTCACTACCTAACGGCGTCTGACCACGCTGTCCTTGGCGCTCCTCCGGTTAAGCTGATTCTCAGCCTGTATTTTTGATTATATTCTTTTCATTCCACTTTGTAATTCCTTTTTTTCCCTTTTTAAAAATCACACTTTTGCATACGGCAAGCCTCCCTCTACTTTTTATCTTGATTCTTTTATTCTTTTTTTACGTCGCTTTGAATAAAACCGCCTACTAAATACAATGCAGTGTAATGTGTTATTATGATCAAATGTTCAGGCAATCACCTACATTGTCCTGACCAGGAAGACTGCACAGACAGATGTATCACAGATGATTCCTCATGTCTGGGAAGCTCCTACACTGAAAAAAGACTTGATGGAAAGGATCGGCTGCGACTCCTGCAGACACAACAGACAGAAATCTTCCTCCAGTATTTATAAACTTATTTGTGGCTGGGATCCAAAGACACCTTCCGGTCTTCCGTAGTTATTTCCCGACTGGATCGGCTTCTGCTAACTCTTGCTGCCCTTTCAGGCCAGCTTTGCTCTGCAACCCGTTATTTTCGGTGTCTTAAATGTGCGCAGAGATCGAGCTCACTGTGCCAAGTGGCGTGCAGACCCAGTGCGGCTCGCTGAGTTGAACTTTGACACCAGCTTATTGGGAGATGAGGAGGGAGCTGATACTGCAAAGTGCTTGGTAGATCCAGATAAGGTTGAAAGGCGCTACTGTATGTAAGAGTGCACCATTTACAGTCCGAAAGGACTGGTCTCATTAGCAAGTGTGTATACACATGTTATCGCGCATTAGGGGCTGAGTGGATAACTTTTGTGTGTCGGAGTTCTGTAAACGGTGTGGCGCAACTTTGTGGTTAAATCATTCCTCGGGAGGAAAGCTGCGTCTCGGAAACAAGCTTCCATCTGGGTCGGCACCTCAGGTGTGTAAATAGGTACGTCTTCATTTTTCACAGCGTACAAACAGCATAAAGCGCGTTAAAACTCTGCTTATCCCACGTCACATGTCATAGTGTCCCTGGCATCTGAGTGAACCCAACACTGGCCCTGTGTGGTCACCCGTGGGTGAGTTGCAGAGACAAGAGCACTGTTAGAGCATCCGTGTGGATTTCTGAATGAGACTGGTACAGTAAAGTGGTTTCGAGAACCCGGATAAGGTTCAGAGGGGTTCTGTGAGTGTGAACCATTTTTAGCACTGTAGTGGTCAGCAAAAGTCATCAAGCACGTGCATCATCTCAGGAAATGAACACCAAGCGGGTAACTTGTTTGTGTTTAGCTGAATCCCCCCGCCTCCAGCACGCACACGCACACGCACGCACACACACACACAAGCAGCTTGCTTGCTTTGCAAACGTGCGGTACGGGAAGAGGATACTTGCATTTCCAGACAATGCAGCTGCATGCAGCAGTGGAAATGAGTGGCGTTCCACGCTGTGCTGGTGTCATCGCAGATGTTCACAATACTACAACAACATGAGAAAAGCTGCCTCCCAAACTGATTTCCAACCTTATTTGACTGAAATGATGGATTGTAACAGCGGACTGACGGCTGTGTGTGTTTTCAGGGGACTGGATCTTCCTGAATGTAAACATTTTCCCCTGATGGGCTTTGCTGGATGTGAATCACTTCTTTTGTCCATCAAACTGAGCAGCGCAACTTCATGTGAAAATCATATGATGACAAAAAGCCCCCACATGCACAAAGAGTACAAACACACACTCGGCATTTACCGCAAACACGGAAACTTACCAGTCCAAAATATGTCTTTGTTTCATCGGCTCTGGGCCTCCCGACCTCTTTAACCCTCCAGATTTCAACAATCCTCACATCTGTTCCACGCTGAAGTCTTTTTGTGTGTGTGTGTGTGTGTGTGTGTGTGTGTGTGTGTGTGTGTGTGTGTGTGTGTGTGTGTGTGTGTGTGTGTGTGTGTGTGTGTGTGTGTGTGTGTGTGTGTGTGTGTGTGTGTGTGTGTGTCTGGCCAAATGTGCTTCCATTAGCTCGCAGCCTTTGTCTGCTATAAACTCCCGTCTTCGCGTTATGATTTCTTTCTGAATTTAAGGGTCTGAAGCTTTTTGCCTGTTTCTTTCCTTCTCACACACGGAGCAGTGTGGAATCTGTATTAACTCAAGTCAAGTCGGTTTTAATGCTCCATGTCGTTTCAACTGATCCTTCCTCTTTGTTGAGTGAAAATCACCTGTCTGCGGTTCTTTAATCAACCGGTGAACGACAGCGGAGGATGCAGACTGTGCGTTCATCATTTTTAGCCTCTTAGCCTTTGTTTGCTTCGTGGTTTCGAGCATGCTCAGCAGGGTGATCTACAGCGCCAGAAATTCAATTACGCAGTGAAATATACCATTTTTAATGAGCAACAGGGGCTGGTCGTCTAGGATGATGAATTCCATAGTTCTGCCTGTCATTGCTCTGGCTTTCTGGTTTTCCTTGGGATTTTCTCTCATTTCTGAAACTATACTCCAGAGTTTGCTGCTGCATTGCCTCCTTTCCTCTCTTTGACTTGATAAACTCCTGACCTGATGGCTCCTTACGGGCCAGTTCAGTCCAGCAACTGATGCTTTTCCACCTGGTGAGTCAAAACAGGACTTTGCAAACCAGTATTGCGTAACTTTATGTGCTGGCTTTTATGTTTACAAAAATGACATGTTATCAGATGGTGCGCAGACGTAAATACTCAGCGATATTATACCCCTTACTTTCACTGGCATCGGCAAGTATTTCCAAATATGGTATCGGCAATGGAACAGCTGTAATCTTACAGGCCGGACAAATCTGCAGTTTCTCTTGACTCACTGAGAAAAGTACTCGCATCAAAGACTTCCCGGTGACTGCAGCATCGCGTTACGCTTCCTGACTGGGAAAATGAAACATTTGTGAGTACTTAATGCAGATGTATTCTTGTGTACAAGGAGCAAGCCTTGGAGACTGGGATCAACCTCAGGGCTGCCGGTTCTCATCCATTCAACCCGCTCACATGCGCTGACGTCGCACCGCCGCTCACGCTGAGGATTAACATTCATACGTGCATCGTGGACCAGGGACACTACGGCCACACGAAGCACTAAACTGTTGAAACTGTCCTACGTCCCTCATCAATGAGGAACTGGGACCCCTGCGTAGTTGCTAGGTTACCATGCCATACCATTTTTGACATGTCAGATGCAGAGTAATTAATATTTATCTAAACATATTAATTGATTGATTGTGCCAGTTCTGATTATCTGCCAGTTAATTAATGCATATGCAGTTATTTGCCCAGTTTTGGATGAGATCATTCAAATCTGTGATTTCACGTGGAAATTTTAATTGGGGCAGAGAGTAACAGAGTGAATTATATATATTTTCTGTTGTCCTGAGGTGAAAATATCCCTGTATTTCTTAAATCCCGGGATGGCTATTATTCATGATTTTAATGCCGGATGATAAATTCAGTTCTGGTTGTCTGCCCATTGACTCTCATGTTTTCTGCATGTTTTGGCTTACAGGCTCTTGTGGCTCTCTTCGCCCTTTCCCGTTGATTGGTAGTTTTGTACAAATCATCTTCACTCTGCTCCTCTGCTGAGATGAAAGATGGAGGTGATATTGAAGCCAGAGAACATTTCCTCCTCTCTATTAAGAGCTCGGGGGGTCCTGGGTTCCGGTTCTGAGGCTGGCAGCTCTGCCGCTTTGCAGCGCCGTTGTGCTGGTGTAAAGTGACAGGTCTCTGACCTCACAGCTGCAAAACGGGTCAGAAGTCGGGGCCGAATTCCCGCAGAAACGAGGAGCGTGCTGCTACATCTGTATCCGAGTGCTGCGGCCCGGCTTACAGACTCGTGTGATTGGTCTTCTGTCTGTCCTGTGATGATTGTCGCCCAGAACAACGAGCGGTTCCCCCACATGATGTTCTAACAACAAACTTTGAATCTATTCTAATTATCAGGGAGGTGGTTTTAACCCTGTTTTTGATTGCGAGGTATTTGAATCCGTGACGGTTTTCTTTTTTAACACAGATCCAACATGTCCAACCTTCAAGATGACTATCACTCATGAGCAATCATGAAGGTTATTGTTGGTCTAATTGCAGTCTTGTTACCACAGCGTATCTAGAACGGAGACGGGTGGCCTACTGTGTAAATCCATGACATCTGCAGATATTTTTCACATTCCATCACCCATCTATTTGTCGTTGATTAAGCAGCGAGTATTAATGAACAGAAAGCATGTGTGGTGGTACACGAACGCCTGCGCTCACCTTCACCTTTGCATTTTTTTTTCTTTGACATGTTTAATAAGTGTTACTGGTTTGTTTGTGAGCTCCAGGAAAAGCTGCAGCTCCCTTTCAATTCAGCCGAGGATGTACTTCATGTTCATCCTGCCAAGGCTGCGCATTAAGTCGCAGAAGATATTTAACTCTGTTAGGCCAATCAGAGCATTCTGGCTTCTGTATTATCTGAATAACAAACTGCTGCTTCACAAGTAATCGCATCAAACTGCAGTTTAGGAGTCTAATCTGTTTAGCAGATTTCAAACAAGGTTATCTAGTTATCTAGTGAAACTTTTTTTTTTTTTGGGCCAAAAGTGTTGCTGCAGATAAACACTCACTTAAGTGCTCACTGAGAGCTGCAGTGTTTCTGCTGTTTGCTCTTTTTTCTTTTGCAGAAGTTTCTGTCTGTGCATGACGGCGCCAGTGTTTAGGGACACCTTATCTCAGGGAGGCGCTAACTTGGACCAAAACAGCTGCACTGGGAATCAGACAATGGGAGATGATTAGTCCAACAGGAAAGATGAACTGATATTCAGTTTCCCGTCATGGCTTTCTTTTTTCTCCTCCAAATTGTTTGAAACACAGCGTGTATATAACGTAAAGATGTTAAAAACCAGCATTTTTCTTTTCCTTTTAAGGGCTTGAAACAAAAAAAGCAAAATCATGGAAGTATAATTTTCTGTTGGTTACAACTTAGAAGTAGGGTGGAAAGATTCAGCTAAACATCTGTTTTGTAACCAAGACCACTTTTTCTTTTTCATTCTTCCAAATCAGAAAATTGTTGGAAAAGTATTTCCTTGCAGCATACATCTGCATACATTTGCACTTTGTTCCTTTATGCTTGAATTTCATATCCAAAGTTTTCCAACACAGAGGAGGAAAAATATAAAACGTCTGTCTGTTTTCAGCAAAAAGATGCAATTAAAATGATAGTATAGTTATGCTTTTAATTCAGTCCACTTTATGAAGACTGTCACACTTCTCTTGCTTGACAACACTGGCTTTTTTATAATTTTGGCTTTTGTTTTTTCCTTTTCTCCAATTTACAATATAATGGCAGTCAGTTCAGAGTCAAGCCTCACATACTCTCTCTCTCTCTCTCTCACACACACACACACACACACACACACACACACACACACACACACACACACACACACACACACACACACACACACACACACACACACACAAACACACCTGCAGCAGCATCCATAAATAGAGAGTTAGTCAATCAGCCAGTCAGTGTGAGGCCCCAGTAAAAGCCGACACTGTGGGTTACTGCAGGAGGGGGAGGAGACGTCGCAGCAGGGCAGCTTCTCTGTGGACTCAAGGAAAATTGCTGCTCCATCAGATACTTTCTGTCTTAAAGACTTCATTTGCTAAATAAATAATGATCAAAATGGCTTCTATTTAAGTTATCGAGAGAGGGCTTGTAAACGCAGCCCCCCCAAATGCTTTAAAGTGGAAGTTTATGCCATAAAGGCATCAACAATAGTACAATGTTCGTATTTCAGCAAAACAACTCCATGTTCACCGGTGGAGGCGGCTCGGTGGCTCAAGGCTGCAGAGAGTCATGTCGCATTTATGTGACATGACAGTCAAGTACTAAAAAGCAGCTTTCAATACTTTTCATCCTGAGTTCACCTGACAAGTTTTCCTTGTCAGAGAGTCGCCAGCCTCCTTTTCATGATCAAACCACACAAACTCCATTTCTAACCTCAAACAACTTTTCCTTGACAGAGCGCCTCAAACCTCGGCTACAGTTTCTACGGTTGTGTGGCTTTATTGTGAGCACAACAGGTAAAAATGTGGAAGCGCCACATATTTCATCTGATATTGTTCCTTCAAATCTACCAAATAAGTCGCGCTGAAGAATGTGTTTTTTTCAGTAAACGCATCAGTGCTTGTATCAAAAATGCTCTTTCTTTAACAACTTTTCTTTCTCTTTTTAATAAGTGAATGAATTCAGCGCTTTATGGTAGTTCTTTTAAAATTACAACGTTAAAATGAAACATTTTTTGAGCGAAAAGAATTCTAAAATGTAACTAATTCAAGTTGCAAATAAATAAATATATAAATGGAAACAAAGATAAAGACAAGAATGTTCAGTATTTACTTTGACGAGAATGCAGAACAAAAACCAGTTTGTCTTTTGTTTTTTCCTCGGCGTCGGCAGGCATGGCACTTTTTATTGAGGAATTCTGTTTCTTGGCACATTGATGTTTTTTTTTTTCATAATAATGTCAGCAGTAGGTAATGTAATAACACAAGAAATCTTTTATTTTATCTCCCTTGTGTTATTTTATTAATATAAAAGGTGTAAACACTGCGATCAAAAGAAATAAATAGAAGTGAAAAAAGAAACTTTAATGCAAATATTCACAAAATAGATTTTCTGGTGTTTCTTCTCAAAATATATCTGCACGTAAATTATGTTGTTTTTTCTTCTTAATACTTCCTCTTTCTTTTTTTTCTGATTTAAACAATTTATCAGTTAATTGAAAAATTAGTTAATTGACAGAACACAGATGGAGAACATCCCAGTGTTCCAGCTGTTGGGATTTTCTGGCTCCTCGGGGTTTCGTATCCGTTTGAACAGAATCTCTTCGGCTGTGGTTGAAGACGTTTCAGTCGTCAGTATTTTCAGACATTTCGTGGCCCATACAGTTGGTTTATTTAGAGAATAATCAGCACGTTAATCGGCAATGAAGTCTGTCGGTTGCTTCAGCCCAAAATAAAAATGTCAGTAAAGTGCTTCTGCGTTGGTTCCCAGTTGTGATCTGGTTTATTTAGTTTTTTGTAAGGCCTCCTTCCTCGTCGGCTCTCAGCACCTTGACCTGTGTTTGTACGAGCGCGTTGCTCGTGACCTTCGTGTGAGCTGGCGTGTCGTTGGAGGGCGAGCGCTTCATCTGGGCAGACAGAAAAGGCGACTGGAAGAGAGGAAAAAAGGCGCTGAATTAGAAGTGAAAAGGAGGAAATGAAATAAGTCAAATCTTTCATTAAGTGCTATAAAAGAATCCTTGTTTTTTTTTTTTTTTTAAAGAACTTGAGATCAAATGGAAAAAGAAAATGACATCAACAAAATGAGAATAAAAGAAAGGAAAGAAGGCGGTATGAGGAGGTGTGGAGTGACGAGTGTCGGGGGTCATGCACGGCGGTTTTTAAACGGTAAGCCAGGCGAAACTGGAAATAAATCTACTTCTGAAACAGGTTTTAGAAAAGAGCTGAATATGAGCAGAGCTGGGGAAACAACGAGGGAAAAAAGGATCAGAACAATGATGCGTTTGTTGAGGAAATGAAGAAGCTGCAGGTTCGGGGCCGTTTTCATGCTTCGTTCCGTGTTTTTCTCTCTTTGACTCTCGCTGCTTAAATATAACGCTGCTGTGACCAAATAAGCCCCCTTTTGGGTGTGTTTTCTTTAATTATGTGTGAGTTCCTTTGTCTCATCTTTTAAATCTCAGAAGGAATTTACCCACGTGCCCCAGAGGGTCAAGAGGAGAACCGTTGACTGAGGAGGTTTAGCCTGCATAAACCCAGTGCAAGAAAAATAACTCAAACGAAGACAAAGGGGGGGTTCTTGGTTTGTTTTTTTAAAGCAACTTTTTTTTTTTTTGGCAACAAACAATAAGCAAAAGATGACGGCAGGATTAATGTGCTGAAAACAGAGACAGGAAGGCGTCCAGGTGGCTCAGTGGGCTAATGGTAGCCCCTCACGCCACACAATAACGCGCCACAATGGAGGACGGAGCGCCGGCGCTGAGTTGGACAATACCGGTCAGATGGGTTCACGCGTCAGACTCGCTGCTCAGTTCGGTTGGAAGGCTGCTTCTGTTTGGGCGCCTGACCTGTTGAGAACTGTCAAAATATCAAATGATTTATATTTTAAAGAGTGATTTTAAAAAGGGAATTAAAAGGTAAAGCACGAGCGTGATCGTGATCGTGTTCGTGTTCGTGTTCGGCCTCCTGAAACCCGGTGACACATTTAAAACAATAAAAGCCAATATTCAGATTTCTGCTCGTGTGAAAGTTCACATGTTAGGGCATCAAGACAAACCAGCAAATTGTTTATATATATATATATATATATATATATATATATATATATATATATATATATATATATATATATATATATATATATATATATATATATATATATATATATATATATATATATATATATATATATACTGTTGATCCAGGTACAGGCTCTGTTGTCAAGTTCATGTTTGTTTCTGAAAAGACTTCCAGAATAGGTTGACAACAGACGGCTCCAGTTTGTGGCGTTTGTGGCGTTGGCCTACATGTCAGATGTACTGTACATCTATCGGTCCACGACCACATACTGTGACACAATTCAGGTCTGAAAATTTGAGTCGCTGATCGAATTTTTGTTCCTACACAGTCCTGAAAAAATCAGATATGGATCAGATCAGTGGAAAAAGAGGATGGAGGTCACATCCGGGAGGAAGCTCGGGTCATTTCAAAATAAAGCTCCTCCTCAACAGAATAATCAGAATCATTTGTTCTGTTTTCAAATCATCTCTTTTCCTCATATTGAAGAAAAACCTTACTGTAAAAGTTAAAAATGTTTAAATGGTCTGGTCTGTGCACTTACACATTTATTATTTTTTCTCCTGCATAAAATCTGAAAGCAATTTTTTAAAATGTTAATAAAATTTAACACCTTATTTAGTTTTTTTTTCAAGGTTTGATGTCTCCAGTAAACCTTTTTGTAGCGTAGGATGATATTTCTAGTGTTTGTCTTTTCAGTCAGATCCAGTTTTACAGTTTTAGGCTGAAGCTGTCGGGCTTTGCTCAGGTTTTTTTTTTTTCTTCAGGAACCTCATCGCCAACTAAATTTCACATATCAGAAGTGCCTCAACTCTTTGAAAAATTACGTGCATCCAGAAAAGATGCGTGGTGCAGAGATTAAACGCCACCACAGCTGCTTCAGGCGTCTGATGCCCCACATCTGTCCCCTCTGCTCCGCCCTGCCTTAAAAACACCAAACCACATTTACTCGATGCTTAGAGAAGAACCTCGAACCTCGACTCTGGCTTTAATCACTGGCATTAAAGGCTTTAAAAAAAAAAATCCACCCCACCCCCCAGGAGGGGTGGTGAAGGGGGAGGGGTAGCATGTGGAGGAGGGCGTTGGAGCTAAAAAGCCCTTTTTTCCCGATGTGTTAGGTGACTCAAGGGTCTGCCTGACAAAAAAATGAGATTTTCTCTTTCTGGTACTAAGCTGCTGTTTGCTGGGTGTGGTGCTGCTCTAAAGCCGTCTCATCTTTCCCTTTCTCTCTGCTCCGGGAGTTTTAATCCAAGGGCAGCCCGAGTTTAGAGAGGATGCTGCTCGATGCACAAAATCAAAACGTGCTGTTTCATGCTGTAAGTGTGTCTGCTCCTGCAAGCGTGTGCAGCGCCTTCCCGCTCAGCTGCATGCACGACGATTCACTGATGAGTCCGTGGCGCTCATTAGGAACGTTTGTTTGTGAATCCGGGTTTCACTTGCAGTTCTGTGACCTCTGAAACCGATCTTCAGATTAACGGTCCAAACTCATCAAAATCTGATTATTCTCAAAGTTACTCAATCAAATGCTGTTTTTCTTTTTTCTTTTTTCCTGCTGTTCTCTGAAATCTTAGATTTAATCTGAGACCCGAAAAGCATCCAGTGTATTTCATCCTCAAACTGAAATATTTCACTTTAAAGTCCTCCGTGCACGGCTTTGTTTTGTATGGACATATGACATGATGAAATCTGATTAAAACATCAGTAAAGATCAGCATAAAATGTTCTGAACCGCTTGTCGCCGTCTCACAGAAGCACTTTGTTTGCTGAAAACATTGCAGGAAGCAACATTTTGGTGTATTTGAAAGAAAAAAATGTGTGAGAAAAGATCCTGGGACTTTGTTATGTGGTGAAAATGAATTTCCTTTTTGCAGTTCCAGATCTTTAATTAATTATTGGAAAATAACATCAACATTCAAAATGATAATTTCAAGCGTCATTTTTTTTTAAGTGGCCAACTTGTGACCAGAACATTAGTGATATGCATTCTGGGAAAAGAAAACTGAGCCGGATGAGTGAATAGATCGTACACAGTGTGCTCAGCAAATTTCATGGCAAACTTCCAGTTGGTTTACAAGGACTCATGTCTGCAAACTTGACATTCCTGAAAACACAGAACGAGCCAAAGCTGTAAAGACTCAAGAATGGGATTTCTGGATCTGTTGAGATCAGAGAAAGATCTTCACATCATCCACGGTGGCATATTTACTGATTGTGTGCAGAAGATTAGTCGCTGGAGTAAAATATTTGGTAGTTTTACATGCAGCAACAGTAATGACGATCTGCTGAACCTGTTTACCCGCCACATTAGTTCCCCACAGTTGATTCACAGACTGGAAGTTAAAACCTTTTTTTAATAGGATTTAACACTTTTTTCTTCAGGTTTAACTTCTAAACTGGAGGATTCGCTGTTGTTTCCTGTTCAACGATACACTGAATAGCTGTAGTTTTTGACCTTATACTGTTGTTATATCGTGACGTCTGTTCCAACCTGGTTGGTTCCAAAGGTCCGCTGGCCGGGAAGAAGTTGTAGTGACGGACGCTGCAGGTTCCTGCGCCACTCGGCACGAACTTCAGCTCAACAAGATCCGTCGTCACCTGTTGTTTGCTGTTCAGTCGAGTCTGAATGTTTCCCGTTTGGTACAATCGTGTGTGATAGAACCACTCTGCTGGAGTTTCTGGGACTAAAAATGCTAATTTAGATCATCAAATTCTCAACCCTCTTTGCTCAGAACACTGAAGTAATTACCAGCGGTAGATTGGAGTGAGAGGCTCTGTGTCTGGAGATAACGAAGCAGACAACGACCCGTGTCACACATCGTTGATGCAAACAAGGACATCAAATCGGTGATTGTTGACTCGTGCGCCTGTGAAACGGCGTTCCCACCATGCTAAAACTCTACGACACACCGGAACAAGCGTTTCTCACTCAAAGCTCCCAGATATTGTCATTGACTGGGAATCACAACTCTCTGACCTCCTGGTGTGATCGTCTCATCTCCTCTGAGGGTGAAACCTTCAGAGATCCGCCGTGAGAGCCTTTGTAGAGATGTGTCAAGGAAACTGATGTTCATAGAGAGTGAAGGCACAATTCTAAGATCAAAAGACAATACAGTTAATGGTTTGTAAAGGGTCCCTTCAACCAGACTACAAAATATGTTTTACTTTCGTCCTTTTTCAGCACAGCATGGGTCTGCTGCACGGTACTTTTTATTGTAATTAGAGAGAGAAATTAGGAGGTTAAGGAGAATCAGAGATTCTCAATTTGTAATGATCAGAAGCATTAAAAATGTCCTTTTCAGTCTGTGAAAGTTGACTTGCTGTACGTCCCTCGGGGCCTCCGTACTGATGGCATTTTATGTTTCCTTGGAAGTGCCGAGATGCGAGCTGAAGACATTGTAGGTTTCTGAGACTGTTGCTGTCTAAATGATCTTTGACTTAGCTCTCAGAGATGGCAATCAATATGTTGCGGCAAGAAATTGAGCAGGAAACGCAGCCGATGTTCCGGGGAAGAGGGACTTTGGAGCACTGACTCATTTAAGATGCAAGATTTTCAAAATGAAAGTGAAGATGCTGCAGCGCTGAAGGTAACTGTCTCAGCTCAGTTTTACCAGGAAATTATTGCACGTTTATGCTTGGCCTTATCTAAAACAGATTTTAACTAACAGGACGGCTGTTTCTGCCTGTTCACTGGACTGTGGTTAGTAATAAGAAATCTCCTTTTACATTAATCTTCATTAAGTGAAGCCAGTTGTTCAAGCCAAACATTATTTTCAGTCGTTAACTGAAAAGATGCTTGAAGCTGGTCCTTGTGTGTTGTGTACTGCCTCAGCTCTCGGTGAGGGATCTTGGCTCCAGGTCTTCCAGGATATGTGCCTGAAACTGTAATAAATAACCATATTGCTTTTCTCTTTCTGTGGAAAAACTGATGTTTTGGTACTCGGAGAAGAGACTTCAAGTTCATTCAGGTTCACAAATTCTGTATGTTGTCATTGATGCTGCTGAGCTGTCGCTTTATGGGAACAGACAGAGCAGGTGAGTGGGACTTGTTTGTTGTGGTAGACTGGAGCTTGGTACACTCTGCTTTAGAGGGACATTAATCTTAGCCCAAAAAATAAGAAAGACAGGAAAAATAATGAGAAAAAGTCAAGGCGTGGCTTTTTGTTACCCTGGTTGATATGTTGCCACCATTTGGCTCATATCAACAGTTTTCTTTTTAGTTTTATTTGGCTTTGACTGATGACGTTGGTCTCCAAGTGAGTCTGGCTGCCAATACTTGGCTTCATGTCCACCAGACATGGCCCAGTTCTTTTTGGGGCCTTTGGGCTTGTTGTATCCCATGCCAAAATTAGCACTTGGAATATGGGCCACGTCTGGCTCACACATGCCAAAACCTGGGTTTGACCCAGTTCTTGAATGTATGGACACATCTGGCTCACATACCATTTGCCAGTGCCACACTGGCTAAAAGTGCCAAAATAGCCCAAATTAGATCAAAATGTGTTTGCTGTCTGGGAAAGTTTCTATCACATACCTGCCACCAAACGTCGCCATTCATCACCAGTGTGTCTAAGCAGGGTCTGCGAGTTACCCGTTACCAAGGATGGAGATTCTCCCAACCCACCTGAGACATGAAGTTCCTGCAGCAGGCACACTGACGTCCACGTCCAGTTTGTGAGTTGGCTCACTGTGTGTTTAGACCCGCAACCAAAGTAAAAGCAGTCCAGGAGATGGAACTACCACAAAATGAGGTGGGGTTGCAAACAGCCCTTGGGGTGTTTGCATACGTGGCTTGGTTTGGTCCACATCTGGTTGAGGTCAATGCTCCTCTGTGAAAGTTGCTTAAAGAGGATAGTGACTTTGTGCGGGAACATTGCAGCAGATAAAATATCTGACAGTGCGACCAGTCCTGTACTTTTATAGCCTTGATGGTGTCTTGCTTCACGATGGGAAACCAGATGCCTACAAGTCAAATTTACTCAAGTCAGTATGGTAACATGCACATCTAAATTGAGCTGTTGGCAGTAATCGAGTTAAGGATTTAACTGGAGTTTTCGAGAATTCCGGATATACATGCACGGGAAGAGAAGCGAGTTACTGAGTGAGGTGCATCGGCATTCTTTCGGTTAGTTAGAACAATTGGTAAACAAACGTGGCTGATTTGAAGCAGACTTAGGAGGACAACACGCGACTGCCTCGGATCTGCCAGGCCGATGCCCCTCCTGCCTGTACGTGGGCATTTTCGGCAGGAGGATGGTTCCTGGAAACCTGCGGGAGTGAACCAACCTTGGCCACCGTTGTGTCTGTTGCTGTGTTTCACTGCCAAATTTCACAATGCTTGGTGTGTGATCCAAGATGACAGAAATAAATAAACGAACACAGGACAGTCGGCCAGTCTAAGTGTCTTTATTAGCCAATTAGCCAATCAGTCACCAAAGAGTAAAGTCATTACAGTGACCTTGTAGTGCGCTGAAAGACGTATACATTAGTGTGAGGGGGAACACGTGTTGGCCATAGACATTAGAGACTCTTGGCCTTTTCACAGAGAATGAGAGAAGATTGCATGTTTTTAACATCAGCAGAGTCGGTTCAAAGGTCCAAAAAGACTTCAAAAATTAATAAAAATGTAATTACTTTTCTTTCAAGAAAGCAGAAAGAAGTATCCAGCTGAATGCAGCAGAGATGTGCATCAGTATTTAATCTTTGGGCTTTGTGTTGACACAGTTCATGTGTCAGTGTTTTGTTCTTGAGCAGAAGATTTACAAGATGCCACAGTAAACAAAACAAGGCATTGACCCGTTTCACTTCCTGTTTTGTCAAATCAGTCCCATTGAATTATTTAATATCTTGATTTCTTTTCTTTTGCTCGTGTTAAAGTGCACCGCGCTGCAAAGACTCGGTGTCACACTGCTTAAATCAGTAGAATTAATTGTAAACAAGTTAAAGAGTGAAAGTGTGGTATCGGAGATCTTGCAAGGCATTCATATTCAGAAGTTAAGCTTTCCTTTTAAAGGGAACATCAGGCCATGGATAGAACCAACAAAGCATCTGAAAGCAGGCAGTCAGTGAATCAAGCAGCGAATGCCATCAAACTGTCGTTGGCTGTCATTTAACTCAGACTCGCTGTCGAATCAGGCTTCTTTCTCTTCCTACAGGTCCAGTAACCGATCTGACGAGTTCAGACTTCTTTGAGGGGTGACTGCACGTCTCTTTATTGCAGTTACATGTTTTCTTCTGCCTCATTTTGTAGAGTAGCGCTGATATCAATTTCTGCGGCCAGTTTCAATTACCTGTTCATTAAAAGATCGGATTCAGCGTTTTCATTTTTCTTCTTAGATCTATAATCAGACAAAAATATTCATTTTTTCTCAATTTTTCCCTCTCCTTTTTTATTAAGAATTCACATATAAAGCAATTCATGCTATACTGAATAGTTATTTGTACAAATTCCAGCAGAAAAGGAGTGAGTTAGTTATCCACACATGCACCAGATTACAGGTCATTAACCTTTTCCTTTTCTTTACTCATCTCACCTTCTCACTGGTGTCACTCTTCGTTTGTCCCTCAAGCTCCGCGGTGTGAGCTCTACCAGCTTTATTTTTAGCCTCTTAGCCTTTATTAGGTGCACAGTGTCGTGCATCCTCGTCTTATCCCAGATGTATTCTGAACTCGTGGTGAAAAGATAAAAGACATAATTGCTGGTGACGATGTTACCAGTCAATGGAACATTAGTTATCGTTTCAGATCTGAAAATCAGCTTTTCAGTGACTGGCTGATCAATAAGTGCATCTCTGGTATTTTGAGAATTTTTTTAAATCACTGTTGGCTTTATATTTAAATTGGATTTAATTTTTTTTTTCTTTGTGCCAACACAAAGGAACCTCTCCGTAACCTGGTGACGGGTTTGTTTTATTTGGTTAAATTCATATTAGCGGTACAATTTCATTAAGGAGTCTGGAGACTCAAAGTTAATTTTAATTAGTTATTCATGACAAAGACTAAGGTGATTTATCAGCTTAAAAAAAAAAAATTGAGATAATGTGGGTTTAAGGCCACCGATGTTCGAAATATGTCATTCAGTGAGACGTTCAGATTCCCAGGATCATCCTCCTTCCTCATCTTTGTCCTCCCAGTTTCCAGTGTTGTTCTGAAGTTGATGGTGCAGAGCTGCAACACCAGTTTCAACAGAAGTAGAAATAAGGCGTGGACCTCCATGGACATGCCGACGTTAAACTGGCTTCTATGAGCAGAGCTTGAAAGACTGTTAAAATGAGTTTGTACTGCTTCTGTGGATTTCGTTTTTCCTTTTTGACCAAAACATGTTATATACAATTAATTAACACTTCAGGAAATTATGTAAACTTTTGAAAGTTAAATGTATAAAAAGTATAATGTGCCTCCTTTTGAAAAGCAGTCTTAAAGAACCGGACTCTACGTTCCTCAGGAAGCGCCACCAGCATGTGATGAGTATGGAGCAGGACCTGATGTTTTCTTCTGGGTAACTGGGCTGGAATGTAAAAAGGAAGTAAGCCGATACTTCCAAGTTCAATTCCAGTGCCCGTTGTGGTCTCCTGCCTGTTCTCGTGCCGTTTTTCCTATCACACCCCTACTGTTTTCCACGTTAGTAGCCGAGGTAATTGGCTGAAATGAAAGAATGCACACAGTAACACTCCCATTGGTTAATTCTTACCCCCCCCCCCCCCCCCCCCCCCCACACACACACACACACACCCTACCTCCCGCCCCCAACCAGTCCTTGACTGAGGTATTTCATCATTTGCACAAACGCCAAACCCTTGATTCCTACTTTAATTGTTTCCAATTAGTCTTTTTAGCGTACGCTTGTACCTCCTTCTGGTCTCCCTTTTGTCTCATTCTTGGAGGGCGCAGGGAGGCGGAGCTTGCAAAATCAGAGGTAAAACTGTGAAGGCTGTCGTATGTTTGCACTGGAGGTTAACATTAAGAGAAGGAAGAAATTGTTAAGTCCACGTGCTGTGGATCCATGTCATGCTGTGCAAGACTGAGCTAGACAGCTAGAGCATAATAGCTCCAGGTGTCGTCACCGGGAGGGAAGCGCAGAGGATGAAAGGAAACACATTGTCATCCTCCTTCCTGCTCTCCACCACATAATGAAATAATTAGATAGTTAGACGGCTAATTGGAACAATTCTTTTTTTTCCCCTTTCCTCCCACTGAGACATTTGGTTGGCTGCAGAAATGAGAGAAAAGGCAGCAAATATGTAGATCAGCCTCACCACACCCATCCAAGCCCACCCCCAGTGCATTATGGGGATGCATGCGCCCAAATTTGCCTCGGCCAATGCTTTGCATTTTCAGAGCCAGTCTTGCGTGTCCGCATTGTGTGCATGTGTCTGTACATTAACAGAGGAGAGTGATTTGCTGCACACGCTCAGTGATTCGTTGTTTGACGTTAGGGGAGCTGCTTGTCCACCAATCAGAGACCTCGACCTCATTTTCTCTTCTCCAGTCATTCCCCAAATCATGGGTTTGTTCATAAGACCAAGTGAAACCTTGAAAGCCACGATGTGATATGTGTTGTGATAGCCGGCATTCTTGTGTTTAAATGGCCTAGTGTGCACCCCCAACCCCCACCACAACCACCCACCCACCAAACACACACACACACACACACACACACACACACACACACACACACACACACACACACACACACACACCTGATTTCCATTGTTTTTCACAGTTTCTGCTGCATTAACGAGCCTGGTTGTGCACACGAGTGTGTGTTGGTGGTGTGTTAGTCACAGAGGTAGCTGCCACCGCACATCAGCCTCCTTTGAGCTCATCACCGGATACTTCAGAGAAGCAGAGATGAGATGAGATTAGGGATTTGCTTTGCCGAGAAGCCGTCAGATTGAATCGACACACCAGGTTTAGGTTGTGTATCTCATTTTAATTTGTTTGCTTCTTTGAGTATCTGTTTCAACGCGCCTTCGGCCAATCATGCACATATTTGCTTTATTCATTTTTTTTTTAATCTGCTGGACACACACACCCACACACATTTGCAAACATACATACATGCTCATACGCGTTTCCTTCCATGCACATGCTCTTACCATGCCAGAGGTGGCTGTGCCTCTTACTAAACAAGCACTTTTAATTGTTTTTTCTTTTGTGATTCTAGTGTTCCACTGAAGTTTGTTTTCCTCCAGAGAGAATAAAAACAAGGATTTGGTTGATGTTTCCTCTGCTAGATGTTTATGAATTGCTTCTCTCTCTCCGTCTGTTCTGCATGTCTTTGACTTCTCACCGTCCAGAAGGAAAACCGTTAACAACTGTTCATACGGCTCTTTGCAAATGATAGGCTTATGGTCTAAAAAGCAGTAAATTAATGTCGGAAAGATCAAAATTGCCTCGAAGTACATTTGCATGCAATGCAGAGAAATCTTTAAAACCATCCCCCGCTTGTATGTCAAAAATAAGCACGTGCAAATAAAAAGGATTGACAACATACGGTATGTTTCTTTGTATGAATAGTGATTGAACATGCATACAAGAAGTGTTTGGGGGATTAGAGTCTTCATTAAATGAACAAACTACAAGTCAGCTTATTCTAACTACCACAAATCCTACATTAACATTTTTGCAACCCCGTGAGGATTTAGTTCATGTTACAAAATTTACCTGGAAGGTTGAAGACTGGAAGAATGACCAAATGTGCTAAAACGCAGTTGAGGTTGATAACAGTGACTTCTGTCCTCTGTTGCCGTGGAATCAGAGGCTCAACCTCCACTGAAGCACTGGGGCAGGGTCAAAGTCAATTTCGTTGCAGCAGTCAGGGAGGCATCGTCCAGTCAAGGCCAACAGCAGGGTCTCTGGGACGTCACAGGGAATTCCGTTAAAGGAAAAAAGGAATAAAATCAAATGGATAATGAAAAAAGACACCAATGTCCTGAACTGGCACCATATTGATGCTGTAGTTACCAAATGTCCAGGGAATTATCATTTCTAACCAGGAGGTCCACTGTGCAAAAGGCACTTCCAGGGCTGCCGGCTCTCTCACACAAACTTCTGCAGCCCAGCGCTCTGTCTGTCGTAAATATATTTTTAAATCTGAAAAAGTAGCGTGACATGACAGATTAGATGACACATGTAAAGTGCTATAAAAATAAACGTTTAATTGTTGATTTGATTCATTAATTGATCATTAAAAGCAGAACATTTGTCAGCTTGCTGCCGTGGATGTGTCAGATGTGTGTCAACACAATGCCAATGGGGACAGTCATCAGCAGTGATTTTAAAGAAGCAGCTGGTGCTGCCAGTCAAGAGCTGCAGTTCAGATTCTGCGCCGTATTTCTCAGTTTTAACGTTAAAGTGAACACATTTTCAAAAGAGTGAACAAAGGACTTTTGTTCACATTAAAATACCCCTTTTAGTTTTATTTGCATGAATTTTTCCACTCAGATACACCGTAAAGGCCAGAGTGCTGCCTCAGCAACCATGTTTGCTGAAACCCGACACAGTAGTTTGGACAGTTGAGTCCACCATGAGCTGCTAAGCGTGTCCTTGGTTTTTTCCTCATACACAGCTTACACGTTTGTTGTGAGGTTTTATGTGCCTAATCTAAAACCTGTGAGGACCCGGTGATTTTTCTTTTTCGCAGGCCCACGTCTCCACGAGTAAAACTGTAGTGGTTTTTTCTTTTTTTTCTTCTGTACCCTGTGTGATGCTTTGTTTTGCAAAGACTTTTCCTGTAGCACAATAATATAATTATAAACTCTATAAAACGCTGAGACTTGAAGGTTTCTAGATGTTTTCTCTTTGATTCAACTCCTCTTTGGTTACCGTCGTATTTGACTCAGGACATGTTTGTAAGGACAAGCAAGGCATAAAAGCAGCAAGTGTCAAATGCTGGACGTCCACACGTCCACACGTCCTGCTGGAATCAGCGCGTGTTTGCACACAGGCGGCGTGTTGTGACGGTTCCTGCTCCTCCGGTTGGTAAGTCTGAACCGCCGACCCAGTAACAACGACAAAGTTGAGGGATATTCTGAAAATGAAAAAAAAATAGATCACGCTCTCTTTATCACCACCATTAGCCATACTGTGTTAGATACTGTGCTGGATCCGGATCACAGTGATATGGAACATTTGTGGAAAAAAAAAGATTAGTCTGCCGTTGGATTTGTGTTTTATTTCCTGGTAGATGACCTGTCATGTGATGCCCCCACGTCATCACTATTCCGAGTCACCTCACTTGTATCTCAGGATGGAAAAAAAATATGTTTTGCTGTGCGGTGGTTATAATTGTGGTGAAAGCACAAATGCTTACAGGGAATAATGCTGCGTGGAGTAGTGGTATTTTTCCACCGGCCTAATTGCTGGAGCTAATTGGAGCTGCTTTAGTACATGGAGTGAGGATCAAAAAAGATCAGGGAGGTCTGCTGCAGCGCTCATCACACTAATTTGTTTAGGTTTTTCTGTTTTTTAGGGCTTCATCCACCCGTCTCAGCTTCAATTGTTGAAGTTTCTAAAGGATGTTTTAGTAGTGACTTTGGTTGGAGCGCTTTTCAGTCAAAACCTGTTTGTTGCTTTGTTTTAGTCGTTTTTCCACACGTGTTTGAAGTTTTGATATTCACCTTTAACATCAAGCTCAATCTCCAATGTAATATTTGTGAAATTCAACAGTTTGGCTGTGATTATGGTTATCTTTACATATAAAATGATCAGTGAAGTTGTTTTCTTTCTCTTTAAGAGCAAACGCTGCTTCTGCTTCTAACTGGTCAGAACAGATGGACGCCTGCAGGGGCGGCGCAAAACCCTGCAAAACCCTGAAAAACCCTGAAAAACCCTGCAAAACCCTGCAAAACCCTGCAAAACCCTGCAAAACCCTGCAAAACCTTGCAAAACCCTACAAAACCCTGCAAAACCCTGCAAAACCCTGCAAAACCCTGCAAAACCCTGCAAAACCCTGCTCTTCCAATGCAATACTGATAACTGTGTTTTGCTAGTTTCCATTTGAAATAAAAAAAACAAAACAAAAAAAATCAAAATGGGTCTTAAAAGGTTGCAAAATATGATAAAAGTGACTTGGTTGACAACAGCGAGGTGAATAATGTTCACTGCTGTGAATAAGACGGATGCCAGGTGGGAAAACTGAGGTGGTATCTGTTTATTATAAAAAAATATATATATACAGTTTGAAAAATGTATTTAAAACCAAAAATATTATATAAAAATATTTTAAACTTTATAGTATAGCATTAATAGCGCATTCCAAAGAGGGAAAATTGATACATAATTTAACACTTTATGTGTTTTTACATTTTTTTTTAAGTTTTTGTACTGAGATGAGAAGAAGGCGAGTTCACTACATTTAAATAATTAAACTCAGCATTGTCTAGCTGGGCCAGTCAAAAGATATCAAACGGTACGCGGTAAACCAGGAACAAATGGCTGCCCTTGATTTGGCAGTAAGAACCAGGTCCGCTCCGAGGTCCGTTTGGTTGTTGATCTTGGTGGTTTTGGGTCGTGGTTCTGACTGTGACATGTGAGTAATCGCATCAAGCCTGGCACCACCCCCGAGTGACGTGGTGGACTGTGAGTGGGAGAGGTACCAGACCCGATTCACATGGCTTCACATTCACATGGCCTTTGTAAGTGTTGTCATGATATTGGAATATCTAACTTTAATAGCGTCCTTTGTAAAACACTTGTAACTGAAATATATAAAAAAATATTTGTTTGCCAAAAAAGCACCAAAAAGCCTTCACGAAGGCTCAGCAAACGCTGACTTGCACCCATGTTTCATAAATAAAACATTCTTGTTATGTTCCTGAGAGTCTGCAAGTAAGAGCACAAGTATCTGCACATTTAGTGAGCTTATTGCAGAGATTATTAGAGTTAATCAGGTGGTTCCCCTGGAAGGAGTCCGGAAAACTGACACTACAGGCAATCCTTGGGAGAGTCGGGGAGCAGGGGGGCATGCTGATGACAGTTGCTGCTTCACAGTGTCTTCTGCTGCTCAGCTGGTCCTGCTTCTCGCTCACTGGTCGATATGTGGCCACGTGTCAGACTGCTATGAACACAAATACAGCAATAGGTAGTCTGATCTACCATTTTCAAGACTTAACAAAATACAGCTTTTTTTAACAACTATATTTTTGCAGCGTGTCTTCGCTGTGGTGTCCTTTAAATCAACCCTCCTGGGTGTTTTCAGTTGTCCAAATGTGTCTCACTCCTCCTCTCAAGTCTAAAAGTGTGGGGAAAGTCTAGACGTGACTCTGAGTGTGTAGTTTTATTTGCTTTTTTAATCTGTATCAGGTCTTTCCAGCTCTTTGGGGCTGTTTGCCCCTCACACCACCTACATCTGTAGCTGATGGCATCGACTGTACAGGCGTTTAAATTCACTTGGAGTTGGACAGCATGTCTTCAGAACTAGACCATAAACCTGGCCCTCCATAACCTCATACCCCTGTTAGGGTTAATTAGGTATTGATTTGATCAGAAACTGGCAGGAGGCACAGCTCTACAGGCTTTAGTCATGCTAAATTATTAACGCTCATGCAGCACTATGCATGGCTTCTGTCCTACGATCACAGGAACGCCGAATGTTGGTTCCTCCACGCGGCATCTCTGCTAGGCTTTCCTCTCTCCTCACTGGACCTTCTCAGGTTCATTGTGTTAGATATTTTAAAATCAGGAGCCTTGCTGTTTCTTGATATACTCGCAAGTGTATCTGCCTGCTTTGATTTGGCAAGCGTCGGCTGAATGAATCTTTGAGCAGCGCTGCTGCTCTCGACGGACGCCAAAGCAGTGGAACAACAGCACTCGCAGGGTTTTTCCACTTTAAGGTTTCAAAGTAGAACTTGCTGGATTCCCCTGAAGCAATGCTCATGCAGCATAGGCTCTTCCTCTGGGAGTGAACTACTTGGCCCAAAGATCGTATGATGAGCTTTTGGAGAAGAATCGCGATCTGAATCTCAATTGTGATTTAGGTGAACTGGTTGCAGGGTCAGTCATGCATCATGTATGCTTCCCTGAATACAAAGCACATCGCTTGAACCCAAGGCTAAACGGGCAGCTCACAGATCGCAGCTTCCTGTTTTTGCTCAGATGTTACTCTGAACATTTTCACCGGAAGTTGTAATTTGGATCTCCCGGGCTTTAGCACTTCCTCCAGGATGCTGCTTCTCTCACCGCTGCAAATGTTGTTTACAGCAGAAGTTAAATGTGTAAGATGCAGGGTGCTTAAAATGAGCCTCACGTGACCGCTAAAACTGATCTCCCTTGTTCTCCGTTCATGTGTAGAAAGAAATTTGGGGCCGCACTGTTATTTATTAAATATTATGATTTGAATTCTGTTTGATTCTTTATAGAAGCAAAATGCCAAATAAGGATTCACTCGACTGCTTCCATCCACCCGACAAACTATTTTATTAATAAAATCAAATGTTATTAATCTCTCCTAAAATTCAATTTAATTTACCCCCCCAAAAATAAAGGAAAAATGTATTATTTGCAATTATTTCATATCACAGTACATCATTAAATATTTAACAAACTGTATATGGATTCACATTCATTTTTAGATTCACAGAATTTTAGAATTTGCAAGTAAATATAAACAAATTTAATTTGAATTCATATATATGAATTTTACTATTCACACTAATGAAAGTGTAAACCATTTCAAGACAACAGATGCTGATAATAACGACTTGCGTTTGTGTGTTTGGCTGAATAAAAAATGAAGGACACGTTTTTTGATCGAAATCAGACTTTAAAAAAAAATAAAAAAACAGATGTTCTTTTCTTGGTGGAAAAAGACTGAGAATTTTTTAGTTGTTTTTTTTTTGTCGGTCTGTGTGTTACTGGATGAGTGTGGGGGAGTAAACACATTTCATTGAGTGGAACCGAGTAGAACCCCTCAGAATCTGAGGTGAGTGAGCAACACAGTCTTCAGTGTCAGGTTTTTTTTAGTTGTTTTTTTTACTGTGAGTGCAAAGAACACAATTTGTGATGATTGTTAGGCTAAAATATCTCAAGCAGGAACGAGAGCTGGAATATTTGGGTCAGCAAACGCTTCAAAGCGTCACCCCGCTGAGCATGTCCTGTACTCTAAAACCGTCCACGACTCGAATAACGCGACCAGAACAAACGGCGAGCAGCCCCTCTTATCCTCTGTTGGTTGATTGTGTTACTGTATGTGACTTATTAAAAAATAAAAATAAAAAATGGAATTAGTAGGTCAGTGCTTTAAGAAATTCCAAATCGGATTGGTTGGTGAGAGGTGAAATTGGTGCGTGGCTGTTGAAAATCCAAAGTTTCGTTAGACGCATGGTGACCTCCAGCATATCTGACGGCATGTTGAGCCTCATATGACACAAACACTTCTTTGTTGATGTTGTTTTCATATTTAATTGAACTAAAGTGCTTATTTTGAGGTTAAAAGATGTAATCGCCTATGCGCCTTTGAACCATTCATGTGTTTGTAGTTTATTATTTGTAGTTAGTGGTTGTCTGTTGGCCCACGTGGCTTCGCTGGAAGTCATGTGACCCCCCCAAACATGGTTTTATTTTTGTGGGTTTTTGTGCACTTTGAGTGTGTGGGTCTTGTAAGTTTGTGTCACGCTGCTACGGCCGCGCTGCCGGACGAGGAGAGGTGAGATGAAGTGACACAATGGCGGTTTTAGAGATAGAGGACAGTTCTGTGTGGTGTATGTGGGGGCGGGATCTATATTCACGTGCATATTTTGCATAACGCATCGAATCCCGGATGCAGTAGCGTGTGTGTGTGTGTGTGTGTGCGTGTGTGTGTGTGTGCGTGTGTGTGTGTGTGTGCGTGTGTGTGTGTGTGTGGGGGGTCTCTTTTACCATGTCATGTGTAAATGCTTTTGGGCCCAGCGTGCGCTCACTGACTGACCTACATTTCTGGAGCTTTTTGCCTGTGGCTTGAGACTTTGTCACTGTTATCTCATCTAGCCAATCACATCCTCTAATCTCATTTGTCCAATCGTGTTCCCTAATCTTATTTGACCAATCGCATCCCTGATCTGATCTGTCCAACCACAGTTTTGGACTTGCAGGAGAGTCATCGACTGTACGTGGACCGCTGCTGGAGATGCATTTGTGTCTCTCTCTCTCTTTTTTTTTGTTTAATATGTAAACACTCACCATCTTGGTGGCTACACGGCGCAGAGCCCATCAAACTTTGACTTTCAGAGCCGATTTCTCACTCTGCAGTGCTGCAACCCTAATTATTCCCCCTGACTTGAAAGGAGAGTTGTACTTCTGTGCGAGAGGAAGAAAAAAAAAAACGAGGCTTTTGAAAACTCTTTGAAGCTTCAGTTTTTTTTTTGTTATCAAAGCTGTCTTTGTAGGCTGCATGAATTTTGCATGTGCAGGTTTAAGGGAACTTGTCATGTGTGCTGCTGTGTTTTTCCACCATATGCAGCACTCTGCAAATTTAAAAAGGTGAGGAGGGAGGGAGGAAGGCAAACGTCGGCTGACCATCAGAAGAGAATTGAATGGAGGATGTGAAATCCTCTATTTGCAGTAAATCTAAAAAAAACAACATTTCAAGCTTCATCAGCTTGTGCATGAAAACATACCTTTTGTATTCCTCGTGTTGCCGCTCTGGTTTTCTTGTTTATTTTTGACTCAAAAGTGGCTCCAGAACCACTTTTACCAGTAACGCTCCTAGCCCCATACAGTTGACTGTTCTTAGTGTATATATACAGTACGAGCGGTATATTTGCCCACTTGGCAGGCTTTGCTGAAGTTTCAAGAATAACGCGACTTACAGTAATTGGTTTCTGGCAGTGGCCCAATGCACGATAAAAACAGGAAAACATATTTAAGGTATTGAAACAAAGAATTACTTTGACTGTCTTTCAATCCTGCACCTGCACCTGCACCTGCACCTGCATCTGCACCTGCGCGCGCGCGCACGCACACACACACACACACACACACACACACACAGGAATTTGCTCATTGGTTTAAAATAATCACAGTAAAACAGAGTTTTAAACAAACTAAACTGTGAGCTTCGGATTCAAATCTCTTCGTTTGCGAATCAAGCTTGTCTCATCATCATCATCATTATCATCATCATCATTGCTATAATGGGAGTGTAATTGTCTCACATCCTGTCGTCAGTCAGCACAGCTAAACGATATAACTGTCTTATTCAAACTAAACCAAACAGAACATGTTCATTCTAAGCAGATTTCATCCTTAACTAGTTATTGGACTAAAATCTATAAAACTGCAGCTGCAGTCCATGAATCTCTGATTTCCTTCCTTTGGTTTGCTCGTTATGTTTTTGCTGTGGGAGCTGAAGTGTGTTGCTGTTGTCATGAGGCCGATTGTAACGATTTTATAACGGAGAAATACATTTCTATGCAGCCTCTGGTCTATCAACCTTGTTTATTCCTGCTGTGGCCTCAGGCATTCACCTACAGCACCGAGAAGGGGCTACACTTCTGGAAGTATGTGCACACTTATCTGTGTGTGTGTGTGTGTGTGTGTGTGTGTGTGTGTGTGTGTGTGTGTGTGTGCGTGCCCTCTTAACCTTTCCGCTCCCTGCTTAAAATGCATGCACACATTCACACAAACACATGCACACGTCTTTGTCTCCGTGTCTCTGTCTGCTTCCATTTCTGTTTAATGGAGGATGAGGTGGGGGTGGAGCGAGAGGGGGGGGTTTCAGGTTTAAAATTACAATATGTATTTATGTTTCTCTGTATGTTGTTGCCAAGCAACAGCCGATCGAGAGTATTTAGAGTTAATAAAAAAGTGAGTGACATTAGCTTGCTGCATTGGAGGTAAAGCGCTCATTTGCTTTAAGAGCTTTGAGGAAAGACGAGTGTGGGTCTGTTTGTGTGTGTCTGTGGGTGTTTTTTTTGTTTTTTTTGCGCGGGCGTGCAGGTCTGTTGTGCACGTCGTCTGTAAATGCACAATAAGTGGTCACTAAGCCTGATCTTTTGTAGATTTTTTTGGCCTGATTCTGTGTGTGTTTGTGTGAAAAAGCCTCCACACCTCTGTCTGAACACGTGCACGCCGGTGTCCTTTTGAGTGTGCGTGCACAAGATATAACAACTGTTATCAGTGTGCATAAATCACAGTAATCAGGGGCCATTCATTTGTCACATGTTAAAGATCATAATTCCTTTGTGAAATGATTTTGTTCTTTTGTAAGTTTTATTTAGCAATAATATGCCCTTCAGGAACAAACTCTTAGTAATCGTGTTTTCTAATTAAAATGATAAAATAGTGGTTGCAAATGGCTATCTTGTGTACATATTGCATTTTGAAAGCCAGCAGTCTAATTACTTCAGGCTTTGTTACAGTATTTTCATTGTCGTTTACTGATTTTAAAGGTAAACATGTCAACTACTATTAAAATCCCACGTCCTCTCTTTTTGACAGGCTTTGAAAGCATCTTGGAGGGTTTGTTTGGACCAGGAATAGTCAAGGATATCACTCTATTCCAAGGTAAACTCTACAAAATCTCACAACACAAGAGTATGTGGTTACAGATGCAGCTCTATACTGAAGAAATAGCCTGAGTTGGAATGAAAAGCAACACTTTTATTTTATTTCCTTCCAAAAACATTTACATCTCACCAGAATCAGTGATGCTGGCAGAAACACATCGATAAGGTCATCCATAAAGAAGGAAAACTCTGTTCATATTATAGCTGGGCTTTATTTGTGTATTAAAGGACTGATGTTCATCTGGGTATTTTGTGAATTGTTAGAAATAAATGTTAAACCATAAATACAGCTCTCCCTATTCATCTTTGTGTTCACTTAAGTCCAGACCGAAGATCAAACCAACACCTCCCCAATAAAACATGCTTTCCACAACAGAATCCACACGGTTGCAAAAAAAACAAAAAACACTTGAATTTTAAAAACAAATTATTAATGCCTCCAGGAGGCAAAAATGTTGATGAACCGGTATGAGAGTGAGCGTGCCGTGGAAAGTGTCCAAAATGCATTGGTTCAGGTAGGTTTCTTTGTGGCAGCGTGACCAACCTGATCCTGCCTCCAGCACAAAGGCGTGTCTGGTGTCGTCTCTTCCAGCTAATTTTACAGAGAAACTCCACCTTGCACATAGTTTTTTATCGTCTGTCTCAAAGGTGGGCCTGCATTTCTTTGTGTCCATCTGGCTGTAAAAATGGTCTGTAATTAATATTCTTTATATCCACAAAAAGAAAAAAGTGCATTTACAAAGCTTCAAGAGTTTAAATGTATTCAGGGTTCAGAGCACAGGAGGCTTTTACCTTGATGTTTGGAAATGTTAATCAGCCCAATGCAGAAGCCTGCAAATAAATGTAAACAGCAACGCAGCTCCTACGTTGGAAGTGATGCGATTTCTTTGGCTGCTTTCATATTTTAGTTCAGTCTAACTGTGCCGTAGCTTAACGGAACCAAGTTGACTTACTGCGTTCTTGGTTCACGGCAAGGTACGAAAACTTCTTCCGAGGATCTACAGGAACAGGGCAGTCACGCCTGAGTTCATTTGACACCACCAAGACTTGTCAAGCGTGAGCAAACCCTGAGACTGAGCATGCACAAACAGCTGCCCCGAGTTTCCATCGAGTTCTACTTCATGTTTTTAATTAGTCCAAATTAATCCAAACCTCACCAAAGTCTCTAAAACAGATGGCTTTGTGATATAGCGGTACAAATCAAATATGAATTTTGTTTTGTACTGAACAGCCAGCTTCATTCCTCTCTCTCTCTCTCTCTCTCTCTCTCTCTCTCTCTCTCTCTCTCTCTCTCTCTCTCTCTCTCTCTCTCTCTCTCTCTCTCTCTCTCTCTCTCAGAAACAAGGTCAACATGGCGTCCCAAAGTCATGTGACCCCATCCCCCACCAACTTAAGGCATTTTTAGAATATTTTGGGCATGTCATTTTCACTCATGCATTACAGCCCCCCCCCACTCACTCACGCATGCACACCCACATCGCTATGAACAAACAGTAACGTAAAAGATATACTGTGTGAGTTAAAGGAGAAAAGAACAATGAGGTGTGTATCTGTTTGCCCTCATAGGGCCTTCGTCCTCCTTTAGTGGTCTCCTGAATACCTCATCTCCCCTGTGCAAAGGGCACGCTTTTGTACTTCAGTTTATCTTAAGAAAATGGGAAAAAAATTAAAGTGATAATTATGTGATAATATTTGACCCTGGTGTCTTGTCTTTTTAATTGTCCATCATGAAAAATAACACCTCTTTAACTCCAATATTACATGCAACCACTTGGAGAGCTTTTTAATTCAAGGCCCTTGCTTTGTGCACGGAAATGCACAGTATATATGCACAGTTGGAAGAGGAAGGAGCCAGCTCCAAACCGTTCCCAGAAAGTTGGGAGCATGGAATTGTCCAAAAGTTCTTGGTATGCTGAAGCCTTGAGAGTTCCTTTCACTGGAACTCTGCCCAAGCCCAGCTCCTGAAGAACAACCCCCCACCATAATCCCCCTCCACCAAACTTGTTGTCCTGGCAACCGCAAACCCGAACTCATCCATCAGATTGCCAGATGGTAAAAACACTCTGCATGTGGTTCAGAGACCTGCTCCTGCGGGTCTCACGTTTGGCGTGTGACATGGCTGGGTACAGATCTGGGAACCTTCTGGTTGACCTGTAAAACTGTGACTGGTTTGGGATAGTTGCCCTAAGATGCCCTCTTCTGTCTAAAAAGAACATGGAAACACAGCTGAAGTTTGCAAAACTGCCCCTGAACAAACCACTTCTGCAACAATGTCCTAAGGACAGATGAGACCAAAGTGGAATTGTTTTACACTGGTTCCCAGGACCCCGTTTGATAAAACGCCCTTCGTACCAGAGTCAAGCAGAGTGCTGGAGTTGTGATGATTTAAGGTTGAGGATTCCAGGGGTGAGTGTGAGGCCATTAGGCTAAAGCTTGGTTCACGTAACGGGAACATTATATCGAACACAGCAGGAACTCTACATCAGAATACCTGAAAAGTTAAAGAATCAAACTTTTAGAGGGGTCTAATCATAGTCCAGAGCTCAACCCAACTGAACTGCATAAAAGCAAATCAGCAAAGCTGAAGAAAATACAACAATGTTTTAAAGAAGAATGGTCCAAAACCCCTCCACTACTTATGCTACTTATTCAGGGGATACTTAGTATTGCTCAAACAAAGTGTTGCTCTGCATGGAAGCGAGTCACTGCAGAGGCACTAAGCAGATTAGGAGCATTTAAAGAAAGACTGTTGCCCAGTACAAGACACACACGTCTAAAGCTTCACATAAATACTGTCAATAGTTCCTTCAATGTTGGCCAGCACACATACAAACACACAAAAGCTGACAACTGCGAGAGTCGGGGGTCTGTTGAGCAGTGGGACTAGAGCTAATTGGTGCCTCCCCGGGGATATTGTAACTGGCACAACCACAGGGTTCACACACAGCTCACCTGTGACCTTTTCATTACTGCACCTGAAAGAGATAGAAAAACGAAGGGACTGAGCGGTGAGTGAATCTGCTGCAGGAGTCTCAGGCAGCAGAGGAAAGTGGACAATGATTGGAAAAGACGAGCTTGTGATCGTCAGTATATCACACACAGGCAGCGAGACAAAGGGCAGAAGAAAACCAGCAAGCAGTAAAAGCTCTCAGCTTGTTTATAGTCTAAAAGTTTCCACATCACCCACCGAAAAGGTCCATTTTAAATGAGCAGCAGTTTTTTTTTCTCCAGGTATTCAGATGCCACCTTAAAAGTAGAGCTGGACCCAGATATTTGTATATCTGGATATTTGTTTGTTTCTCAAATCAGATTTTTATTATTATTATTTATTTTATTACTTCTCTTTTGCTGTAACAAACAGCCAAACGCCAAAATACATTTGTATGTTGGTAAATGGCACATGACAAATTTTATTGCAATGTTAAAATGTGTAAATAATAATATTTCATTCTGTGTGAAACATGTTGCTGAAGTCCAGCTTAATTAGGTTTTCCATGTCCCTCATCACATAATACAACTTTATTTTCATTAAGAAAAAAAGTTTCTACTTAAATTGTGATATTCAACAGGCTTAAACACCCACACACCCTCCGAAAAATATGAACGCTCATTTGCATTTGTGGCAATAAATGTGCGTACTCAGGGTGTGGTCGGTAGGCTGTGACATCACTGCTGGGTGTGGTTAGAGATGAAGCAGACTTCACGTTCACTCCCTCGAGGCAGTAAACTGGACAGCAGTGTAATGCTGTTAAGTTGCTCTTCAGCTCTCCATCAGTCGTTCATCCGTGCATTTTCAAAGCGGGCGAGAGGCGAGGCGCGCAGTGGCCAGGCCGCCAGGCCATTGGCGACTTCAAATCGTATTAACTATATTAAAACTCATCGTGAGCCACACATGCTTCAAAGATCGCAGGCAGCCATTGTTCTGTGCTCTGGAAAAATCAATTAGCGGAATATTGAAATTCTCACAAGCTGTGTGATCCAACACCATCATGTGATGCCGCCTGAGTCACACTCATGTGATAGGCGGCATCTCCTCGCATCAAGTCTGAAGAAACGACATAACCATATCACAAAACAATAATGTGGAATGTACAAACTAACTACACGCTTATGATAAAAAAAAACCTTAAATGAATGCTTTCCTAATCTTATAAATAACTGGAAAATCCCATAATTGCACAAACAGACATTAAAACATGCAAAAAAAAAAAAAAAAAGTACATGTGAGACTATAAAAATGAGGCGGTCCTTAAGTTGGCTTCTTGCATCTGTAGGAGTGTATGACAAGACGGGGCTGTGAGGAACGGCTTTTGAGATCATTTAGGAGTCATCTCGATTGATTTGTAAGCCTGTGATTTTGTTTATGTTTATAGTTTGAAATTATTCAGGCAAAGATTTACACTTCTAAAAGTTTTTGTTGCATTTTGGCTGCTGATTTTCCAGCAACAAGCAGGGAAACCAAACCAAATCCATTTCCTGACTAATAGCAAGGCATAAAGGCCCCGGTTTGGACCTCGCAAACCACCCAGAACACACAAATTGGAAGCAACGTTCGGTTTTGTGTGGACTTAAACGAGCTGAGTGGATGCACTCGTGCAGAACAGATGCACTGATCTCGTGAACATCTTGCGGTGCTGCAGATCTTTAGGTTTATAGAGCCAAGTCGAGAATCGTCATCTCGGTCCACCATCCTCCACCTCCGTGAGGCATTTTCATTTTACGGATTCTTGTCTTAGCTGCTAAAGAGGTGACATTTGGAGACGCCTCCATCAGACATGTACTGTGTGTCTAAAGGATATTGTGAGCATAGTGCCTTTGTGTTGCCGTGTTGTCTTCCTCTCTGTGGGTCTGACTCTGAATATGGTTTCCTCCTCCCATTTGTGACACATTACTCAATCCTTCCTCCCTCTCCGTCTCTCTATGTCTGCATATGTCTCTGTCACTCCCTGGCGATGTGGTATCAGACTGAGCTGAAGCTTTTAACTCAAGTTAAAAGCCTCAGCTGGGATGAAGCAACATCTCAGCTGGAACCAATCTCCTCTCTTTCTCAGATCAGGAGGTGCCATGTTAGTAAAAAGCATGCCCTTCTGCGCAATAAAGACTCTGCAGTATGTATGTAACTGCACAGGAATAAAAGAAAAGCATTCTTAGTGGACTTGAAATCATATTTCATTGAAACAAAAATCACCAGCAGTCTGCAATAAATGTTGTGATAATATAATATTTCAAAGGGAAACGTAAAAGCTATACTTGAACAGTTTTTTTTGTTTGTTTGTTTGCATACTGTTGTAAAAAATGTAAAAGTTTCCACGCAACAAAGACATGCATATAAAAAAGGCTAACTGCACTTCCCTAAATTAATTTATCTTGAGCTGGGTTGCACTGAAGAGGCGAGTAATTTCCCTGGAAGACAAAAAACCCTCGTACTTACCATACACCTCCTTCTGTAGTACTTGTTAGTTGCAGTGTGAAGCCCCCTAAGCCACCCACCCTTAACAGCATTACACTGCTGTCCAAGCCCCTGAAGCCACCCTTAACCCAAACAAGGTTCCTGGAACCCCTCCTGAGATCCTGAAAGACGTGGACAAGGTGCCACCCCCCCTTCACTGAATAGATGAATTCAAGCAGCGCTGAATAGATTCATGCTTTCATGCCGTGTGCTTTAAGATCTGACCTGGCGTCTGAATGTGCTGTTAGCTGACAGGAGTAATGCCTAGTCTGAGCTATAATCCAGACTGAGCACTTTTCTGAGTATACGCCAACATAGACTGTATAGAAGCAGCTCCAACGCGGTGCACGTCTCACAGTGTTCTTGCGGTTGTCCACCTTTGAAACACTTGTGCTCTTTCCAGAAATGACAATAGCAGACCTTCTTCTTTGGCTGATTCACCCAAGTAATCATTGAAATTTGACTTTTCATCAATCTAAAATTGATCCAATTTTCTTTGTCATGTTTCCAGTCTCTCCCCCTTTTTCATGAGAGATTAAAATCTGCCCATCTTCGGCACCGAAGAGTGAACTCTATCCTTTTCTTGACTGAAAACATCACAAATGAATGTCCCGCCACTTCTGCCATGTTGATGAGATGGAATCAGCTGAAGGCATGGTCTTGTCATTCATGTTTACAACCTGGAAATGCAATCTATCTACATCCTTCAGTTACACCAACATTTTGACCAAAAGATAATTGTGCAATTGCATTTATACCGCTGTAAGTTCACAAGTCATACAGCAAAATTTCCAATATTTGTGACTGATTTGACTCAAATGAGAAAAAAAAATATTTGGCTTTGGACCTTTATATTTGACGAGGTATCATCATTAACCTTTATAGGGGGAATTCAGAGTTGTGTAAAATATCCAAATAAAAACCAAATGAATAATGAATAAACTTCTCCACTCCTGTCGGCCAGGAACGAGGACATGATATTCTGACAGACTCACCAAGATGTAGGTATTTGACTTGTGGAGCAACTTTTGGATATTAAGATCAGACTTCGGCTTTAACAACTTCTGGCCTAATATCAACAGTTCAGGCTGGTGGTGGCGCTAGAACACCTTAAGCCCGTTTCGAACACTTCAGTGTTGTTTAACCGCCGGCGCCCACCTGAGCACTGCTGCTGACCAGCAGTATCCCACTGTGACCGTAGTGTTTCAATCCTCTGATGATAACTCCAGCAGGATAAGAAACCATTTTAGGATAGATGAGACCCAACTTTGGTATGATGTAGGGTCTGAGAACAATCCATAGGACCTCCTGATCCAAGGCCGGTATGAGGGTTTTAGTTTTTGATTAGTTCCTGTTTTATTTTGAAAGTCAACGTCTGTGTGTTTAGTTGTACTTTGTCTTCCTTTGTTGCTCTTAATTGTTTGCACCTTGTCAGTCCGTCTTGGCTTTACCTTCCTCACGGCTGGTCCGTACTCTTTGTTTCCCTGGTTGGTTTTGTGGTAATGTCCTAGTTCTGCAGTTGGTCAAGCTTTTTTGTTAAAGGAAAGTCTTTGAATTTGCACTCTGGCCCCTCGTCTCCTGCATTTAGGTCCTGCTACAATCTCAGAATCGTGACAGGGCTGCTCCAACGGTTGCTTATCAACTTGCCTTTGCATGCAGTTGGTTAGTGCTACAACCAATCACAGCAATGAAGAAGGAAACGTGTTCAGCTGAAGGAGCTGGGAGCAAAACTAACTTTGATTGACACGCAGTGGACATGTTCCTGTCAGCTTGCTGAGCAACATGGCATAAAGAAAATTGGGCTTCAAATCCAGTCTTCAGAAACCAATAGGCCACGTGACCGAATGCTTCGTCCGTTGTTATATACAGTCTATAGTGTGCAGCCCACAAATCTGCAGAAGTAGTGTGTTGCTATGGCTACGTTTACACTGCAGCTCAATAAATTGTGCAGTGCACAATATATATATATATTTTTTTTTTTTTGCCGATCAGTGACTCATAGCAGGTTTTTTAATGACAGTCTGAACAGCATAGATCTGTTTTGTTTTTTTTTTTTGTTTTTTTCAAATTCTATCCTGGCCTTTTTAATATTTAGTCCTAAATCGGATACATATCCGGTCTGTGTCGAAGTAACCGCAGTGAGAACATGAACTCATGTCACATTTTATCCAACTTTGATGTCACAGTAGATTCAATTCACTTGTATTTGATTTTATTTATATAGCGTCTATTTCAATACAAGTTGTCTCTAGGATCTTTCCAGAGACCCAGAACATGACCGCCGAGCAATTATTACATTAACAACATCAGGTAAAAACTCCCCTAGTGGGAGAAAAACCTTAAACCAAACAGTGGCAGGAAGAAAACTACCCTTTAAGAGGGAAAAAAAAAACTTTGAAACATTTAAGTTTAGTTTTAAAGGTGGAGGTGGTGTCAGCCTCCTTCACCCAACCTGGAAGTTGGTTCCATAGTGATGGTTCCTGATAGCAGAAGACCCGTCCTCCAGATCTACATTTGGATCTTCTAGGAACTACGAGTAAACCTGCACTCTGAGAACGGAGAACTCTGTTAGGAACATAAGGTTCTATCAGGTCTTGCAAATATTGCGGCGTTAGATCATTTTGGACTTTATAAACAAGTAATAAACTGTTAAATTGGATTCTGAATCCCTTTAATCCCAACAACATGCTTAGTCTCTGTAGTAAAATGCTGTGATCTATTGTATCAAAAGCAGGATTTAGGTCCAGCAGAACCAGTATGGACACTAACCCGTTGTCTGAGGCCATAAGAAGTTCATTCGATACTCGAACCAATGTTGTTTCTGTGTTACGATGCATTCTGAACCCTGACTGAAAAACTTCAAAAACTTCAAATTTTCTATACAAAATGTCACACAGCTGGCTTGCAACTACCTTTTCCAGAATTTTAGAGATAAGGAAGGTTGGAAATTATTCTATAATTAGCTAAAATAAGTCAAGAGAGGGTTTTTTAAGTAATGGTTTGATTACTGCGACTTTAAAAGCCTGTGGCACATATCCCAAGACTAGGGACAAGTTGATCTGTTCCAGTATTGTCGCACCAATAAGAGAGAAAACATTTTTAAGTAGTCGAGTTGGGACGATTTACATCCATTGACGACTGAGGTCAGGTCAGGGAGGTCTACAGGAACCAAACAGTCTAGAGTCAGGTCAGGGAGGTTAACAGGAACCAAACAGTCTACAGTCAGGTCAGAGCCTAATGAAGGCACTGAAGCTGAAGAAATGCCCACAGCTGCTGCCAGGTGGATCTGGTTGATTTCCTCTTTAACTCTAATGATTTTACTGCTAAAAAAGTTCATAAAGTCTTCACTGAGTGATGCAGGAATGTACGACTCTACAAAGTTGTGGCTCTTTGTCAGCCTGGCTACAGTGCTGAACAGAAAATGTGGGTTATTTATTATCCTCTATCAACAATAAATAATAATGTTGTTCTAGCTTTGCGAAGCGCTATTTTATATACTATTAGACTATATTTCCATGCATAATAAATATCTACAGACCTACAAGAGTACCACTTTCTTTCCATGTTTTAACATACGAATATGTGAGTTAAACCAGGGAGTTAAGCTCCTATGGTTAGAGACCCTCTTTCTCAAAGGAGCAACTACATCTAAAGCTGAGTGCAACACATCTGCAGTGCTACCGACAAGGAAATAAACATCTGCAGAGGTAGAACCGAGGTCACAGCCCTCAACTGCTTCACTATGTTCCACTGTATGAAGATGAAGAGCAATGACCTCCCTAAATTTAATAATAGTTTTATTGGATAAACATCTGCTCAAGTAATTCCACCTATTTTGCGCTTTAAGATGAGCACAAGCAGGAGGCCGGTACACTAACACTAACGAAACTGGCTTCTCTGATTTCCAGCTCTGGGGTTTTAGACTAAGCATGAGGCTTTCAAACCTGTTTTCATCACATTTAGGTTTCAGGGAATATGATAATTAAAGTAACCGGGTGGCGTCGGTTCATTTAAACTAACAAACTCTTCCTCTTGTAGCCATGTTTCTGACAAACAGAAAATATCACTCTGGGTTCAGTAATCACATTGCCATCCCACCACTCCTGGTTCGGACTCTGCATCCACACACGCCTCTGTACAGAGGTAGCTGCACAAAAGGCCATCGCTAACATTTGTGCCCTCCTTTTTCTCAATCTTCCTCTTTCCTTCATCAGTTGGGCATAATTTTGTTAGTTTCGACTGTGCAAGTATTTTCAAATTGCTAGACAAACATGTGAAGCATCCATATTTACTTCTTCTGTAAACACTGCGCACAACGTGACGTTTTCCTCTGTCGTGTCAGGGCTGCGTACCATTCACACTTAAGTTTTGATGAAAGTTGCATTAAAACGATAATGTGAGTGACCACGCCAAAAAAAATTGGATTTCAGGAAAAAAAATCAGATTTAACCTTTAAGACCTGCAGTGTGAACGTAGCCTTTGTCGATATGGACCAACATTTCTGAGGAATATTTCCAACAACATGGTTCAATTTATGTCCCAAAGGATGAAGGCAAAGACAAAAAGGGATTTAATCTGGTACCTGCAGGGTTTATAGGAGTGTATATTATACATGCATTCCTAAACAGACGCGCTCTCGAGGACGCAATATCCTAAATAACAAACTGAGCTCAGCTGTCAATCACAGGTGCTTAATTTTTACACAACACGCTTATACAGGAGGTTGGTCTTCACAGAGATTTAATTATGGACTGTAATTAAAAGTGAGCCATTTTACTGCCGTGAATGTTTTGAGCTGTGGCCCCTTGGCTTTGGTCTCAGCAGGTGCAACCAGATGTTGGATTAGAGCAGATGCCGTGTTGAGATTTCGTCACTGATTCATATGCAACCTTATATAAAAGTAGATCGCATAAATTTGCAGATCATTTAAAACCTGTAATAAATTAAGCCGATACAGAGACAAAGTACCATATGTTGACGTAAATGATTTTATTGCTTTTTGCTTCAGTGTTTTAAGTGAAAATTCTCAGAGCTGATTTTAAACATCACTTCATGCATGATTATCGAAACACATACAGCAGTCGATGGATATGGAAACCAGTGTAGTAAATATAAAAAGAAAATATCAACTTTAGTTGAAAATACACAGGAACAAAGATCTGCAGTAAAAACATTTGGACTCATGGAGATGATGGAGGTGAAGTTTGATTTAACCCAGAGCTTTCTGTTGCCCTCTCTGATGCAGACTGCGAACCAGAGGAAGTGTCTGACTGGTCTTTCGATGAAAACTGTCTCTTCTGCTGCTTAAGACGAGAGAAAAACAAGGTAGGAGGCATCATAACTACCAGTCTGTTCTCAGGCTTCTGCTCTCAAATGACATTTGCTCCCAGTGCAGGAGGCTCTGGTAATCAGGTGGCTGATCTCTGAAACCATCAGAAACTATTAAAGATGGGGAAAGCACCTTGACGCGATTTCTATCCCAGAACACTTTTTGTTGTCATCTGTTCACTTTGTGTCTGGGTAAATGAAGGATAATGAAAAAGCATTTAAATTATGCAAATTTCAACTTGTACCTAAAAGTAAAAACACTGTCTTTTTTTTTTTTTTTTTTTTTTTTTTGCTTCATTCAGTGGAAATGTTCATTTTGAAAAGTTGGACATGTTGAATGGATGGTTGTGAGATTGGTAAGATTCCCGTTTAAAGTCATGATTTGTTCACTCATTAACTTCCAGGCTCACACTCGTACGTTCAACTGTTTCGGGTTTTTCTGCGAAACTAAGCCAACATGTTGCTGGTTCTAGCTGCTCATCTCTGGCATCAAACTGAAAGTTCAACATCTCAAAATGCTAAATCTAACAAAGTTCCACAATTTTAATTCAATACAAAGTGCCAGAATTTAATTCAATTTAATTCAAAAATACTTTAATTATCACCTACACTGGCAGCATGATTTAGAAAAGAAAACAGCATTTTTCCTTAAGACTTTAAAAGCTAAATAAAGCAAAATCAAATACAATGACCCTCTTTCATGGCTGTCTGAAAGCTCTTTATAAAGATTATGCACACAAAGAAAAACTTCACCCATAAATAATTAATCTCAAATAAAACAGCCAATCCATTCAGATTTATTTTTATAGCAAAATTCTAAAACAAAAGTCCTCTCAGGGCACGTCGTAGAGAAAGTAAACAAGTTCAAACTGATCTCCCCAGATGTTTGAGACTGTGCCTTGTCCCACCAGGAACCTCTTAACTCGCTGCACTGCATCAATAAAGGTGTGTTTTCTGTTGTTCAAACTTTTGACCTGATGAAGGTTCGACTCGGATCAAAGCGCTGCAAGTTAATAAATAATTTGAAAGTATGGGTGACCTCTCCCTCGCGCTTTAAAGAAAGCTGTTTTATTCACCCTACTGCTCAGTCTATGTGATGTGCAAATAATTACTCATCCCTTTGTACAAGTTGTACCAAATCTAATCTCATGCATAATTGAATTTAATAATGAACTCTGCAGCATTTGGACGATCCAAGGCTTACAGTAAAACTCTGAAGCCCCTAATAAAATATAACAAGAGTACGCACAAAGCACAAAATGTAAAGCCCATAAAACAAGCTTATTGCTTTTTCTGCCTTTGTTCTGTCTGCTGGCGAGTTTAAAGGGGAAGAGATGAGACGGTTTTACTTAAATGTTGTCCAAACGTTCACAACATCAGCGATAGAAAAAGTAAATGAACGTCTGATCTTTTTGTTTAGATTGTAAATAAAATGGCAGCGTTTCAATTTCACCGCCGTGCAGTACTTGTATTAATTTTGACGTTCAGCTCCCTCCTTTGTTTCCATGTTCACGTTTTCTGTCTGCCAACGTTTTTGAGCTTCTATTGAAAGGGTCAGCGCTTTGTCTCTCCTCCCGCTGCTGCGCCGCTTGTTTTTTGTGTTGTTCAACCACCATAGTCTTGACCCCAATTTAGCTCATGAAAGGAACATGGCATAATAACTTGGAGGTGTGTGTGTGTGTGTGTGTGTGCGCGCGTGCGTGCGTGCAAAGGGAGGAGGGGAATAGTGATATGAGTGTAAATTAGTGAGACTCCCACAGCAGCAGAGCAAGCAGTGCCTCCTCAGAGTTTCTCATCAGCTTAAAATAATAAGCTGAAGAGGAGAATAATAATGACTTTATTGCACCAACATCCATTAAGTACACATGTACTGTACATATGCACACACGTGGCCACTCTGATACTTGAATCTAAAGTGCCTAAAATGAGCAAATGGTTGCTCAACGGTCCCAGTACGAGTTCTCGTGGGCTTCTTTGTTACACGTCCGTCTTCACAGAGTTCCTTATTAACACCACATATGTGGATGAAAGGTAAATACATTCAATGCAGAAATACTACATGACATGAGAAGTCATTTAAAAACAAGATCGGAATCTCTTTATGTTCTGTTAATTAATTTATTGATCTCCTAATTTTCTCTTGAATAAATTCCAATAGATAGCTGATGGAAAAAGCCTTTTCAGTGGCAGCTGTGAATAATGTCATTTTATTTGTGGACGTAACCATAACCAGGAAGATAGAATATACACGAAAAGACAGGTTGAAATACATGTTAATTTGAATTAAGCATACAACCTTTTTTTCATCCACAGTTTTCTTGTGAGTTGATGAAACATCTGTGATAAACATCACAGGAATACAGTACAAAGGCTCATCAGCACTGCTACGTAGGAGCTGTTTTTGAGGGGTGGAGTCAGCTTTTCAACTCCACGCTGCTCTTCTAAAGGGTCTGTGACCCGTGACAGCAGTGTTAAAGCTCTGGTCTGTACATCAAATATCTGCTGAAACTGGGTAAAGTTGAGTGGAGATGAAGATGGAGACGTTGCTGATCAGGGTCTGTGATGCCACAGAGCTTTGCAAACGCTCGCTGAATGAGACAGGCTGTCCCAAACAAACTGACAGAGTTGCATTTTATTGGATTTTTTTTTTTAATTCTTCCAAAGCTCAAATAAGTTATTTCAAGCACAGAAAAGATTACCTCTGTGTCAGTTACCCTCCCTTAATTGAACAGCTTTCTTCATTTTTTTTCATTTGTCCTATTTTTCTATTGTTTTATTTTTCTGATACAAAACGTATCAGCCAGCACAAAAAAAAAGTCATTATGGTGTGGCCATCAGCCACTCTGCTCTCTAAAGCATCGGCATTAATCATTGATTTATGCAAATGCTTCCACCACTCTATAAGCAGTTGTGGCTCACAAGAAAGAGCCGTTGTCCACCAGTGTTTCTGCTTCAGTCCTTGGCCTCGTGTGTCCACATGGTGACGATGCTGACCACTGCTCATGACGGGGTCTGCACACTGTAAAGCTGCACGTGGATAAATGAAGATTGCACTTTGAGACGTCAGAAAAACTCCTAAACGCAGCCCATGAACCGTTTTACTGACGTTGTTTCTATGCCTGCTCAGAAATGCTCCGTCGGGTGAGTAAAGTGCTTCTAATGACTTTTAGCAGCAGCATCTGTAAGTTTATGAAACAAGGTTACGAGGGAGCGAACAAGGAAGGGAAGGAAGTCTGGAGGGAGGGAGCGTCCTTCCCTCAGTCATTGATTGTTGCTTGTTTTGTCGACTTGACCCCAGTGAACGTCCGAGGTCAGCCATCTGCCTCCTCAGAAAAAACGCTGCTTCACCCTTCACCGCCACACTCTTCACCCCGGCTCCGTCAACCCCCATCGGTGTGTCCCTGTCGCTCTTCTGTCGCTCTGTCTCTGCTGACGCTCCCCAACAGTGCTTGTGTTGCGTGCACTTGTTACAGTTAAAACTGTAATACTTGATAAGACCCAAACAGAACAACAAAAATCTGAATCAATAAGCGGAGAAAAATCTATAAAACAAAGCCCAGCAGGGAATCCAGGAGGTTTCTTTCCAGCAGGACTGTTTGAAGGACTCGGTAACTGTGTATCAAGGACAGCACATAAAAAAACTTGCAGAGACCTTGATTGTCGTCGTCTTTTTCTTCTCTCATCTCTTTAATCTTTTGGGTTTTGAACACTCATTGTTAGTTTGCTGTTTCTAGCCTCTGTTTGCTTGCAAAAGACCAAAGGGGCTTCAGTGGGCGGGAACCATTGACTCATTGATCTGAATCCATGCAAGCTGCAAAGAAAGGGAAGGTTGAGGGGTAAAATAAGGAAAGGAAGGGGAGAACTTAAAACACATCATCATTGTTTCCGCACTGAAAAAAAAGACTTGTGCACTCACACTTCTGTTTACAGTCGGACACAACTGATAACCACAACTCTCACCGTGGTGATCCCTTTCCCCGATTTAGAGTTAGTGTAGTTGTGGTTTGTCTGATAATGATTTCCTGTTTTCAGTCGTCATGTCACACGTATCTGGAGGAAGCCAGCTGCCTGGGTATGAACTTGGCAGGTCATACCTTCAGCAGCAGCACTTACTCTATGTGTGGCATGATGGTCTTTAAAAAACAAAGCAGTCTGAGGAGTCAGATCTTAGTCTCCTGTGGCACCTAACCTAAAATATGTTTTTTCATCTTCAGAGCTTCAGATTCTTTATCTTCTTTTTTTTATCTGTCTGCATATACATTAGAAGTTAGTTCCATGTTTGGTAAACAACTTTATCCATGACACATATATGCACTTTAATCTTGCAGCAGATGCTAGTTTTCATAAAGTGCATGAATGTGTGTGAGTGTGCGTGTCCTTAACCGGTCCTCTCCGACAGTCTAGTCTAACGTATTTTATTAACATTTGGATTCCATATTCTGACAGAGACGACTAAAACACCAAAGTGAAACACGAAACACAAAAGGACAAATCTGCCAGAAAGACCAGACAGTGATGGGTGCAGTGTGTGTAGTGTGGTGACTGCTGTGATGTGTGTGTGATGTGTGTGTGATGTGTTAGTGGTGAAAAGTGAAATGTGTTGCAGTAAAAGAAAATGCCAACATACAACCAACACACGTAAAAAGAAAAGAACGAAAACAAAAGTGAGTGAGTGAGTAAGAGATGGATGTAGGTCCATGAGGTCTGTAAGTATTTTTCAGTGTCTGTGTTACAAGTATACATGTATGATCATCCAAATACAAACATGCCAGCAGGAACTTAAACATCTACATTTTACAAACATGTACACACACCCCCAACTGAGGTGGAGCCCGGGCCATTAAAAGAGTTCCTCCCCCAGACCCCCCAAGACCGCCGCATCCTAGCCCACAGGCGCCGACGCCACCAGGAGCAACTGACCCTATAGACCCCCACCCCAAGGAACCCGACGGCAGCAACACTGCTCCTGCCAAACTCCAACAGGCGAAAGGAGAAGAGGACAGCGAAATGGAAGAGGGGGAGGGAGGGAGGAAGAACAGGGGCAACACCAGGAGGCCAAGACGGTCACCGCCGACTGCTACCACCCACACCCAACACACTAGTTGTGACAAACAAGAGGCCACAACTGTAACCACATGTGACACCAGGACAGCCACGGGATGCCCCCCACACACCAGGATGCACCAGCCAGCAAAAGCCACTACCCTACCCAAAAGTACCCCCTAGGGCCACCCCAACCACCTAATCCACCACCAGAGGTGTGCCTGAGCCCCACATAAGAACCTTGAGGTCCCCGCCGCAGGCGAGGCCCTGACAACAGACACACACCGACAACCCAGGTCCCCCAGGGCCCCCCAGGCAGAACAAGACCCAAACACCCCCCAGACCACACAACAGCCAGCCCCACTCCATCCCAATCAAATATATTTGAGTTTCTTAGCTTAGAATTTTGTTTATTTTGAAATGTGTTTGAGTGCATTAAAAAAGAAAACAAAGATGGGGCGTGCAAGGTGGAAAGTCCCATCATTCCTAGCCTTCCCCGTGGCTGAAATGTTTGTGTTTTTTGTTTATTTACGTGGGATGAAAAGGGGAGTCAGGTCAGGGGTTGAAAGGGCCCCATCCCACCAGGAGAGCCCGGGACAACCACAGGAGCCCAAGTCGTCACTGCGTGCCTCCATGGCCAGGATCCCCCACCCTGCAACAAGGCCCCCTGGACCCATGCAAGGCCCAGACTCCACCCCCAGGTGCAGAGCAGCACTCAAGGTGACCCCAAGGAAGGCAGCCAGGCAGGGGGACGTGGCAGACCCCTGCCAGCCAGACACCACCCAAGTGGGGGAGAACACCCCAAAGCTGCCTCGCAGGCACAGGCCACCCCCTCCTGCCCGCCCGTGTGTGCATGTGTGTGTGTGTGTGTGTGTGTGTGTGTGTGTGTGTGTGTGCTTGTGTGTGCGAAAAGTGTGCATGTTGATGTTGGTGTGGATAATTGGCACTCAAAAAATGAAAAAACTAAAAACGATTAAAAAAATTAAATAATAAATATAATGACAAGAGAATAGCAAAATTGTTAATGATAATAATTAACAGTTAGATATTAAAATATATTTATCATCATTTATCTTCAATAAAGGTTTAGTTCAGCAGTCACTTGGAAAAGAAGCCAGAAAGAAAAGACTGACTTTCTAAAAGTGATGCTTTCACCAGAATCCCACCAGATCGCCGTCTTTTGAGTCGCTCACTTCTGCCTGGAGTCTTTCATACTGAGCGTATCGTGTCGCCGCCACAAACGTCGAAGACAAACTTATAACGATCTTTCTCTTTCATGCGAGGTTATGTGACATTATTCAGACAATGAACGATTGAATAATTTGGATATTAAGAGTTCATAAACACATCTTGCCCCTCCCAAAATAATATTTATAACATCCTTTGAGATGTGCCTCCAGCAGTGAATCTGAATATGATATGACGATGTCATATCATATGACATTTGACCTGAAAACAAAAAAAACACAAGAGCCCCTAATGACAACATACACACGGAAACAGAACAGCGAGTACTACTGACAGTGATGTCCTTGGTGTTAATCATGCAGCTCATTTCTGCATTTGATAATACTGCAAGAGAGAAAATCCATCACTTATAGTTATAATAAAAATTTAGTGGTTATAATATAGTTATCGATACCGATACAGTAAATAGGTCTACACAATTAAAAGCCACTGAATGACCCCAAAAAAGCACAACAGGCATCTTTAGAGCTCTCTGCAGCTCTAAAGATGACAATTGTGCTTTTTTTTTTTTTTCTGCAATACTGGCAGCACATCTTTTGTTAATTCAAAGAACAGCAGGAAAGCTATGAACATCTTAAAATAATCAATACGAAAAACAGTGCATGATACATTAGACCAGTGTTTTTTACTCTGTTTCTACACAGCAATCACACTGGTGACATAAAGACATCCACACAGCGCCTTCTGCTGCAAAACACCACCCAAACCATCAATATGCTCTTTATTAGACTGCTATCAGCCTTTAAAAGTTGTATGTATTGAATTATAAGTGTTGCGTAAGTGTTTATGTGGATAGGTGAATGAGGGAAAGAAAAGCTGGCTGCACATGGACCATTTAGCATAGCATGTACACTAATCCTAATGAAAAAAGGAAGAAAAAAACACCTTCACACAAAGAGGGGCGATCTACCGTACACTGACTTGACTTCTTTTCTGTTACATTACTAAAAAAGCCTCAAACAGCAGATCTGTTTACAGGTCTTAGAAATTTAAAAAATGTATTTAAATAACACAGGAGCCACAAACTGCAGAACGAGGACTACTGCCCTAGACGTTTACTCACCCATTCATCTGCATGTGTTCATGTTGGTTTGTGCAGGAGCACAGCGTGGAGAACGGTGGAGGCAGCCACGTGCTGTCGGAGTGTGAGGAATTCAAACAGGAGCAGTCTCGGATCAGCCGGCTGGAGAGACAGGCCCAAGACTTTCTCAATGCTGTGTTCCACAGAAAAGGTGAGACGAAATGCACACAATGTCATGGAATTTTACCAAAACGTCTTCAGTAATACAATGACAAAGTAATCGATGCTTTTAAAAAAAGGTATTGAGTTTGATAAATGTCCACCCAACACGATGAAATAGCAGGAAATTGACAACTCAAGCGAAAGTAAGATAATAACTTTGGAATGTGTCACATGTTGCCAATCAAAATGTCAAATCAGCAGGATGTTCTTTAAATGTTATTTAGATAGAATTTTTTAAATAGATCTTTAAAAATGTAACAGACACACTGCAGTCACCTTTTACAGCCTTTGAGCAGCAAATAACCTGATCGCCTGCTGAGATTGATTACGTCAAAAGGAGCAGTGCAGACGAGGTGCACGTCTGCGTTCTACATGAAAAGTCCTCGTACGTCTCACGTATGCCTTCAGATCTTAATGCATTTGCTTTGGCCCAGATCTTTTTCTGTCTTTCTACCTTCTTGTATTTTCCCGTGGATCCAGCGTCTTTTCAAACAGACAAAAATCTAAGCACATCACTTTACTTGTTACTTGTCAAATATGTTTGACTCGGGAACATAAACTCTAAATATGGAAGGAAGTTGCAGTGTTGTGGATCAAACCGGTGTGAGACTCGTGTTATGACAGAGCAAACCTTCGTAGATTGTTTTTTTGTTTTTTTTTTTTGACATTGCTTTGTATTTTTTGTATTTATCAGTCTCTGCATACAATTCAGACATCTGAGTCCATCATATCAATCATAACAATTCATCCAGACAGTCGTGAACTCCGACGTGAACATGGACATGAAACTGCTGAGTTCCATGTCAGGATTTCTAGACTGGAAAGTTTTGATAGATTTGAGTCGTCAAACGTTCGTAGAAAAGCGGCAAATTTAAGAAATTAGAGCTAAATGTTGGACTCCGGAGGCTTTCAAAGTTAGGTAGAAGAAATGACCTGAAAGGCTTGTCAGATATGTCCAGGCTACAGAAAATAATTCAATTCAAATGCAATGGAAAGTGCTCATTGAGAGGTGAGTCATCAGGTTGTTTATCAGAATGGCGTTTTATCTTACTGGAACTTCAGAGTTTCATGAAGTCTCACCTCACATATCAAGATTTTTCAAAACTAATGAGTCACCCAAGGTTTGCGATTCAAATGCCGACTCAAAAATAAAACTCCTAATAATTGACTTTTTCTAAAATGAGTCATAGAATAAACTTGACTGTACAAAGAGTGCATCAAGATATCCTGGCAGATCTCAGACATTTACCAGTAAAAGGTTAAGCGTTCTTCATTCTTACTTTGTTGCACATTATGTTGAGACATTTAAGTAAATCCAACCCATGCAGCCTGTAACTCTGAATTTGGTGTAGTCTGCGGGTTCATGTTTCATTTTCTCTTTCAGAATGGTCAGATCCAGTCGGAGCTGTTTACCTCATAAGAGGAGGCTCCGATGCGATCCGACAGAGCAGAGGAGTGCTGTAGAGGACCTCTGCTCGGTGCGTCATCACACGTTTACTCTGAGTGGCTGTGCGCAGGGTCGCTCTGGTTTGCCCCGTGATAATATCAACTGATAATCGAAAATGAATCAAGATGTTCCACAATAATTCATATTTGCATAGCTGCTGTTAAAATGAATCGTTCATTTGAATACATTCTGAGTAATCTGACTTCTGTGGCAATTAATAGCGTTTTTTCTCAATTATCTGGCAAATGCTGCTCTTGTCACATCTGAATTGATTTTAGTCAGTTATTTTGCATTTCCGCATACATGGACGTATGTGTGGCTTCTTGTTGGCTTTCATTCCTCATGTAGGATTGAGAGATATTATCCGAGCAGATATTGTAGTGTCCTGCGGAGGGCTGCTGTTATTGGACGGAGTTGCAGGAGCTGAGGTTTTCTTTCTTTTTTTTCAGGAGGAAGGAAATGGTTATTTCTCCAATCGATGTCCCTGCTCTAATCAATTTGGCTTCATGCACGCACAGAGCTGCCTATGGAGATGCTATATTTAGACAGTTAAACAATCACGCAGGAATAAACATGATGTGACACACAGACATGTGACACACAGACGTGACGTGATGTGACACACAGACATGTGACACACAGACATGCAAGCAGTTATCCATATATATATATATATATATATATATATATATATATATACATACATATATATATATATATATATATATATATATATATTATATGTATATACAATTATAGCTATATATATATATGTATATATATATAGATATATATATACATATTTATATATATATTATATAGTCTATATCTATATTTATATATATATATATGTATATATACTCCATATGTATATATGTATAAATATTATATTATCCTCTATATCCCCCTTCTATATCATCCATATTGTCTATATCTATTTTATCATATCTTATATATGTATTGTATGTTATACTATATTTATTATGTATGTATTTTACATATATGTACTATGTACATCATATGTATATATGTATACATACATATATGTATATGTCTAGATATTGTATAGTATCTACATATGTAACATTATCATACATTAGTATATATGTATACTATATATGGATATATACATATATATATATGTATATATACATATTAATATATATATATGTATATGTATATATATTATAATATATATATGTATATTATATATATATATATATGTATTATATTATATATATATATATGTATATATATTTATATGTTCTATATATAATATTTATATAATATATATATATTTACTTTTCTTAATATATATTATATATCATATTGTATTATTTGTAATTTTATTATATGTATATGTATATGTACTTCTATCATATTATATGTATATGTATTGTTATCTATATCTATATATATATATATGTATCTATATGTATCTTATTGTATGTGTGTGTATATAATATATGTGTGTATATATATACTTATTCACATGCAGGCAGCAGGGAGTACGTGTTGTCTGTGGATCAACGCACATTATGATCCTTTTCTAAAGATTGTTGACACATCTTGAGCGTTTGAAAAAGATTTTTGTCATGCTTTGGACAAAATAATAAAGAAATACAGTACAACTAAACAGACCTCCCTTCAGCTGATTTTCTTTAGGTGGTGGAGTTTAGTCAAGAGGCTGACCCCACCACCTGAAAAGCCTCTTGATTTGACTCTTCTACTATGCGGTCTGTGCTTCTTTTGAAGTCGGTTTCACAGATTTAAGCCACCAACTTTTGAAAAATATAATGCAACCAAATGTAGGTGGAATAAAGGTTACAGCTTGTGCAGAGAGAGAGAGAGAGATGTGGATGACTGGCACAGTCGCAGATCTGTGGATATTCAATGAGACAAGTGCGAATTGCAAAGTTTAATGTTTGTGTGAAGCACAGAAGTCACGTCTAGACACGTCAACAAATATCAACAAAAGCTGCAGACATCTCTGTGGCAGAGTTTACAGCGTCCTGAGATTAAAGCTCAACCGGAGGAGAATAAAAGCGTCAGAGCTAAAGAGAAACGCTTGTCTGTGCAGCGCTGCAGCTGTGGATGCATTGGTGGCTGTTTTCCATCAATTTAAAGTTTTCAGACTTGATTGTCTTTTATCACTTCGTGTTCTTTTATCCAGTGCGTTTGACAATGTTTTCTGCAAAACTGCAGTTTGTTGTTCTGTAAACATGTTCCTGAATCACCTCTAAACACAATCGTGTTACTGATTTTGTTAGATATCAGTTACTGGAGTTTCGGTTTTATGTGGGAGGAAATGTGCTGTGTTTGTCTTCTTCATTTCTTTGATCACCGTTTTTTTTAATCTCATCTGACAATATCATAGCATAGTTTTAATATTTATTTTGTCTGTATTTTGCAAAGCCACTAAGTAAGACAAATATTTCAGCTGCCTGCATGCCACTTGTGAGCGTTTGAACAAAAGCCACTTTGACCCTCACAGTCACCAATTACTTAATTTGTCTTTATTGTGTGTTCTTTAGAAGTAAACCAGAAAAAGCAGAGCAAAAGTCAAAATGTTAAACAAAAAAAAGATAAAATATTTAATTCTTGAGCTACACTAATAGTTCAGTGGTGTTTGACAGCATTTTTTTTTTTACACTTTATTGTATCAGGACACAGTGTGATGACGTAAAAGCAAGCAGTCGAACTGGTGTAAATGATTTGATTGGTGGGTTGGTGGTGAGCTTGCCTGCTTCTGGAAGGTCTGAATCCCGACTGCGGCCTTTCTGGACCCAGTTTGTGTGTGTTCTTCTGCAGATGCTCCGGTTTCCTCCCAGAGTCTGAAACCTGCATGTTGGGCTCACTTCCAGCTCTGAATGGACCACAGAAGTGAGCGTGTGCTGCTGTCTGTGACCTTGTCCTGGACCGGTGACCTCTCCCTTACCTTTTGCTTGAAGACAGATGGGATAGGCTCTGATAGACCTCTGTGTCCCTTAGGGGGACGAGTATGGATGGATGGAAGGAACAGTGCAAGTTAATAGTAGGAAGCGTGTGGGAAAATAGCCACCAACACCTGCTGCAAACTCTGGGGCCTCAAGTGTGTTTGCACCGCGCTCAGGATTACGAGCCGTTCAGTGCATATGCAGCACATGTGACTTTTGGATTATATCTGCATATCTTGAGGATTACATTTTTGGCCTAATGTATTTTTGAAGGATTTTACAGCCCAACTCATTAACGCGCATGAAATTGTCCAAATAATATAACAAGTGGTTTTGAGGAGATAAGTGCAGCTAAATTATCTGGGACAATGCCAGATTAACGCATAAATAACAAAGGAGTGTTGTCAGCGTTGCAGTTTTGCTCACTGTGAATTAACCGAGAGATCAATCAGCTTCGTGGATGAGGCTTTTTTCTTTTTTCTCACAGCGGGGAACAACAGTTAGTTTGACACCTGTTCTGCTTTTTTGTTTCCTCTCATTTTTTTCTGGCACTTGTTGCCATTCAAAATAATTAGATTTTTTTTATAATGTTATTAGAAATAGAGGTCGTTTTTATTAGATTCAGTACACTGAGAAGTAAAATTACATCTCATTGAAATCTTATAGTACAAATCAGTCCAACAACATTAATATACCACACAGCAGTATCACTGGATGAGGGGAAATTTTCAGAAAAGCACTCGAGAATCCTCATAATAATTCCTTCTAGGGGTGCAACGATTAGTCGACGTTGTTGACTAAAATCAATAATAAAAATAGTTGACAACTATTTTAATTTTCAACTATTGTCGGCAAAAACAAGATTTCAACATAGTGAGGCATCGCCCGCCCGTCCTATCTCTGCTGAGAGTCGCACATGCCCGGTAGAGCCAGGTAAACCATGTGGCGGCTGAAAAAAGTTGTATTTTTAAATGAAGTGTCCATCTTTTTGTCTTTTTATTTTTAATTAGCACATTATTTAAATAACCTCATGCAAAATTAAAAAAGCTGAGGAGCCAAATAAGAGCTATTTAACAATTATGAGACTTATAATCCGATTAAGCGACTAATTGTTTCAATAGTCGATTAGTCATCGATTATCAGAATAGTCATTAGTTGGAGATCTGATGTGTTGTAGTGTAGTAACATTGAAAACAATCCATAAATATATTAGACGTTTATTTCACTGGCAGGGCCACAGCTTACAATCCAGTTCATTATCAATTCACGTTTTCTTTTGTATAGTAGTTTCTTTTTAAATGTTCAATAAAAACAAATCCTAAAGCCCCAGCCACTATTTTTTCAATATATAATTTTCAACAGTGCAGTCTGGTATGGTGAATGTAAAGAAAAAAAGTCCCACTGTGTGCAAAAGAAAACTGAAATCCAGAGGGAATTAGGGGAAAGTGAAGGAAGTGCTGGAGTTCCCATCTGAGGAGCGGCAGGCAGTAATCTGCTGTTCGTACTCGTATCATGGCGCTTTCAACTCAGTCAATAGGCAGGATTAAGCACCGCTTCAGAGTGGTTTTTGGATTATTTCCAGCATAGCATCAGGATTACATTTTCAGGATGAAATGGGATAAATAAGCGGCTGAACATGACAACATCCAAACAAATTCCTCGAGGACTGGATTCTGATATGTTTGCTGTTCTGTTTTCTTTTCCTCTCTCCAGACCTCCCAAGTTTCTCAGACCCTCACATTCCTCTAGTGGCTCGTGAGATCATGCAGCGAATGATCCGCCAGTTCGCTGCCGAATATACCTCAAAAACTACTCAGGACGACCCGCCCCTGCCCAACGGCACCATGAAGGACCAAAGCCTGCCGAGAGCGGTGTCTCTGGCCCAGGCCCCCAGTTCCCCGCCCGGGCCCACACCTTGCTCCCCTCCATCGTCTGCCTCTTCCTCTCCGTCCCCGACCCCTCGACCGGGCTTCAGCCCCACCTCTGCTGCCGTCGCCTCAGCACCCGCCTGCAACCAGAGCAGCAACGGCACGGGAGCTAGTAACGGAGGGGGAGGAGGAGGTACAGCTGCTGCCTCTGCACAGAACCCCGTCCTCAGCAAGCTTCTCATGGCCGACCAGGACGGCCCGCTGGACCTCACCGTTAAAAAGAGCCAGGTCGATCCGGAGCTAAGCCAGCAGGGTGAGAGCGACAGCAAACGCGTCCGTGGGGGGTTCCCTGGTGGTTCATGGGCTGACTTGACTTCAAACCGCACTGTTTATCTAACGGCACCAGCTCCTCGCATCTAGTTAAACAATCCCACACATTTTATATAAAAGAAAACACAAAAAGTATCAAAAACCAGATTTGAAATTAAAGTTTATTTCAGACGACAGGTTTTCTCCTGTGAAGGCTCGTTGACGAGCGCGCCGGTGCAGCGCGATGCTGGACTCTGAAAAGTAGCTCCACCGCTGGTTTAATCAAACCGAACCAGCAGGGTTTGTCGTTTTGATCACCAAACAGACGGCGGGCTTCAAGCAACAGCTCACTGTTTCAATCCTCCACCGCAGTGCGACCGGTCACACACTTAATACCAGCTTTTTGGAATCTGCTTACAGTAAGCCTCCTCATTTTTTTTTGTTTTTTTTATACATTTGCATCCCTCTTGTGTTCAAACACTATCTTCCTCTCTCTCATTCACAGAAGCACAGAACACCTTGCAGAACAATTCTGACTCAGATTATCCTCAAAGCAGGGTCGCACACTCACCACTCCCCGTTAAACTACACACTGGATGCTGGTTCAGGGCGGGAAAAAAAAAAGCATTATTACCTGACTAATCAATACGTTTTCACGACTGCATGGTAACGATTATCATCCCAACCCGTCAGCAGGCGGAAAGTAAAGATGATATTTTCGGTCATGCACAGAAAGCCCTTGTTTGTAGAAGCATCGCAGCTACTTGTCCACACTGCAGGTTTTTCAAAGGAGTTTTAAATGAAACTGTGAGTTCATGATCTGATTAGAAGTGAGAACTCAACGCTGCATACATATGCATGTTGAGGAGAACGATTAGTGAATACAATAACATGGGCAGCTTATTACAGCAACCAGTAAGCTGCATGAGGAGAAAACATGCTTGTCAATGATAATTAAAAATGTTCATTAATTCAGAGAATGCCCTCATTAGTGTAACTTGGAGTCTGCACGTTAGTATTGTGACATTTTTGTCACTTTGCAGCCATAAAAAAAAAAAACCCAACCTTTTATTTTCTTTCTTTTAGTCAAAATGAGAGGCACATATGGTCTTTGGTTCTTAGACATAAGCTTGTCTCATGTGTATATTGAATATACACACATGCAGCCACACAGGGTCAGATTAATCATTCTCTTGTGTAAGAAATGACTTTGTTTTCCTTTTTAATATCACCTAATGTAGTCCCAGAAGATTAACACGGCATTGCATGTCCGGCGTCCATATGGGCTTGTCTGGGTCAGTGGGGTCAGAAAGTCAGCAGCCCTGCACAGATTATATCCTCTGCTGATTAGTTCCCCTCTACACTGCAGGGTTTCCACCCTCAGAGGTTCCGTTGTCTTTCTTCTGAAAAGTCTAAAAGCTGTATTTATCCTTTAACGGTGTGAATAATGACTTTTGTGTGTTAATATTTGTATTTAATATAACTATCATGCCCAGACTAACAGTTAAAAAAAAAGGAATGCACCTGTCTTTTCATCATCTGGTCTGTGATGTCACATACGCTCACTGAGTGACATCTTTTCAGAGTTAAACATATTTAATTACCAGACAATATTTATTCAGCAGTTTTAAATGATAGCAACTGTTGTTCACGGCGTAATTTAATTTCTGAAATTGACTCAGGAGTAAGTCAGAGTTGCCAAGATAACTGCCTACCTGTTGTCAAGTTGTCATTTCATTTGCTGTCACCTGTGTAAAACGAGTCCCTGCTGGATTCACTTTGTCTTATTTTACAGACACATTCTGTTTCTCACTTTGCTTTTTACATTAAAACCAAATGAACCGACTGCAGTTTCCAGCTTAAAAGCAAGAGACTCGATGTGTCTTTAATGTGTTTGTTTCGCGGCTGTAAGTGGCTCTTCTTCTCTCCATGCCACTAATGGAGACGGAGCTTCGCAACTAGATGATGCCACAAATATTCTCCTGCCGGATTCAGTAGAAAAAGGTTTATTAACAGGAAAGAAATCTGTTCACAGAACGGAAAGGCTCACGGGTTCGGATATTTCTTCTTTCTTTCTTCTCAATGAAACGATTTCCCTTCAGGGATCAACAAAGTATTTTTGAACTGAATTCTCCCATTGAAGCTAAACGTCTGTTGTCGGTCAGACAATCGGTGTTGCTGCAGCTCGTGAGCATCTCTGCACGGCCAGGAAGCATGTGCAAGTCACATGACCTGTACCTTAAAGGGACATTACAAAGTACTCTAACATAAACAAAGCATGTACTAATTATTCACATTATACCAAATTAACATGAAAATGTAAACTGGCTCTTACACTACGATAAATGGAGCTGAAAACCAGTGGCGTTAAATGTTTTTTTTCATGTTTGGTTGTTCTCAGACGGCGTCCTGGATCTTTCCACCAAGAAGAGCCACAGTGGGAGCACCCCCAAAACCTTGACCGGCTTCAGTCTTGCAGCAGGGGCCAAAGGGTAAGATAACGGAGTTAGGGCAAACTGCCCAACAAGACTCAGTTCTGGTAACGTGAAGGTGTCTGTCAGAGTCAGCAGGTGACACCCACGCAGAGGGAAAGACTCAGTTCTGGTAACGTGAAGGTGTCTGTCAGAGTCAGCAGGTGACACCCACGCAGAGGGAAAGACGGGGGTCTCCAAGCAGCACTGGACCTTTTGTAATGTCCTCCAAAAGCCTAATAGTGCACAGCTCTGATGCTGGAGATGTTTGTCCTGGTTGGGATGCGTCGTGATGGAAAGTTGGCTTTAGATGAGCGGAAGGCGACCATAACTGATCCCACCACAGGGAGGAAAACACAGAAAAAATGATCAGGAATGGGTGAACATGGGTTTGAGGCGTTCCTCAAGCAGCTGCAGCACAGATGGATGTATGTTTGTGATGTCAGCTCAGAGGTGATGTCCAAGTTTACTTCCCCGCGTGGTCTACGGTCACTGTTCCCGCATACACTGCGATCATGTAAAAACACAGCGACCATTATAACGTTACTCTGTGGGAAATGCTGCACCTTAAACTTTAATGCACAACAAATCCCAATGTGTTCATTAAAACCATGTGGTTGGAATCAAACATTTAAATGACTAATTTGCCGGTTGACCCGGGCTGCTCTGCGCTTCACAGATGGAACTTGACAGTCTACTTGAACACTAAAAGCTGTGCTAAAATTTAGCCTGAGGTGATGATGTCATAGTCGGAATCAGATTTAGATCTGTAACCAGATGCCAAACCACAGTCGGGCTTTTATCAAACAAACATTGATTTCACAGGCTGAGAAGACTGTCATCATTGGCAAATTTCATCGACAACAGCAACATACAGTATGTGTTTATATGTCTGGTAGATCTTTCACTGTGAGGGCATAGTGACAGTTTTAAAATGTACTTTTGAACTGTTTTCATTTTGCTGCATATAATCTGTATTAACTCATCATCTGTATGCAAGCACCTCCCACTTTTCATATCCCCTCTTGACTCACTCTGCTGATCGGTGAAAATGTCATCGGTGTTGTGATACATATTTGCTTGTTAAAGGTATGTATAAATCACGCCCGCCCACATCTGCCGCTTACCCCAAAGTCAAAGTTCAGTGGCACCGTGTATCGACACACGATGGAGGCTCTGACTGTTTCCCCTTTTGCAGAAATCAATATGCGTCTCTGCCTTTATTGACGACCCTCTGAATTGCATCCCGTTAATTTCTTGATGTACAAATTCTGCCTCGGAGGGGTGTTTGAATCAGCTGACGTCACCCTCCAGCATGAAGAGGGAATGAACAATCATTTCACGACGTAGCTGCCATTTTTCAGGAATACTTTTTGATCCGGAAGTCAAATATCGATTAGAAAATGTATCATTCAGCGAGCGTATGTGGGCATAGAAAACCTGTACCCACAATGCACCATGCCTCTTTGATCCATTCTCAGGTAATCAAAATCTGAAGGCAACATCTTAGTCCAGAATCTATGAGAGTCCAAAACGGCAGCTGCAGGAGTGATTTTTTCCTGCTGATATCTGAGAGCGCGCCTTGCTGGGATTAGACTGAGAAAAACAAACAACGGTTTGGACTTGGCATTTAACTTTCATTTATTTGTATGTGCTGTTTGGATGTGCTCCGTTGTTTTTCTTTGGCTTTTCTGGCAATCGGGTGAATGTCTTGTTAAATCGTGTCGTTACTTACTCTGCCTAAGTGAAGTGATAAATTGTTCTGAAAAATGCATGAAAAATATTTTTACCTAATTTTCACAAGAAAACTGAAAGCAAAATTAGAAGCTTAGTTGTTTCCTTTACTGGCAGTTTCTTTCCTAAAGCCAGAAGAACCTGAGACCCCTGAGGCCCACAGACCCTGAGCCTTTCTCCCAGAGAGGCTTTTAACGATCGGGTCATGTTATATTAGAATCAGCAGGAAGCAGATCCTGCTTTTCCTCCCCCCACTCACATCACTTCATCTTCCACAGCTATACAGTTTCTGAAGCACGCGGCTTGTCTGCATTATGGCCCTGCTTTTCACTGAAAGTGTTATTCTGACTATATTTCTCCTGAGCAAAGAAAAGAAACATAATCCTACAGCTTTGGTCCGTAACTGGATTGTTAATATTACACATTGGGTTTAGTTTTATTTTAATTGTACTGGTTTTGTAACTGCTTTTTTATGTGTTTTAATCCTGGCAACGGTAAAAGCGACATGTTTTGTTTTGACACAGGAGTCAAAACGTTAAAAATGGTCCCCAAAAATACAGAGAAATTAAATATATCACAAAAGAATTTAATAAAATAAAATGGTGTCTGCAGGGGCTTTCAAAATCAATTTGGGCACAAATCACACACACATACACGGTTGCTAGGCAACCGAGGTGAAACACACTGATGTTGAAACCATCTCGATGGGGAAGCCACTGCGCTACATACTTTTGTTCTTTTAGTTTTTAAGAATATAGAGCACCAACGGGAGGAATCGTTCCTTCTCCCGTCTGCAGCGGCTCCCTAATGACCCGCTACCGTAAAAGAAACACTCAAATAGACGGTTCAACTCCAGAGCCTCCGATTAACCCTGTATTGTTTTCAACAAGCTTAAGACAACCCACTGTGATAATCTGTCTTAAAGCTCCTGCTGAGGACTCCCCACATCGCAGTCAGTCATACTGTAGACCAGTCTCTCTCCGCTGTAGACAGACTGTCCACAGCGGAGAGAGAGGTTTTTAAAGAGCCTTTCTTTTGTGAGTAATTAGCAGTTGACACATTGATTGCAGCAGTTCTTATAAAGGGACTTGGCATAACATACATTACAGATGCCTGTAAAATTAAAATGCAAGAAGCCTGCAGGTCAGTCCATCTTTGTGAGAGGTCTTAGGAATATCACTTCAGTCTTACTGTAAGAATTCAACATCAAGACATCCGACCTGAAATATTAACGTGACTAAAACATTTTTAAAAAGTGTTATAAATTCCCTAAAGAATCTTCTTTTTCTCAAGTATGACAGAAACATCAAACGTTGCTGTCAAAACTTACGTTTCCTAAACTGTCTCTTGTTTTTGTCCGTGCAGGCGTATGCTTAAAGCAGAACACACCCTGTCGGAGGTTGAGGAGGAGGACGGCGTGCAGCACAGAAGCGTGCAGGATGGACTGAGGGAGAACTACGTCAACTCCAACTCCTTCAAACCCCCACTGGCCCGTTCACTGCGTATAAAGGAGGAACTCCTTACCCAAAAGGACCGTCTTCTGAGCCAGCCCACTGCTCTTTCATTGGCTAGTCTGGAGTCAGCCGGCTTACTAAACCCCGGGCAGTCCCACTCCTTGCTAAGCCAGAAAGGCTCTTCGGCTTTCTGGGGAAACAAGGCTCAGCTTGAAAGCCTGATGAAGCTAAAGCAAGCAGGTAGAGCTTTGAGTGACCTCAAAGACCTGCCTACATTCCTAGAGAATCACCACCACAACCACCATGGAGCCTTGTCCTATAAGAGTTCCCTCCACCATCATAGTCACAATCAAGTCTCGAAGGCCCAACCTCACCACAATGAGAGCAAAAGAGACCAGGGCCACTCACCACCCGTCGACCTAAAGATCCCCCAAGTTCGAGGAATGGATCTTTCGTGGGACTCCCATGGCTCTGAGCTGTATGGTTATAGTGCCATTGGGGTTGGGGGTGGTGGCCACGGGGAGAGCACCCTGAGCCGGAAGTTGAGAGCCATCCTTCCCAAGCAGAACCGTCGGGGAGGGAGTCTTGGAAACCTGCTGGATGGAGCGACTGATTATTGGAGCGCCGACTTGGACCACTCCAGTTCTGGGCCAGCGTATTCGATTTCTGATGTGGAAGGAGACCCAAGCTCCAAGCAGCCAAGGAAGAAGAGGGGCCGTTATCGCCAGTACAACAGTGAGATTCTGGAGGAAGCCATAGCAGTTGTGATGAGCGGCAAAATGAGCGTGTCGAAGGCACAGAACATGTATGGGATCCCACACAGCACCCTTGAGTACAAGGTAAAGGAGCGTATGGGAACCCTGAAAAACCCCCCAAAGAAGAAGCTCAAGCTGATGATGAAGATGGAAGCGGGAGGCCAGGATTTCCCGCCTGAGTCAGAGAACACGCCCACTACGACCCCACGAGAAGACAGCCTGCCGCTAGCGGCCGCTGAGCTCAACGACGATGTAAAAGAGGAGGTTGATGACAATTTCAAACCAATCGACTAAACAACTTACACATGTAAACCTCAGTCACATCAATTAAGTAATTTGAAAATGGATGGGGCTTTATTTGTGCCAATTTACTTTGCAGTATCTGGGTGAGCACAAACGCAGGGATAAAAAGAGGAGGATTCTTAAAGCAAACTGGAGAGAAACAACTAATCGGACAGTTTTTAAGCAGCTTCACTTGAGAGGTGCTGAATGAGCATTTGTTTAGCTTTTATATCCAGGGGCAAAACAAATGCAACTAAAGACATTAAATAAATGACAATAACATTTCCTTAAGCATGCTGATAAACCACAACCTCCCCTCTTTTTTGAACTTGATCTGCTGCTGTTTACGAATGCAGTCTGGGCTTTGGACAAATTTGATTTCGGGGGAGAAAACAACAAAAAAAAAAAAATGAGGGGAAGGTTGAAAATTAAAACAACAAAAAAACACAACAACAACAAAAAACAAAACAAAAAAACCCAACTGACAAATTAGTCCCTTTACCACTCCCTTCTCTCATGGAATACTAGCTGAAAATTGGTAAGTGAACTGTCTATTATATTTAAAGCCAGTTTTAAGGTTTAATCGTAACATCGATACTTCTCTAGGGTTCTGAATCAAACCCATTCTCCTATTGCCAGGTAGCCATAATGCTTTAACTGCAAACCTTTTCTTTCCTCCTTAAAATATCTGCTAATCTCTGTGCGGACGAAAGCAAAATTAACCCTTCTTTTTGTGACCGAGAGAAGACACACAAAAGTCATTCAGGGATGCATGTCTGTGAGTTTCGTGGACACTACTGACTTCTATAATCGACTTCTTTTCCTCTATCTTTTCGTTTGATTTGTTTTGCTTTCTTTTGCACTACACTTTGGGTCTGGCGCTTACAGACCAGGTTACCTCGGCATTGTTGCCCATGCATCATGCACTTATTATGGTCTGTCTCTGAAGCCCAGTCGCAAACTTGCAACAGGTCATAGGTGCACGTCGCCTGCATATGCTGATTCATATTCAGATCCAGGGCGCTCTGAATTCACCCTCATTTTTCTTTTTTTTTGCCAAGGGACAACTCGAAGGGTACTCTGATTATGGATCAGCTGTTTTTTGTTTTTGTTTTGTTTTTTAAGGCGGGATGCTACCTCATGGACCTCCATCAGTCTGTCACTGCTGATCCTGGAAAAGCGAAGCCACCTGCAAGTTACCCTCCAAACGGTGACCAAAGTGAGCTCAACCCCTCATGGAGCTCGTTTTTGGATGACGGCCTCTTAGGATCAGAGTGTGAAACTGCGCTGCTACCCAGTTCATCATCTAGCTCCTACAAAGGCTCTAGCTACTCCGGGCTAATGACTTTTAGCTTGTCTTAGCTAATAACAACATATTGCTGATGTTTTTTGTTTCTTTTTTCCTCCCTTTTTTAATCGAGCTAGGCAGGAACCGCTTAGTTTTAAAAGAAATTCCTCTCCCTCAGACTTCAAAGTTGGTTTTAAAGACAGTTATGTATGAAGCAATGTGCATTTATTGAGGGTTGTTCATTTTCGGGGTGGCGGGAGGTATATGCAGTGGGGAGGGTTAGTTGATAGGTGAGGGAGAGGTAGATTTTAATATATTTTAAGTTATTATGACGGACTTTTTAAAAGCCAATCCGTAATTCTGGGTGTATTTTATTTCTGTGGCTCCTCATTTTTAACTCAGGGTAACTGAGACTGATGATGTGGATAACAAATATGGTGATTTCCTGTTGGACCTAAAGAGAGGAGGACAAGTTGCACCTCTCGATCATGCTTTGACTTTGGTATGGCCGCATGGTTACCATGGCAGCGCCACCGCCGGTAGACCTGCAGTTGAATCATGAAAAGAACAGAACACACTGATGTTTTTATTTTTTATTTTTTTTTCTTTTTCCTAACGTAACGTATGGCGCTGAACGAAAATAGCACTTTTCAAAATTAAGAGAATAAACAAGAGTGAAAAAAGTTTGAGGTTATGCATGTAGTGTAGCTCTTCTCCGGGGTAAATGGAGCAGAGCGACGAGGACGGCGGAGAGACGCTATTCAAAAGCTTTAGTGTGTGAAGACTTCTAGAAAGATGCGGCTTGGACTGAACCTACTCTTTCTTTTTCCACTCGATTACCTCCGCGCTAAACAGAGAAAAGTCTGACACGTTGAACAAGTTGAGTTTTGTGTAGTGTGGTCTCATTGTTTTCCCTCCCCTCGCCTCTAAATGTTGCTCTTCGCTCCGAACACTGCCTGGTGCTCACCCAGTCTGTGAGATTTTTAACATAAGAATTGTAACGCTCTACTCAGATGAAAACATGATTGACTCCTTTTGAAATGTATTGTACATTTTATTTATTTAATTTTGTTATCGTTTGTTATTCTCTTGAAAATGGCATGCACCACTTTTTGTTGGCTGATTTAAAAAAATTTTTTTTTTGCTGTTGTTTTTTTGGGATGAACCAGCGTTTTATGGTTGGAATTAAAAGTAATCTACATTTATTCTTAAAGGCGTAGATTCTCTCAACCTACACATGTTTGAATTAGGAGGTGGTTGCAATCGAATTAGACTAATTTACCTGTTGCATACAATCTTGATCCTTATCTGTGGTTATTTGTTATCCATCTTAAGCTTTGTAGCTTAAAAAAAAAAGAAAGAAAAACTTATAAAAGACCCCTGGAACAACAGTATTACCTGGGGTCGTCGAGCATGAAATGCCTCCATCACTTTGACAATGCCAAGCATTTAAAGTGTCTAAATGGTTGCTGTGCACATGGAGTTGGACCCAGCGTAGGACAATGCACTGATCTGATAGTTAAAACAGGATCGAAGCGACTGTGTTGATAGTACAGCACTTCTTATGAACACGTAGCTGCTCGCTCAGCCGGCTGCGTGTAGAAGTTTTACAAAAACCTGCAGAACGTACCCCAGTGCTCTGATTAGCTTCTGTCATGTGATGCATGTAAAGCCTGAAATGTGTGTATAGAAACAATGAAATTGGCATTAAATGCACAGGTTTGCATGGATAAAGTCCAAAACAGCACTTAAAGCGAATTCCCCTGAGAGGGGTATTCTTTGAAAGCCAAACAGTATATGTGAATGATTTACACCAAATAATCGACTGAAAATTCCCCACTTTTCTTGACCTATATTGGACATTTGGCTTTTTATGTCCCATTCTCAGCCTGAGTTTATCTACTGAGGTGCATGCCATTTAAGGTGTATATTTATTTTTTACTTTAATTTTTCTTTGGTTCTACTGAGTGTTTGAAGTCGTGTGGTTAACAGCTCCACCTGTCCAAAAAAAGCCCCTCTTTCAGCTGAGTCTGTGCTCCGTTTTTAAGAAACTTCAGGCTGTTCTACATACTTGAGAGAACAGTGTAAATCCGTTGGCATACAGTGATCCGCACAGATGACGGTACTATCACTCCGTTTTCTACTGACTGTTGTTTTTATTCTTCTGCGTATATTATCACTTAATGCCACTGGCATTGGAAACGCTCCCGTTTCTGATGTAGGCATGCATCAGTAGCCTTCAGTACTGTAAATGTCTCAGGATTGAACCAATGGGTTGGGCAGCAATATTTGTTGGTCATAAAATGGTGTAAAAAAAAAACAAAAAAAAAAAAAACGTTGCTACGTATGCCGTACAACAGGTGTCGAAGCGTAGGACAGACGGGTGGTGGATTAAAGGTGCTGGGCGAGACCGAGCCTCCAGAACAGATTTTATTCCCCGCGAGGCTTCTTTTTCCGATTTGCAAGATCACAATCATGAAAGAGTCCATCGAACCGGGCTTCCGGTTGTGGGGTTCTGGCTGTGGCACAGTGAGGCAGTTAGAGAGGAGGGGTGTTAGGGATGACAAGTCAACGAAGTCAGCGACCCTAAAAGAGGTTTGCAGAGATATTTGTGTCAACAGTTAATCAGAGTTGCAGAATATCTCGACTGTGATGAAGGTAAAGGAAGAGCGAGGAAGCTTTTCCCGCCTCGCCTCGTTCATCTCTATTTTGTATTTTTTGGAAAGTGCCTGCCCTATCCCCAAAACATTTAAATAGTGATTCCAAATGTTCTCAACAAACAAACAACTTTTGCGTGAAATGCTTTGGGGTGTATTGGAGGGAAGGAAGTCCGTTCTTCCCACTTTTAGTGTTTTGATGGTGACAGTTGCAGTTTTACTCAAATTTTACTCAAGTGGAGCGTGTGATTTTAATGGGCCCAAACCACGCCGCACAAAATAAAAAGAGTGCTCAGATGAAATCAAGTTTGTCCTTTTTAATTCTTCACCCGTCTGTAAACGTTTGCTAGTTAAGCGGAGCCCAAGTGCTACACCTCATTCACAGAACTCTTACTCTTTCCGTGCCTCAAACTTTAATGTATCCCTGATCTAGGTGCTTGGCAAAGCGACGATTGATACTCTGGAAAATTAGTGTCCTCTTCTGTTTCTTTTCCGTTACAATCTTATTTTTTTTTTTGTCTTTGCTTTGCCTTCCTTTTCCAGAGGGAGCAGGGAGATGCTTCAAAGGTCTGACTGGCTGATATGTACCACCTCAACATTTTGCAGGGTGCAGGAGCTTACAGTCTCAGTATATTTATCTTCTGAATGTTAAAATATTTGGGGATTCAGTCATCCGGTTTCACCCTGGAGGCCCGAAAACAGGCTGGTCCCACCCTGCTCTGAGAAAGGATATGGGGTTTTGTTCTCTGGAAGTTTGCATTTTCGTTCTGGTTTATTGGTTGTTGTTAGATGTAATTTAACTCCAGGTTGAAACCTGACAGGGGGATATGTTTGTGCATTTCTTTTCTATTGTCTCACACTGAGAGAAAATCAAAGACCCAGAGGGGGCATTGGGGGACAGGTGGACAAGTTAACCCTTCTTCATCTTATGTTGAAGAAAAACAATCTATCCAAAACCTCTCACTGCATTCCACGAAAACAAAACAGCACACAGGAAAATGTACCTTGAAATGATTACACTGAAAAACGCTATGTACTTCTAAATATGTATGTATTTATTTGACATCTTTTGGGTATGCCGATCGGTTTTTCTTTCCTTGTTAGATTGTTATTTCTCCTCTGATTTGATTTTTCTTTTCTTCTGAGTGAAAGACTGTCAAAAACATGGTTTAAAAGAAAAAAAGAAAACCCTGTGAAATAGCAACTACTGTAACCTCACTAAGTAGACGCCACATGGCTTAACCGTTTTGTCTCAGAATGGTGCAAGATGTGGTGATCTACCAGGAAAAAAAAGAAAAACAAACAAAAAAAAACAACCAATGTATATGATTGCCATGTTTCTCTCTGATGAGATGTTTCCTCTGTTTCTTATTCTGTCAGGCTGCGTATCTGGTTGTCATTTATACCTCAGGTCCAACCATTTAAAAGCAGCTGATTGTATATTGGAAACACACACTTACACACACCAGAATGATCAGGATTTTTAGTACATTTCGTTTCCAGATTTGTAGACGGAACCAACACAAACAGATTTTGGATAACTTGTTTCTTGGCGTGGTTGTTCATACTGTTGTTACTCCTGTGGCATCTATTTTGTCTCTCCTTTCTTAGAAACAGAAAAAAGACAGATTCTTTAAAAGCCAGAAAGCAGGTTTTCACGAATACAATGCGGTATTCTGTCTAGCACACACAGCCGTGGGAAAGCAGGACGCGCACACACCAGTAGAGACGTGTCGCAGCCAGAGCAACGCACTCTCCCTCCTCATCAGGTAGCCACAACTTCTGTGGGCGGATTATATGTATAATTATGAAGCTGGAGTCTGCCGTGTCTCTTTTAGAAGAAGGTGGGTGGGTTTCTGTGCGCAGCCTGCAGAACAGCAGCCCTGCTGGCTGATTGTGATCAGGGCGCACGGGGGGAAACTGCAGGCACTGCCTCTGTGAAAATCACCTTTTATTTTCCACTTTTCAACAAAGACACCCTTCTGGTCCATTTCTGTGCCCAGTCGGCGACGCGCTCTGCACTCCTGCAGTCATTTTCCCAGCGTTTAAGTTTCTGTTTATATACATTTGCCTTCAGGTGGCTTAATGTAAATCTGCTGCTGCTGCTGTAAGTGACCGTCCTGGATTTTCCACAACTCCTGGAATAGGCCCTGGAATATACGCATGGTTATTTTGCATGCAGCTGTGTTTGACGAAACCTAAAGAAAAAACAAACTGTGAGGCAACGAAACCTGCGCCTGTGTGGTGAACAGTTGGGTACAGAACCCCGATCACACCCGTAGTTGAGTGTTGTCCGCGTCTGCGAAAAAGCACAAGTGTGATGTACGCAGCATCCCTGTTGATAAGTGGAAAGACTGAGTCGAGGGTTTTTTCCTGGCCTGTGTTAAATGTCAGAGGATAAAAGGAAGAGTGTGGCTCCCATGTTGTGCACTATAGCTACATTTCGATGTAGGTTATTGTGTGAGTTGGAACAGAAATATAAAATAGCTGCAGGAAAGCAAAAAAATAATAAGCCACTTATCGATTCTAGAGAGCAGTTCATCTTGAGAAAAGTTTGTTTTTATTGCACTTATCTTAAATCCATCTGAGTAACACCCAGTGTGGTTTTCGTTTTTTCTTTGACAACATCTTAAGGAGTGATGCAGCAGCATGGATTGACGTAGATTTGCGACTTAAGAAACCCATTAACAGTCAGGGCACCAGCTGAGAGCCGCGGCTCTCCATCCTGCCCTGATCTTCGCCTCACTAATGGGTCTGTTCAAATGTGCATCTCCTCTGTTGTAAAGTGCAACGCCAAATCGTGTAAATGTCAAAGCTTGTGCTCAGATGTGACAAGCTGTCACTCAGTGGCAGCGTAGACGGACCTTGACCCCGGGCGCAGACGGACCCTGAAGGCCGGCGCACGCCGATCTGCAGCAGTCGGCACAACCGCCTCTTCCTCTCTGGCATGTGATTAGACGATTTCAAATGTCTCTTTGTAAAAGATGAAAGTCTGATTACTTTACTTTAAAGAGTAGTAAAAACACGTTAAAGGCCAGAATCTTTAACGCGGTTTTTACTTTGCACTTATTTTAAATTGAAGCAAATTGAAACCAAGAATAACTGGTGATATCTTTGTTTCTCGGCCTGTGTGGACGTGAGTGTCCTTTGAACAATTTCTACCAACAGAGACAAAAAAACACTCCCACCCCCACCTGTGATTATGTCACAGTGTCAAAGGCCCCCAGCGAGCCTACGGTGCTGGTGCACGTCTCACCCCTCCACCTCGTCAGGAAGCCTCCTCGCAGATGGCGGCCAGACAGAGCGCCAGATCCACGCTGCCGTCTGAGGAGGTGGATGAGAGCGCGAGGACTAGATCTAAGTGTGGCAGAGAAGGATAAAGGTCACCGCCCCCACCCCCATGCTACAGTTAACCATCAGGCTTTTAACGAAGCTGTTCTGTAATGCATTTGACAGCAGAGCTTCTTATGTGCACATAAACGTGACGTGAAGCTCCACTTTGGCAGAACAGAGGACTTTAGTCGTATCAAACCTGTTGTAAGTTGAAAAAGAAATGACGGCAGAGCTATGTGAAAGAAGTATGAGGCACCCTTGTGTGTTGCCATGACACTCTTGCAGTTTTGTTCCCATGTGGAGGTGTGTCTGGCCTTTTAGGGCCACCTACGTAGACCAGCTGTTCTCTGGTGCGCTCGGCTCACATCCAGCTCTGCTCTCTGTTGCATCCATCTCCTGCAGTCGAACAGAGCAGTGATGTTTGGGAGCTCACGGCGGCTTCTGACCCTAACATGGAGACGCTGCTCCCGTTGTTGCAAATGTTAGTAACGCTGTCTTTGTCTTTGGCTCTTATCTTTATCCACATGCGATTATGTCAGAGCATTAATTAGTTCATGTCGTTGCCTGACTCTGAGTGGGCCTCTGTGTTTGGTTTGGTTCTTCTGCTACCTGCCCGTTAGGAGAACTTGTCAGTAGCAGTCCTTGCAGGTGCAGAGGACATTTACATAAACATTTAAAATGGTTCCTGGGCCTTGCAAACTTTGGAAGTTTCACTGGTGTATCTGAAGCGTTTTGCATGATGATTATCAGGCCTTAGGACTGGCTGGCAGATCAAAGACGGTATCCTTCGAGTGTCTGCTGACCACAGTGATCTCTTTGCGTCCCTTCACTCTTGCACCTTAACTCTGTGACGTCACTCAGCATCTTTGCTCAGTTAAAACGTGACTGCTGCAGGACTCGCAGGTCCTTATTTATCCGAGAAGTTGGCCTACCCGCCACCCCCTGGTGTCACATCCTCAGCCCGCGTTCCTTCCCTCCCTCTCGTCTTTTCACAGAGGCTTTGCCGTGCTCTCCTCCACTGAGGAACTTGCAGGTTTTTTTAAGACAAGGTTTGAGGCTCTATCAGAAGCTGTGTATGGGGGGTGGGGGTGGGGGGGTAAGGGAGATAGCCTTATTCTTTTTAATATTGATTTTTCCTATGATAAACAAAAATGCATAGTACATGCAATTCGGCAGTTGGTCAGTATATCAGCTTTGGTGTAATTTTCATAAACTCTCCTCCCAAAAGGGGGTCGATATTTCAAAGGTAGTGCTGTTAATATTGTACTTCTCTGATCTCCTGTTTTGATGGTTCAGGGTAATGGGCTACGCCTTCACTTTCGTTTTATGTGTATAGATTATAAACAAATAAAAAAAAAAAAAAAACACCAAAAAAAAGAAATGAAATTCTCTGATCCTCTTGTACTTCTGTCTGAGGTTTTTTGCTGTTTTTCTTTTTAAAAGTTAGGATGCGTTCTAAAATCAGAGTATGATGTCTGATGGCCGCGTACCTTCTCTGTCAGCTTTGAGTTGCCAAGTCTACACTACATGCAGATAACCGCAGCAGCCAGTGTATTTATAGTCGAGCCGAGGAGCAACGCCAGCTCAGGAGCGTGATCGATCGGCAGGTCAGACAGAGCGGCACTCGCTGAGTGGATACTGAAGTTCAGTCTTCAGACGGGAAGTTTGGCAGATGAGATGAATATTCTCAAACAGAACAGAAGCTTGAATGTCCTGCAGGCTATTGCTACTGCAGAAACAGCCACTACTCAAAAACGTTCTTTTTTTTTTTTGTTTTAAGCCTGACACTTTGGCTGAGGTTCCTCCAAAAGCGAGATCATCACTTAAACTGGGTAATTGAAAAGCCATTTTTATTATTGTTCGATTTTTATTTTTATTTTCTTGACTGATTCTGTACATTATTTTCAGCCAAATACTTTTTCAGTGCTTTATAAACAGCAAGGATTGTAAATCTGAATTATTCCTACCAGGGGAGGCCCATGCAGAGCTTACTTATTGGCCCACCTTGTCGTTCCTTTGGAGATCTAACTTATGAGACTTGGACTGTTGCCTTCCCAAACGTCAAAATGAAGGAAAGCTGCTCAGATCATGAGAGCTTTGAGTGAATCCGCGAAGGGGAAAGTAACACTGTGTGTTTGTTCTTTCTTTCAGTCTTTGATGATGTTTTCCATTGTGCTGTTTTTTTGGTGTGCAAAAATGTAAAGAAGAAAAAAACGTACAACACAGAATACCTCAGAAAAAGAAAAAAAATCCATGTAACCTTGACAACCTTTGTATATTGTCGGATCTTGGCCATCAACGCTCATCTCCTAGGCACTTTCATCTCTTTTGCCCCTCCTCCACTCCCCAGCCCACCTGCTTTTTCCTTCTTTTTTTTAATTCCATGCCAAAAAGCCATGCCAGAGAGCACCAGAATCATGCACCGAGAAGGTTTCCATAGATTTATTTTTATGCCACTTTAGTTTCGCATCCTTATATATGTTTAGTCCTTTGACCTGTGAACATTTTTGGTCTCAAATGTTCTGCAGCCCACATGGCGTCCACAGAAGACACTATTTCAGTCCCTGCAATGACAGGGCTTCACAAGAGCAACAACTACAATCTTCTGTCTTTGACTTTTACAAAAGTGGGTTTGCTGGCGGTGTGAAGGCCAATATGGGAAACACTTGAACCTACATCTCCCACCTTGTTCCTTTCACATACCTCTTTATGTATCTTCTCTTTATCTTTGTTAAAAACTGAATGTAAAAAACACAAACACTACAAACCTCTAATTTACCTATACATATTTAAGAATAAAAATACTCTATATGTGCACATAGATATACCTATACAAGCCCCACAGAGACACAAACACAAATGCATATGTATATATTAAATCTCTAATGTCATATACTTTTATCTTGAAAAGGAAGAGGATGAGCCTTTTCCATTGATAATTCAGGGAAACAATACAGAAGTCCAGTGCAGAATGTTGGGTAAAATGACTCCCACTCTGTCGCTTTTGGTGTTCGTTTTCTTACTCAGTTCATGCTTGTTATTATCCCATGATGTAGCATAGGGAAAAGGGCCATGGCAACGGGAGATTTTCTTTCTTTATTTGCGTTCGTTAACCGCAGACGTAGTGAAACTAGGATCTCGTGTAGTTGTAGTTTTTTCAAGCCTGATTCTATGAAACGGGGTTGGGGGATGGGTGGGCCTTGTTGGGGGGTTTTTGTCGTTTTTCATAAAGCAGACACTGTATTTAAGAAGACGTCTTGGACACGACAGTCAATGGGGTGGGGTTAAGGTGTCTTCAGGATGGTTGTATATAGAACTGCTTTACCCACCATCCGTCACCTGCCTTTTCCACAGGTGAGGCAGGACTATATATTGAAGATACCGAGGAGGAAGGGGGCGTGTTTTTATGTCTTGAAAAGTAAAGTCTGTTTTTAATGAAGGCAGTGGAGGGTGGGGGGGTGGATCCTGCTCACGCTGAACATCCCTCTCCCTCGCGCTTCGCTGGGAGCGACAGACGGTTTCGTGAAAGTGACCCTCTAAATAATTTTGCATGCTGGTGTACATACCCCCTGTAAACGTCCTTTGGTTTGACGAGGCTGTTTCTCTCTTTTTTTTTTGTTTGGTTTTTTGATTTTTAAATGATTTTCTTTTATATTGGATTTTGTCAGAAGGACACATTCAGATGTTTTGGATATAAGTGTAGCCCCTAAGAGTTAAAGAAAAAAGAAAAACAAAGAAACAGTTTTGCTGAGAAGAAGGCCTAAGGTGTCACTGCAACAGCTTTCGTAGTGGTTTTGGCTGATGCTCTTTTTGCAGTCATTTTTGTTTTCCATGTGTAAACTAATAAATGTGCGTATGGGCGTGAGTGCGTGTGGCTGTGCAAGAAATAATGTGAAAAGATGCCGTTTTAGATTTCCCTCCATTTCAAGTGTCATTTTGGCTTCAGAGCTGTTTTTAGGAACTTTAACGTACATGCACACTGGAACGAACTCAAACAAACTCAACAGGGTGCAAGTCTGACGACCTGCACCGCTGAGCGTACCCTCGCTGTCTGTAGGAACAGTCGCCTCTCTCACTGCGCCTTACAGACCCAAATTACACTACCCCGACACCCTCAGGGATCCTCAAACACACCGCTCTCACTCTTATTCAGGTACTTAATCTACACTGAGGCCTACCAGAGATCAACCTTCGCTATGGGTTTGCTTGTTTTTTCCTCAGCTTGTTCTTATTAAAAGCAGTTTGCAGCCAAACTCATAAAGAACCATAATTAGTTTTTTTTTTCTTGTTGCACCTAACTCTGCTCTCTGAATCCGTGAATCTTTTAGAAGCTTTGTTACGAATGTCAGTCTTTTCAGTTCAGACTCAATAACTCGGAGAGAGTGAAGTAGTCAGCGACATTTCCGCTGATCGGATATCTGCCAGGGTTGGTTGTAAACTTTAGTCTGTTTTTCACTAAAAACTCATTCAGATGCAGTTCATTTTTGGTCTGGTGTGGATGTCAGGCGCGCACCTGGAATTCTACCTAAATTTTTAACCTCTAAAACAATCACATCAGTGAAGTTTTATGAGAATTATATAAAGAAATAAAGAAAAAAATGTATTTCATGTGATAAAGTCTTATAAATTAACTTTTTACATCCCTGATGATGGTGATTTTATTAGTAAACAGATTTTTGTTGAGATGTAGATAGCTCTGATTGCTTTGGAAACAGCTTGATAATTGGTTGGATGAGAGAGGTGCTGCCGTCAGGTTTGGACAGCAAACCTCGTCCTTTCTTTGCTTGCGAGTTTTTGATTTTTTTTTTCCTGCTGAGATTTTTAACGTTGTGTAGTCTCACCTCGGTTCTTAACGGGTGGCTGAACGCCCCCCAGCCGGGCTTGCTGGGCTTTTTTGTTTTCGTTCTTTCCCTTTTCCACTGAGATTGAGTTTTTGGGTTTGACGATATACCTCATTCCTTCAGTCCAGCGGGCCCTTGGGGGCGCTGTGTCAATGCTCAGGACGCTAAAGCCCCCTTTCACAGTTTGGTCCCACCTGGACTGTACCTCTCTCACACACTCACACACACACACACACACACACACACACACACACACACACACACACACACAAACACACACACACACACACACACAGTTTCTCCAAATATCCCAATGGACCTCATTTTTCAATATCTACTGTTTACAGTTTGACAAAATGTTGTATAATTTAAAAAATATTTTTTTTTCTCATATTGTAGTTTTTATTTATGTACAATATTTTTTGTTTTGTTCTCATTTTGTACCTTGTGAGTTGGACTTTTATTCTTCTAGGGTTTTATTGATGTCCATGTAAATGAGCACTTAACAAGGATCACCATAATCAGGTCTCGTTTGATTGACACACTTATTTTTTTTTTCCTTTCCGCTCTGCCTGTTTTTAAATCAAAAATCAGATTTTCTGTTTGGGCTACATAAAAATGTGTCTGATTTATGGGATTTTTTTTAAATGTTTTTTTTTTTTGTCTTTTTTTTTTTTTTACTTCACTTTGCATTGAATATCAGGCGACGTTAATTAGATCTGTCTTTGTGCATGTGTAAAATATTTACTGGTTATGTTATCTTCGATTTGGTAAAAAAATAAATAGAAAAAAAAAGAAAATTGCCATTTTTGCCACACATTTCAGCTGTAATGTTGTGTAAGGTAGTATTCACTGGATGCTAGAACTTTCTTTTCAAAACCACTATTCTTCTAATAAATTTTGTTGTGAAAATAAAATAGTCTTTTTTTTGTGTGTCATTTGGAGCCTTGAATTGTGATTCAAATGGAGAATAAACGGAGGTATTTTGAGCTGGAACTTGGGTAAAAGACACTGAGAAACATGTGTTAAACAAGCGGCGTTCAACGCTGCAGGTGAGTGTGAGCAGGAAGCGTTGACATGAACCTGATTTAATCCACACAACATTTTCCACTCTGGGGGACTCGGCTAAATAAAGGCAACTGGCCTCTGAGAAGATGGGCAAGAAAAGAGAGGAGCATCCCACGTGGCTGATGCTCAATCGAAACGTGAACAGAACAATAAAATAATCATCTTGATAGTTGGGTTCTCCCTCATCAGTTACAACTATAAAACCATTTCTTAACATCACTGATACATTACTGATGAGTTGGTAAGGGATGCTCTCTCCAACAAAAACACAAAAACTGTTCCTGTGGTTTCTTTATTTCATTGTAGATAAACTTTTACTGAGGTCGAGAACATCCACACAGTGTTTGATCAGTTATCAGTTGTCCGCGTGGCCGTACCTGGAAACAGTTGAAGGTTTGCGAGCGAGTCGTGGCTGCAGCCTTTGTGGGGGCAGTTTGTATGTTCTCCCTGTACAAAGTTTATAGTGCTATAAAATATAAAAGAATAATGATGGGTAGTTGAAACTGCTACAGTGTTGCATGTTTTCTCTGAAACTTAAAGTTGTGAGTTACCCTAAAAGGTTGAGTTTTCTCAACTTTTTCATTTTTACAGCGAACCCACTTACTGACCACCTCTATTCCTCAGTTAAGTAAAACAACAATGAAAACACTTCCATTTGAGTTTAGTCCATTTAAAGGGTTAAATTACTGCTTAAATTAAACTACTTAAATTAAAATATCTACACAAACATAAAAAAAATCCAGTGATAAATAATGACACATTTCTTGGTAAAATACCAGTAAGTGTAATTCTGAACTAGATGTATCTGTGCAAGAGAGTCAAACTTCAAGAGCTTATCAATTTACAGTTGACAGAAATTAGTCCAAATGAACATCTTGTATTGACAAAGTAAAGTTCTCACAAACTGATTTTATTGTGTAGAAATTCAAAACGAGCGAGGGTCAGGTGACTTGTGTATGTTGCTCTTCCTCCTGCTCTTGTCTTGCTGCACATAAACACATTTTCTCTTTAAGTGTTGCTTTCTCTAGTGCGCCTCTCTTTCCGCTCTCCAGTTCTTTTGTCTTTCTGAGTCTTTCTCTTTTGCTTGTTTTTTTTTTTTTTTTTTTTTTTTGCTGCAGGGTATGAGGGGAGACCTCAGCAGCAGGGAAAGGCACAAAAAGACAAATAACTTTTTCAGGGCACAGGAAGTAGGTCATTCTCCTATCAAATATTTATTTCTCACACTGTGCCTAAGGCTCCAAAAGGACTCCTTTTTTAACTTACACACACATAGACATAAATATAGGATATTTTCCTTCTTTGTTCACTTGCACAAATATGTCTATGGCGGTCAGTGTTTAACAAAACAACAAATTTGAATATTTGGAGGCTTGGTTCTGACCTATTTTTTCATCTTGTCTTTTTATTTATTATTATGATTAAGCTGACATTTGAATAGCTTTTCACCACAACATCATGCATACATTTTGTGCAACTAATTTTGGTCCATTTTACAAGGACTAGCGACGGTTCCAAATCAGTAAAATGAGATTTAAGTAGGGTTGAAATTCCCCAAACAAATGTTTAACCTGCAGGGGTGCTATTATACTCTACGGGTTCAGAATCCAAATAGGATGCCCTAGGGTGGGATTTAAATGCTTTTAGTTAAATATAACTTTGGTTGCATCCTCTCAGCCTCTCACCCTCAGCACCAAATCATGACAATTTTCATTTCAAGGCACTTCAACAATACTGTTAAAGTCACTCAAAATTAATCCAATTAATTAGCCAATAAAACAATAATTATTGCTTTGCTAAGGAAACTAACAGATTCCATTAAAACGTCCTCGTACTGAGCAAACACCAAGTGACTGTGGAAAGAAATAACTCGCAAGAAACCTCTGGCAGAACCAGACTCAGGAAAGGTGACCACCTGCCTCCATCGGTTGGGGGTTGTATAAAGTTTATACACATAAACGCTTATAACAGTAAGTTTATTGCACAGAAATCAAATTAGAGATTTTTGGATTTCATTACATGACCATGCATACCTCAAGATGTTTATTTTCTTTTTAATTAGAGCGAACATCAAACATTCTTGATCCGGTTTGTGTTTCATTTGTGGTGATTAACATTCAGTCTGTATAACACTCTTGTTACACGCTCCTTCCTGTCACTGTTTGCTTTTGCTTTGAGGTTTTTCTTGCACTACGGGAGTTTCTACCTGCCGTTGTTCATGTAATAATTGCTCTGGGGTCGTGTTCTGGGTCTCTGGAAAGTGCAGAGACAACTTGTTTTGTAATAGATGCTATATAAATAACATTAAAAAAATGTTTAATTTAATTAGAGATGCATTTATGTAATAAAAAGTTTTCTCTTTTTTTAAGAATTAGGGCAGATGATTTAGATAAATTGTTAAAGGTCAGGACTTTTGATGCTGATATTTTTAATACCTGAACAAAAAGTCAGGCAATGACGTGCACATGACTGATTTAACCTCCACTTGGACTGTAACTTAGAGCCAGTGGCTTCACAGAAAGTTCATAACCTTTATCAGATGTTCCTTTATGATAATAATGTGGTAGGATTTAGATGTCATTCTACACATCTACAGTTGGGTCCAAAAGTACTTGGACAGTATGAGATTTTATTCTGTTTCTGACTTCATGTATCTCCAAAATGCATTTGAAATAACAAATAGATATAAAAATATGGTCAAAGTGTAGCCTTGTATCTTAAATCTAAAGGGTTAAACCATTGTATGGCCATTTTATTTACCATTTAGGAGTTACAGACGTGCTGTCTTGGTAGACAGGTCTCTGCAGTCCCTCTGGACTGCCAGACTAAGTTGATGGGTCCACATTAAGAAGGGGGACCAGAGGGTTTGTTCTAACTACAGGGGAATCATACTTCTCAACCTCCCTGGTAAGGTTCATGGAGGGGTACTGGAGGGGTCTGCTTTTGTGGCCAAATTATTCCATGTCTGCTTTTTCCAAATTGTGTGGTTCTTTTGGCTTCACTAAACCTTGATCTTCAGCTTGAGGCGCCTCAGAGATGAGTGCAAAGCAGTAGAGATGAAAATCAGCTCCTCCAAGTCTGAGACCATGGTTCCATGGGCACAGTCAGAAAAGGGTGGAAAATCCTCTCCGCGTAGAGGACGAGGTCCTGCCTCAAGTGGAAGAATTTAAGTAGCTCAGGGTCTTCACTTCAGTCAAATTCAAAAAATAATCTATTAATTCCCATAGGGAAATTAGATTTAGTCTTCTTCCAATTAGTCTTCTTCATGAGTGAGGGAGTAATGGAGCGGAAGATTGACAGGCAGATTGGTGCGGCGTCTGCTGTAACAAGACTTCTGTACCAGTCTGTTAGGGTGAGTTGAGTTAAAGCTGAGGCTTTCTGTTTACTGCTCAGTTTATGCTCCTACCCTCACTTATGGTCACACAATGTGGGTAGTGACTGAAAGAATAAGATACAAGCATCCCAAATGAGTTACTGACCTAGGAACAACTTGGTAATCCTGAGAGGAGCTGGAAGAGGTGGCCAGGGTATGGATGGATGGATGGATGGATGGATGGATGGATGGATGGATGGATGGATGGATGGATGGATGGATGGATGGATGGATGGATGGATGGATGGATGGATGGATGGATGGATGGATGGATGGATGGATGGATGGATGGATGGATGGATGGATGGATGGATGGATGGATGGATGGATGGATACAATCACAGACATTTTAAGCAAAGTAGGGGTTTAAAAGGATTTGGACAAATGACTAAAAGGAGGTAAAATGGCCAAATGAGGTTCATTTCCTCATTACCTCAAGACAAATGAAGCAGATAAAACATGTGGAGCTGTCTAAGAATGGTGTTGACATTTGCAGGTATCTGCCAGATCCTACTGATCTCAAGTTAGAGGGGATCTCAATGCAAGAGAAGGAGGCCATCGTTAAAAACCTATGACTCTATAAGAGGGGTGAAAAAATCAATAATTTCATACATGGTGAATGCCGTATTTTTTTCTATACTTGTATACACATCTTGAATGTTGCCAATTTTGTTTTTAACTACAGCCATTTTAAGCAAAGTATCTCCATTTTCATAGGTTCAAAAGTATTATAAAGGGACTAAAATAACATCATTATACCTGCTACCGGGCGGACCGAGCACACACCGAGGCAGGTAAGGGCTGCCACGGCGGCCTTTGTGTTTTCCTCCGTGATGCTCGGTGTAGAGATGCTGTGGTGGTCTGCAAACACTCCTGTTTACCCCACCCACCCGTCACACAGCCTCTTCAGAACCAGCCGACTGAAGCACAGCTTCATCCAGCAGCCCGTCAGGAAGCTGAACACTCTCCCACTCTCCCACACCTTTAGGTTTCTGCTATCTTTCTAATACATTTAGGTTCTTTTTTATTGCTTTTTCAGCCTTGCATTGACATTTTCTTAGACTACATACTGATAGCCCCGGTCGAAAAGCTTCAAACGCCAACTCAGTTTCTGACATTTCAATTCCAGACTTTTACCTGCTTCATTTGTCTTGACGTAATGAGGAAACGGACCATACCTGGTCAATTAACTTCTCTTGAGTCAACATCCAAACATGGAGGTACTTTGCTTGAAATGGTTATAATGTCTAAATGATTAAAGTTTAGTCTTCCTTACTTGCATCCATTTATTTTCTATACCCGCTTAGTCCTGTACAGGATGACGGGGGTCTGCTGGAGCCTTTCCCAGTACACCCTGGACAGGTCTCCAGTCTAGCGCAGTTTTCTTTCCTGTTTTGTGTTTACCTGGTTTGCTTCATTTCCCGTTTTACTCTGAAAGTGCTAATCGTGATCACATGTCCCTTGTTAATCTTTGAGGTAACTTGAAACCACACACTATTCTCACAGTGCGTACTGATTTTCATATAATGTAGCTCTGCGGCATGCGATAAGTGAAAGTCACCTGTCTTCTGCAGCAGGATAATCAGTTTGCAGGGACTTCCTACATCCTACAACCTGTGATCAAACCGTAACCCGTCCAGGGTGTAGCCCTGCCTTCATTCATGACATTTAGGACACATCTGCTTTCCTCTGCTTTTTTCTGCTTAACAAATTTAAAACATTTGTTTTCTTTTTAAATGTTCTTCCTGTAGGATTTACATTTTTAAGATAAATTAATATTTCTTAGGTCTAGAATCCAAAGCACTTTCTTTCTGATTAATTTCATTTCATTTACTTCCCATGTTTTAACGGAGGTTTATTAAAAGCCTGGAGCAGTCTGTGGAGAACACCTATTTGCAGAAAATATGATTCTTGGAACCCAAAAAAGAAAGGTTTCTGACATAGTTACTTAAAAATTGAGAGTTTGATGTCAGTAGGTGGCAATGAAGGTCTGAAACCAAAGTAACCAAAACCATCCTTTGTGCTCTGCTTAATCCAATTTTTAAGCCTCTGTATATGTTGTAAAGCTCTGCAAGCTGCCCATTGAATTGATCGATATAAACCTGCCTCTACTCGACAGATTCCTGGCAAATGGAAAAGAGAATACATATCTCATGTTACATTTTCACAAGGTCAGTTTTAAAAAATATTAAAGACTAGGTTATCGGTTGAACAAAATACCATGAAAATACAATGGTTTGGCGCTGATCGCGCCACTATTTAACCTTCAAAGAAGCATCCGGTCAAATGATAACGCTGATTAAAGATGTCAACATATTTAATCACCAAAAAAGCTGCAAAGCATTATATTTGAGCAACAGTAATCAGGATGTGCTTATTGTCTACTTTGTCTCCTGTTTTTAACTTGATTAACAAACCAGTTAATCAGCTAATTCTTCCATCTGCACCAGGAGACGTGATGCTTCAAAGAAAAGGCCAGTATCTGATTTCAAGCATAAAAACCAGCTTTGACCTGCCTGCTGTTGCTGGCCTGCCTGTTTCAGATGATGGAGTGAAAGTGCTCCACCTCCAAGCACACGGGAAATGTGCTCTGAAGAAACGAACAACTCTCATTTGATATAAAATATTCTCATTCCGACCTTTAGTCCTGAGACATGAGCACCACTTTCCCTCCTCTCCGTGTGGTTTTTCATATACACACTGACTAGTGTGAAAATGTCAGCGGCCCCATCAGAAGCCCCTCCTGCTGTGGTGTGTGGTGGCTGGGCACAGCAAGCCTCCCCATTACTGATTAATGGAGCCACATCAACTTATTCAATTAAGACTCGGTGCTAGCCCCATGCGGTTGTCTCCACAGGCCTGTCTGAGCTGCGTTTAGCTGCAAAACCCCGAGAACAGCGGCTCCTAACAAGCACCTTTACAGGCGCTCAACGCAGTGGAGGGTCACCCACACATCACATGTCACATTTATGTTATCCTACTTTTTCAAATGTAGTTTTTAAGCTTGGCAAACAGTACTTTGACAAGTACTTATGTGTGGAAAAAATGACAGGGATAAACTTGTGTTTCACCCTTTATGACGAACTAGTGATAAAATGCTCCTGTAGCAATTATAAATACAAATTTAATTGGAAAATGAACACCAATATCGGATATTACTGTCATGAAAACAAAGCTGAGGCAAAGCGCATCTGTCAATCTGCATTCCAACCCTCATCCATGTCCAGGAGCGGTGGGAAGACGCTGAGAGAATGAAGCTGCTGAAAGGAGCTGTCTTGGAAAGGCGGCCTGGTTAATCTTGGGGACATGGTGAGGAGCTCAGTCATCCGGGAGAGACTCGGGAGTCGCTGCTCTGTCACATCCAAAGCAGGCAGTTGAGGTGATTTGGGCATCTTGCTTGCTGGCGGACTTTTGGGGGACGAGATTCCGACATGCTCCATTGGAAGGAGACCTTGGTGCAGATCCAGGACTTGCTGGACAGATTATATGTCTCAGTTTGCCTGAGCTAGAGTTGGATGAAGTGTGTTGGGATGGGAGGTTTTGGACAGACGGATGGACAAATGAACAGACTGAGTGAGATCCTCAACTTATCCCTACAGGTTTTCCCAGCCACTCTGAAGAAAACTCTTTTTTGTTTCGTCGTTGTTGTGACTAAGTGTGAGTGTGAATGTAAATCAGTTGTAAATCAGCTTTTTCTCAGTCCCAACTGGCCAGTCCAGCACCCAAATCCCTGTGGGCGCTGTCCACTCCGCTCTGCCACATCATTTCCACTCTTCAGTCTGAGGCAGACACTCGTTCCCAGCCCCCACTTTTCAGACTTTAAGTGCTCATCCTCGTCCTCCTTCTCTCGGCTGTACACAGCTCAGTCTGCCAGAGGTCTCCGCTCAAAGGAGCCAGCGAGATCCCGTCTGCAGAAAAAAAATAACCTATTCTAAACCAACCAAACTGGAAACCCTTAACCTCCTGACGCACTGTCGAGTTCTGTGTACAAAGGTTATGGACAGAACTCTGGTAGTCAAGTAAACTCCCCCTCCAACAAAGATCTGATTTTTAATCTTGCTTACGTGATATTTTTTCTGTTACGAAACATGAATGCTGCGTCTGCACTCAAGTCTAACCTTCCTTTTATCTCAAAAATCCTTGAAAATGTTGCCCTGAAGCAACAAAGTGCAGATTTATAGAACAATGGTTTGTATGAAGAGTCTCAGTCTGGATTTAGATTTTCACCGTTTTCGTCAAAGGTACAAATATGTTCCTGTTCTGAACCTTTTAGATGTTGCTGCTTCAGTTTACTGACCAACACATTGTGTTACAAAGCCTTGAACATGGCAAGTGTGTTGCTTTGGGTTGATTTAGGTTATATTTATCTGATAATATGACAAGATTAGCCTATGGGTTCTAGTGGAATCAGTTTTATGAACTCTTTAGCTGCTTACTTTGGGCAACATCACGAAGAAACGTTATGCACTTTTGCAATGTTGTGCAAATGTACATAACCCCATTACCTTATGACTATATATTTAAACATGACTTAAGTTGTGTGATATCATGTTTGTGACAGTTTCATGTAATACAATATGTAGGCATCGTACAATTTTAAAAAGTCGACATAGACGTGTCATTTTGGAGTCCACAAAGTATAGAAATTAAATAATAACGAGGCTTTACTATAAAAGGGCTTCTATATGCAGTTATGTATCCTGTTATGAGACCGAGCAAAAACAGAATGTTTGCATGATATAAAAATAATAAAAATGCAGTAAATAAAACCTCCCTGCTTCCCTCATCTGCTTCCGTTAATCCTGGACTCTTTAATGCTTTAATGTTTGGCGACTGTGTGACGGCGTCCTGCAGCCTTCATGTCACGTTTCCCTGACAGCCAAAACACATCTAGCCGCGTTTGAAACTTAAGGAAAAGAAGCGCACTTTTTCAACAAGGTCAAATCTAATTGAAAGTGTTTTATTGAGGACTTTTTGCAACCTTTTCACGATTACGTTACTTTTTTTCTGTTACAGGAGCTCCTCCCAGGTCACCTTGGTGGTTTCCACTTCTTTTACCAGCCTCCTGACATGTTCAGTTTGCCTCTGGCGCTTTCATCTTTTGCCCCCCTTTCATTTTTTGTCTTTAACGCCCACCCTCCTTCCCAATTTTCATTTCTCCTCCAACCGTTTCCAGACTTCTTTTTATTAATTTTTTTTGCCATGTCCTTCATCTTTGTCCTCTCTTTCCCTCTTCATTCCTCTCTAGCTTGCTGCATCTTAAACACGATACCGCCACAGGGCGTATGAGCATGTGTGTATGTGTCTTTGGAGGTGCAGGTGGTGTGGGTGGGGTGTGGGTGGGGTGTGGGTGGATGGGCTTCGACTCTGGTTTCAGTAGGTGATGCATTGGATCCAATGAGCACCTGGAGACCACTAACCATGATCATGCCAATAAAAGAGCATCTGCTCTACAGGAAAAAAAGACGGGGAGTGAAAGAAGGAAGAACAGAAGATGGGATGTGGGGAGTGAAAAAAGATGAAAAGTTCATAAAGGTAGGAAAGAGGCTGGAAGAGTTCAAGATACGAGTATTAGAAAAGAAAAGAGTGCGTTAGGAGAGGTTATATTGACAAAGACAAAACCGCAAACGATGAAGGGAGATCAGTGATGGATGAAGAAGTTAGATTAAAGATGTTAGAAGAAACAACACAAACAATTCAGTCCAATTCATTATAAATCAGTTATAATCCAATTTAATATAAATAAACAAAACACATAGAGTAGTTCAGGGATACCTGTCTGTGAGACACAAAAGGGAAGAGCAGCATAATTAAAGGGATGGTTGAGGACAGCCAGGCTTTATCAAAACAAATAGTTTTAGGAGCTGCATCCCAACAGAGGAGCCTGACATCTGAAGGCGTTTTCTGCTGTTCTGCTTTGGGAAACACGAGGAACCACAAACAGGCTCCAGTCTGAGGGGGAAGTGCTGCGTCTGGGTAACGTGGAGCCATGAGTTCTTGGAGGTACGAAGGAGCTACAGGCCTTTCGGAGCTGTGTGCAGAAGGACACTAGTTACTAATTCTTCCATGTGTTTCACAGGGAACTGGAGGGACTTGATCGGAGAAATATGATCTCCGCTGTAAATGTCAACGCTGTTCAGAGTAGTTTAAGGACACACTACAGGACACAGTACAGTACTACAGTAAGAAAAGAACTCCAAGAAGTCCAGTGCTGAACAACAAGTGCACGAGCTTCTCTCTGTCACTCTGTGATAAGATGTTTTTAAAAAATATATTTTTACAACATGAATGTGGAAGCAGTTTTGAAAACTTAGATGTGACCTAAAGGGCATATGATCAAAAATAACTCCAAGCTTCCTCACAGTCGTATTAGTAGAAGTAATGCTATCCAGAATTACCAAATGGTATGACATCTGAAGTCTGAAGTGCTCAAGTCCAAAGAAAACAATTCCTCCATCTTAACTGATTATCTGTATTCGGGTCACACGGGGGCAGCAGCCTAGGCAAAGAGGCCCAGACCTCCATCTTCCTGGGCATCTGTAGCTCTTCCAGGGGAGTATTGAGGGATTCCCAGGCCAGATGAGAGACATGATCTTTCCAGTGTATCCTGGGTCTGCCTCAGGGCCTCCTCCCAGTTGGAGACCTCGAAACACCTCCCGATGAGGAAACATCCTCATCCGATGCCCGAACCACGTTCAACTTCTCACCAACTTCTCACCCTATCTCAGAGGCAGAGTCCAGCCACCTGACGAAGGAAACTCATTTCATCCATTTCTTTTTTCATGTAACACTTTTGAACAGTGTTAGAAAGAGCTAAACATAGCAGCAGGGACTTAACACCAGTAAAGCAACTGGAACGAGAGAGGAGATTCAAGGTGGACTCCAAAGTCTGGGTGCATCAGTGTCAGAGCCCCCTCCCATCACTGCCTGAGACAAGGTGGACGCTGAGGGACTCCACCGTCAAAAACAGAACATAGGATAGCCAGTCTGGCATTTGTCAGGATGCGTATTGACAAGCCACAAAGCTTCTGGGAGAATGTCCTTTGGACAGATGAATCAAAATAAGAGACATGTTTGATAAAATCTCAGGACTTTCAAGGCATTCAGGGGTGAAATGCGTTGCCCATTATCAGAAAGCTTATTTCCAATTGAGGGTCGTAGGTTCTCCAACATAATGACGCAAAACACACAACTAAAAAAACCGAGAATGATGAAGGTCAAAACATTGGACTATTCTGAAGTGGCCTTCTATGAGCCCTCATATAAATCCGATTGAGCATCCGTGCAAAGGAAAGAGACAGCTTTGTTCAGGAGGAGTGGAGCAAAATACCTGTCCACAGGAGTGTCATTGAGACTTACAGACATGGCAGTGGTTGTCTCGAAAGGTTGTGAGGGCCCCAACTCATCTGTCCAGGCCAGTTAGTGATGATTCTATTGAACCCCTGTTTAAAACCAGCATCTGATTTTCATTCGTCAACTTGATATGTCTTTTGGCAGTTTCAAGTTATTTCAGTGACAGTTGTGGCTTTTCCTTGCTTTAACGGAAGGATACCAACCAATTTGTCCTCATCTGCCAATCGTCTTCTCTTGAACAGGTGAGAACTCAGAAAACATGAACGACGTAAGGAAAATGATGGAAAACCAAGCAGAAAAAAGCATGAGAGTATAAGAAGATGACCGGAGGAAAAAAAAGGGGAATCAGCTGGAATGACAAAAACAAGATTTCATTCACAGGCAGACAGACGGATTGGAGGAAGGAAAAGTGGATGTAGTGATTTGGCAAATGAAGAGAAGAAATATGAGGTGAGAAGAACATTGCAAGAAGATCGTGGAGGAATGGATGAAGAGCAGAGTGAAATCCATACTTTAAAAAAAGTTGAGAAGATGAACGGTCAAGGCTGGAGGACAGGAAGAGCAAAGGAGGGAAAACAGGACAAGAAATGAGAGGACATGAGGCCTCGTAGCGGGAAAGGAAACAAGAGAAAAGGAGAAGACACGGGTGACGAAATGAAGGAGGAAATAAAATAAAGTAGGGAAAAGAAAAGAAGGGGGAAAAGGAGAGAAAATGAACAAAGAGAATTAGGTGTTCAAAATAAGAGGTAATGAGCAGAAAGAGAGGAGCACAGCAGGGGGAAAGAGAAGAAGTGACAAAGTACCTGGAGAAGAAACGAAAGTTCAGAGGAGAGGAATTAACTAGAGACAAAGGAGAAGAAGTGAAAGAGGAAGAAAAGAGGAGTGGAGGCAAAACAATAATGGGTGACAGAGGTGAAGACAAAACAAGTGATGGAGGGAAGGGTTCAGAAAAGGTGTGGAAATGAGAGGAGGAGAGGGGGATGTGTAAAAAGCAACATGAGGTGAAAAAAGAGACAAGGAAACAAGAGGAAGCACGTGAAAAGAGATAGGAAGGAATAGGAGAAGCAAGAGGTAAAAGAAGAGAGGAAGGGAGGAAATGAAACAAGAAAAGAAAAAGATAAAAGAAAGGGAAGGGGCATGAGAGAAGAAACAACAGGAAGAAGGAAGGGAGGCAGTTGAAAGAGAGAAGAGGAAGCAGCAGGTGTGGAAGGAGGTGTAACTAGAGAAGAGTGGAAAGGAGACATGGGAGGTGAGCCACTTCTAAGTGGGGGTTCAGAATGACGCTGGTTGTTTCTCCCAGGGAGCTTTGTGCTTGGCTTGACATGAGTGAGAAAAAAAATAAAGATAATCCTGTGCTGAGCTGCCAAGAATCAAGAACTCCAGATTTAGCTCCGTTTCATTTTCACACAACGGTGTCCGGTCTGCGGTGCAAATTTGGTTGTTTGCTGTCTCTTACACCATTCACTTCCAGAGGACAGAAAAACAAAGAATCAAGTCTTGAAGAAGACAATAGAAGGGAGGGCAAGATGAGGGAAAAGAAAACAAGAGTGGACCAAAGGAGGCAAAAGGTAAAGACAGAATAAATGAGCAAAGGAAGGAAGGAAACAAGGACAAATGACAGGAGAAAAGGAGGAGGGCGGGGTGAATTTAGGGAGACAAGAACAGAGAGGCGGGGATGAGTAAGAAAAGAAGAAATTAAGAGAGTGAAACACAGAGGTGGGAAAATGGGCAAGGATGTGTAATAATAAAAGGGGTAAGACATGAAAAAAAGGGAAATAAATGGAAAAAGGTGACTGAACAGGAGTGGAAAGGAGGAAGCAGGAAACAGGAAAGTAGAAGAGGAGAGGTGATAGGAAACTAGGAGGGAGAGGAAGATTGAGAAAAAAGAGAGAAAAGAAGAGAAGAAAGTAGGAGAAGAGGTAAAGATGTTCAAATCTGGTACTGGAGAGAGCTTTAGATAAGCACAATTTACTGATCAACGTACTGCCCCCTGCTGGTGGCATCTGAAACAACACAGATCACCTGCCGATTAGATCCGACCATCAATTAAATACAAAAGTATATTTTTAAACTGTCGGAGTTCATCAAGATATATGGATTATATGGATTTTATTTATTTATTAATTATACCATACTGTGGTCAGACAATTATATGAGCTAAAAATCACATTTTGTGACGTTACAACATCTCCCACTGAAGCAGGTTTATGGGTTTGTGTCCAAACGTTTCAAAGGGGTCGGGGAACCGTAACTTTGTCTTTTTAGGTTTACTGAGTAAATCTGTAGAGAAATAAACCACTGCTTTGTTCTGAAACAGAGGCTTGCATAGGTATGAGCTGAGAGCTCAACGAACTGGATGTTTCTGTATAATTTAGAAAAAGAAATGGATGCCAGGAAACCTTCTGCTTGCACTTTCCACTGAGCATGTTTTCAGTAATATTCTTCTCTGAAAAGACAGTCATGAGGGCCACCTCCTTGACTTGGCCAGTGAATAATCCCTTTGATATTTTTAAAGATGTGGCTTAAAACTGTTGTTTTTATGCCTTCTTTGTGTGTGTGCACTGCTTCAATGTGTCTGTAAATAAAAGCTCAACATGCAAATAATAATAATAAAGAAGAAAAACACCCCAGCTGAATGTCAGATTAATAGTTTTTTCCTTTTTCTTTTTTTTTTTAAATCTCAGCAATGATGAATTTTCCCTGCAGAACTCTCAGGGTTACATTTGGGAGACGGATTGTTCATCTTAGTATATTATGTGTGAGCGTGCCTTAAGTGGTGATAAGGATAGCTCACAGCTTTATTTAAGGTCCTCTAAACTCACCCAATTTTTCAACCAGCAGCAATATTAAGTTGCTTTCACCTATGTGTAAATATATGCGCTGTTGTTGCAGTGTGCACGTGTTACTGATGTCAACACACACATGGAGATAAAGCACATTTTCTCTTCTCCGCAAAGTTTTCCATCATAATTTGTTGTCTCACCGAATAACGCCGGGCTGGGACAAAAGCGGATGATGTATTCCCATCGTCCGAGTAAATTCTTCGCTTCTTTGTGAGCAGCACATCAGCAGTGCGAGAAGATGTGGAGGCTTTATTGGAGTTGGGGGGTTGGGATGCTGTGAATTTATCCTCCTTTAAAGACCCTGAGAGACAGAAGAGAGGAAGGGAAGGGAGAGTAGAGGGGGAAGGGGTAAAGATGGTGATGAAGAAAGGTTTGCAGAGGTGGAGGTGGGGGTGATGGAGAGAGGCAGCAGCGTTCACTGAAGAGCCAGCTGGATGGTTGTGTATTTCTGTGTGTTGGGGGAGGAGAGCCGAAGCCGATGGGGGTATATATTATGTTTTATGGTTATAGAGGGATGCATAAATCACTGCTTCATTAAACTGCTTCAGTCTCTGAGCACCACACCCTCCCCCACCTCCTCCCACCGGGACATCCCTCTCTCTTCCTTTCTTCCCCGGCCATCCTTCCTTACTTCGTCCTCCATCTTTGCTCAGATCCCACCATCTCACTAGTCCAATCCAGCCTCTCTCATCCTCCATCTAACTCTCCTTGTCCTTACCATCCCTCCTTTCGCTGTCCTTTCTGTCATGCGGTCTCTCACTCACTCTCATGTCTTTGTGAGCTGCCTTGGTCCACGGATGCGGGAATGCCGGGACGCAGAGATGTCAAAGGTTAGAGCAACAAAGTAGAAGGAAGCCGGAGCAAGCGTCAAACGCCGAAGAGACGGAGAAACAGTCGGGGAGAAATAGCTCTTTATTTAAATAAATATGAAAAAGAAACACTGCTTGTTGTCTCAGTCCAGGTGAGACGACACAAACTCGGCCCGGGTCGCGGTTCCCCGTTGTGTTCAGATCCCAGCGATGCCGGGAGGCGGCGTTCAGAAACACGCACACACACACACCTTGTTTTTCTTTTCTTTTTTTGACAACTGAAAACAAAGATTTCGATACAGCCTACAGATGACACATTGAAGACAACCTCTTCAAAATATAAAAATACTATTACAAAATCAAATACATCATGTTTATAATATATTCCAATCTGTTAGGTTGTTACTGCGAGTAAAAGTACTGCAGTTATATTACTAATGATAATAATACAGCTATATTAGAGTTTAATTAGAATTCATGACAAAACTTGGCCTTCATAGATGCTAAAATACATAATAAAACATGTTAAAACTCCGTGTTATGCATCTTTTATTTTAGTTACACATTAATATAAATAGCAGGACATTATATATATAAAAGCTACAGTTTCCACGTGGCATCGGTACGACGTGTCGCCGGTTCTTCTGACAAACTGACAGAGCTGGTGTGTTCAAACACTCGTGGTCCTCGTGAGGAGCGCCATCCCACTCTGGAAAGGATTTACAGAGCGAGGGTTTTAAATTTCTACGCCTTCATTCGCCCGACAACTGTCCTAAACCCTCCGTGTGCTTCCTTCTTTTGATCGTTCACATTTCTTTAGTCATTTTGTTTGTGGGCCGACACCAAAATGACAAACAAAAAACAATCACACACAGATCATAAACTTAACATTACAACAAACCACTTAAGAAAAACAAAAAACACACATAAAGAGTGTTAAAGCATCCAAACATCCTCGTTCAGATCATCTCACTTTACTTGTAAAACTGATCAGTTGGCATCGCGTTGACAGCGTTACATAACCGCTGGGAGGTGATGTCAGGTAAGAAACAACACATGTCCAGTGTGAGAATATGCTAATCCATTTATTTATTGGAAAGTAAACTGATCCCGTCCTTGGATTTTGGACTCTTGGAGATTTGAAAGCATCATTTTCAGCAGTGGGAAGTGACGAAGGGAGTTTTTAAAGTAGCTCCTGAGACTGTTTTGGTCAATGAACCAGCGATCAATAAACAATTTATCACAAACGATTTCTTCCTTCTTGATTTATTTGTTTGTTTGTTTATTTTCGGTTTAGTCGTCTTTTTTGTTATTATGACAAAGTCTTTTAATAATTATACCCCAATGGCTTTTTCCTTGGCATTAAGACTATATAATTCAATTTCAATCTCAATTAAAATGTAATTAAACTGCAATTTTAGTTCCTTTTTATTTCAATTCTTTTTTATTTCAATTGTATTTAATTTAATTCACAAATTAGACAAGAAGTAAAAACCATGATTCTGTCCCTGGAGGCAACCACTTTTGTTTGATGTCTTCAGCTCATAAGGATCAGCTAAAGGACTGGGAGCTTTAATGGGGGCAATGACGGAAACAAGTCACAAAATCACAGCCGCACCTCCATCAACTCTGACATTTAGCTTTCGGGACGTCTTGATCTCATCTTGGAACCAATGGAGCGAGATGTCCACTTGCCTTTGGAGTTATTGGTCAGCTGAAAGCAGCAAATGGTTGCACACTTTAAAACAGTGTCTGATACTGATAACTAACTAGTTACCCTCTCAAACCAACGTGACAACTGAATCACCAGAGGGAATGCTTATCATTCCAACGGAAATGGCTGTAAATACTTGTTGTAAGCACAGATTGGCACAGAGGTGCTCTGGACATGGAAACCTATTTGGAATAAATCTGATTTAAAAAAACAAAAAAAACTAAACAATCACTCCAACTTCCAGCTTGTTGAGTCTCGTCTTCTGTGAACCATCTCGTCTCCGTGTAAATGTTGTGGCGTGTCCACAAAGACATGAGAAGATAGTTTTTATGAGTCCAAAAGCTTCTGTCACGAGATAAGAGCGGGGTCCAGCGATGCACGAGTTTGTCCTAATTCAACACACAGATGCAGCCATTTAAACGAAGACTGGTGGGATAACGCCACTCAGAAGACCAAGTATTCCCTGGAATGACGCCTCAAATCCACACAAGCTGAAGAAAAGGTGCTGAGTTTGCAGGGGAGCAGCAAAACAGGAACCAATGAACCTGGTTGCTAAAACTTTGGCTTCAACTCAACATAATCAAGTATTTGAGAACATTTTCCAATAAAAGGACTCTGAAAAACGTCATCATCTTGGGTGGTTGCTCATATAACTGATATGTTTTGGTTACTTTGAGGGAAAACATGCGTCGGAATATTTCTGCATTTACTATTAAATGTCCTGGGGGGTAAAAACGACAGGGTGTCACGCGTAAGCAGCGAAATCACACGTAGATGTGTCATGTAAAAATGCTGCGCGTTATTTTGTGCGGTCAGGGTTTCGGTAGATGGATCCCTTTTCCAGGATCAGTCTCAAGTGGCCATTTGAGAAACGACAGGTTTTAAAATGTTGGCATTACCTTTGTGTTTCTCTTGTCAAAAAAAAGAACAAAATCAAACAAAAAAATAATAAAACCAGCCAAAACTGAAGTTAAACCATGACTTAGTTTGCAGAGCTCACCGTGCTGAGAAAACCAGAGCGATGTGGACTTCAGTCTCATGGGAGGAAGAACGTGTCATTTAGTGGAAGAAAACCTGGAAGTTTGACCCTATACTTTATTACAGGGACTCACGTGGTCGGAAGTGCGCTCATGGCGATATCTGATGCCACGATGCAGAGTCCGTGAACTTGGATTACAAGACCGCTGAAACGTCAAGACCCTGCAGCTGCCACATCTGCAGGCCAGAATATTACAAAAAACCCAGTTTGAGGATATTTTACATCACTTTTTTTACTGACTAAATGTAAGTTGGACAGGTTTCACTGCTGAAGATGCAGATGGAGCGAGGACCAGGAGACTTTACATGCACAAGTGTTAACCATTAGCTCGAGTTAGGCAGTTAGGCAGCGCGCGGGTTGTCTAGCAGCTGAGGGCCGGATGACGATGAGGTTAAGTCGTTGATTTCATGTCTCAAGCAGGAAGAACTTTTTTTTTTGTTACAAAACTGTATTTGTGAGCAAACACACGTGTCGTGTTCATCGGTGGTGTAATTCCTACAGTGTGCGTACCTCTGGAGCTCGCTTTGTGTACCGTGTTGCATCTACGTGTGTGTACGTGCACCGTTGTTTCCACAGTACTAGGCGCACTCCTTGCAGCCGCATTCCACAGGCTTCTCCACATCCTGTGAAAACGAGGTCCCATCGTCGCATTCGAAGGTGAGCCGGCGGCGGCGGACCCTCAGAGGGGCGCAGCAGGAGGCGGCGGCGGCCCGCTCTAACGCGGCCCTACAGCGGCCCTGACACTCCACCCAGGAGAAAGGCTTCGACGTCTGGCAGAGGACGGCGCCGCGCTGCAGCCGGTGGTAATCCCTCACTGGTTCACCTCGACAGGGGGACTCTGCGGACGAGTGAGACAATCCAAGTCTGCTTCCGCACAAATAATCCCAAATATTCATAGCAATCTCACCTGCAACCGAGCATTTTTATGAAAATGGAGAAAGAATAACCATTTGTAGGAGGAACAATTATCAAATGGATGATCATATTGCCTACAAATAAAATCCAACCAGTGGAAGACTAAAGTCGAGACTGGTGCAGCACAAAAGCAGGCTGTCTTGGCTCTGTGACTGCGGTTTTCCTATCCAGTGTCTGTTGCCTGTTTTCCTTTGCCAGCCAGTTGAGGCAGATGGCTGCCCTCCCTGGCCTGGATCTGCTGCAGGTTTCATCGTTTTAAAAGACGAGTGTTTTAAATGCCAAATGATTGCTCCAAGAGGATTGTGAGTTTCCCTCGGTGAAGAGGACCTTGAGATGACTTGTTGTGTTTAAGCTGCACTGAAATCAAACTAAACCGAAGTGACTTCCAGTGATACGAATAAACCGATTTCCAGGCTGTTTTACGAATCCAGAGATGCAGGAGAAGCAGCAGAGGAGAAAAGCCAAGAGATTTAGGAGACTGATAAATATATAGATAAAGATTATTTGGATATGAAAGCAGTGTACAGTAAAAATGACATAACTATAATAATGTTTTAGTCCATTTTAGACATTAGGTCAGTACATAAGAGCAAAAGTGAGTTCCTGCACTGACCGAATTTGACTTAAGACTTATTAAGAATTAAAGACTAGAGAGCAGCTTAAGATTAAGGGACACCAGCTAAAAGACAAAAATACATTTATTTATGCCACTACCTTCTTGAGAGCCACCTGCCCTTCTCACCCATGTGTCATTGTTGGGGCGTCTATCTTTGTTGGATTGAAATACATTTAAAAAGTCAGTAGAAATGCAAACTGCCATTAGACTATAATTGAAGGCCTCTACGTTGAATTTTGTGAAGTACAATCAACTTGTTTGGTTCTCTGCGTGATTGTTTACCTGCCTGTACCCAGCAGCAAGCTTGCATGACCAAAATGCTTTTATCCTCTTATTTCATTTACAGGGACGTATAAGACCTAATCTTTTCAGCACTCTTCCTGTCTCACCTATGTCACAGCTCTCTCCAGCGTATCCCTGATCGCAGACGCAACTCTCTCCATCCTCCGTCTTTTGACAGCGTCCACGCAGACAACGCAGACCCCGGCACAAAGCCGCCGCCTCGTCCTGCACGTTGCACAGCGCTCCGCCGTAGCCCTTCTCACAGTCGCAGCGGTACGTTTGCGTGTCCAACAGCACGCATGCACCCTTCACACACCTGGAGCAAAAGCGGCGAGAGGGACGAGATGAAGGTCAACATTAAATGAACTCATCAACGTCGCATTGACCCTTTTATGGTTATATAATGAAGAACCACGTTTACAACAATGCTAAGTGAAAATCCTGCCAAGCAAGATCTAAATGCTTTTTTTAATGTCAGAAAAAAAAGAAAAAAAAAACGCTTACTTGTTGCTCTCACTGCTCTCACATGGGTTGACAGCAGTTGCCATGGTAACAGCATCAGCGCCAGTAAAGCTTCCTGTTGTTGGCTGGTCACAGTGTTGTCCAGTCCAACCTGGCTGGCAGTGACACTGAGGTCCCTGCGACACAAGACTAATTTACTTAACTCGTTATTTGTAAATGTTTACACATTTACTTTCTGTATGCTATAAGAAGCCTCGTCTTCTTTTGTTTTGTCTTTGTCAACACTCGCCTGCTTTTGCATTATATCAAAGGAGACGAGCGTGTCCTGCTGACTCTGACATGCCACTAATGACATGTGCTTGGAAACAACCCATAAAACATGCATCATAATCAGACAGAGGAAAGCTTATACACGAAGTGTTTAGAAATAAGGAGAAGTGTTGCACGAGCATGTTGCGACCTGTGCACCGTTGGGTTGGCAGATGCCATGAAGGCAGTAGAGTTTGCGGCAGGGTTGACATCCAGGCACAACCCCGGCATTCATGTGGCTGCGGGTGAAATCCTGCAGCTCGTGGTTGATGTACAGGTTCCTGATGCAGCCATGGAAACTGGACATGTTGATGGTCTGAGAGGAGAGTCCCAGAGAGGCTGGCATCACATCCTCAGGCATACCTGAACACATGGACAATCAGCTGATGAATGGGAAAAAAGGAAGCAGAAGCTTGAAACATCTGGAGCAGAAACAGAAATGTTTACGCCTGCACTGAGGTGTAAGAGCCGCCCCGACCCAGCCCTACCTCCCACATACAGAGGGGTCTCCCCTGCAGCTGGCTGGCCTGGACCCTGGCTGTCCAGCGTCGTCGGCTCTCCTCCGTCCACCGACAAGTTTACCATCCGATTAAACGTCACTAGCTCTACAGTGTGGAAATGTCCATCGTTCACCGTTTCTGCACTATTCATGAGAACGGAAGACAAAAATGTACAAAACAAAGACTTTAATCAAGTGAACAAAAATTGGCACAGACGGGACGATTTCAGACCCAAACTGTCCACATTTATCATGTTCCTGACGTTTTTCTTTTCATGCAATGGCGCTTCTGTCAAAATACATCATTTGAACTGAGCAATTGTGGCCAATTTTCACCATAGATAAGAGATACGGTTATTTATTTTTTGTTTTCAAACAGATATTTAAGAACCTTATGAAAGTACAACAATCAGTGCAGCATTTCATCAGACCTTTACAGTCATGTGACCAGGCGGATGCTGTAGGTCAGTAAAAGGTGCGTGGCAAGCAGCTGGAAATTTACCAAAAAACACTGGAACCACTTTCAGACATTTACTTAATACAAAACCCTCTGATCTGAAAAAAAAAAAAAAAAACGAAACAGGATTACAGTTTTTATTGCAGTGGTCCTAACAGAGCATGTGCAGGAAACCCTCGGGGAAACATGCTGAGGGCAGCATCACCCGGCTCGGCTTGTCAGCTGGGTGCCAAGAAAGTAACCGAGAGGCTTTGACAAAAAATGTCCTGAGGCCGAGTCTGAGACGGAGTCTAATGTTGAAATACTTAACTGATGAGAAAATAAAACAAAATATTTGTTTTACACCCACTCTCAGCCACTTTATCCCTGCTTGTATGCACGGCATGAATTTCACCTGAAATATGCAATTTTTCTTATTAGTCTAACATGTTCAAACGAAACTTAACATAAAGACACCTGATGATTGCAACATCCAATAGACTAATATTTTAGTTTAAGGTCTTTATTTTAAAGCCTTGTAATAAGTGAAGGGGATAAGACATAACTCCAAATATGCTCTTTCAACGTCTTACTAGCTACGGCCTCTCAACGACCCTGCCGCAGCAGTTGCAGCGAGCGACCTCGTACTCGCCTCATCTCAACCCAACGGAGCGCACTTTTAGGTTACTTCAGACAAAACTGACGGCAGAAAACCCCACAAACAAGCCGCAGCTGAAGGTGGCTGCAGGGAAGGCTTGGAAAAGCGTCTCCAGAGAGGAAACCCAGTGTGTCATGATTCCAGACTTCGGGCAGCGATCTACTGCCGTCCGGTATTACCTGGTATTAAAAACAATGCTCATATTTACAATGGTGTCACGTTGTCTAAATACTTGTAAAGCACTAAAAATGAGCTGTTTTGCATAACATGGTTGTCATTCCTAAATTTTAAGTTATATTTATTTGAAGGTGAAACGCTGCACTTTGACTGTTTTGGTGTACAAAAGCTAAGCCATAAAAACGTCATCAGTGTACAAATACTTATACACAAATACACGAGCACTTGGAGCATTTGGATATGCAGTCTTTCTTCTGAAAATTTAAACTTTAACAGCTTTTCATTCAAAATGAATCAGGGTTGCATTCCAGTACACACTGACATCACACCTGTAGATGGTGGTGGCAGGCTGGTTCCCAGGATCATAGGTGACCCGTACGTGACCCTGATGGAGCTCCACAGCGATTGGCTCGTTGTCTCCATTATACAGCAAGATGCCATTGTCCTCTGCAGTTGACACCTGAAAGACCCCCATCACACACACACACACACACACACAAACCCACGACACATCAGTAACAGCACGAGTGCATGTGCTGAAGACAGAAACGGCTTTCGTCTCTCTGTCAGTCCACTATCTGCTGATGCGGGCTTGCATGCATGTCCTCACCTGCAGAGTGATGTTGGTTTGAGGCCAGTTCTTGATGTCCTGAAGCTGAACGTAAGAATCTCTGTCAACAAAGTTGACGCTCACCAGCTTCTCACAGCTCTGACCCTCAAAGCCTGGCAGACACTGGCAGATTGCAGTCCCCATCTTCTCTTCGCAGGAGGCGCCGTTCTGACACTGAGCCAGCTGGCAGGGTGACTGTAGAGGAGGGGCCAACTCGCAAAACTCACCACTGAGGGGAAACAAGGGAATTCACAAATGCCTCTACATTATTCTTCCATACCATGGCATTTTTAACATTTAACATATTTAACTTTCCAAGGCACTGCATCCACTGTGCTCCTAAAGTGTTCATGTGCTCCCGGTTTTCCCATTGCTGCCAGTACCTGAATCCTTGCGGACAGACGCAGCTGTAACCATCCAGATGGTCAACACACTGAGCTCCGTTCTGGCAGTGATGATCCACACACTCATTATAGTCTATACTGCAGTCTGGCCCCACCCAGCCTGGGATACAGACACACCTGCAACGAAAACACACGCATGACCACAGCCACAACCTGACACGTGGAGCGGGGCTTAAGGGAGCCAACACAGACCTCAGCAAAATTTACCTTTCTACACCATCATCTGCGGCCTCAAGTGGGATCACAAACTTTGCTGAGTGTGGCAGTGTTGAAGGGAGAGGTGTGTGTGCATGTGAATGTGTGTGCACTGTCACCTGGGGCCCGTAGGACTGCTGATGCAGGTGGACTGATGCTGACAGGGGTTCCTACCAGCAGAGCAAACACCTTCCTCCTCTTCACAAAACAAACCTGCGAATGAGAGGTGAGATACAGACGATGTTCATGACGACTTGCCTCATCAGTTTGTTCTTAAACTATATAAATGTTTATCTCCTGCAGCTCAGAATGAACTGGCCCTTTTTTCCGGCTTTTTCTGTGGGAAAAAGGCCCTTATAGTCGTACCGGTGTGGTTAGGAGGACACAAGCAGGTGTAGTTGCCAATGCCATCAACGCAGGTGGCACCATTGTCACATCCGTGGTCCTCACAGTCATCTAGGTTCACCTCGCAAAAAGCGCCGTGGAAACCAAATGGACACGCGCAACTAAGAGAATCATAACAGGAGCGGTTAGCAGAATAATGACACACCTACGTGACTTTAAAGTAAACAGATATAAATAAATAAAGACTCCAAGGAATACTTCAATGTACTTCAATATGCAAGTTTACTCGCCATCAAAAAAATCTTATAGCAAATCATGACTTTCTCTAAATCTCTTGTTTTCGTTTTGTGGGATTTTAACTCTGGATGTGGCAGAATTCCTAATAGTGCTACACCACTCCGATGAACATCGCCGTCTCCATAAATACCTTATAAGAACCTTATTCAGTGACCTGAATCACCTTTCTCACTCAGAAAAGCAACAATTTGAAATAATAGCATTTGGTAGTCGTCTTTGTTGTTTTTTGTATTTTATTTTTTTAGTCTAAAATTGGACTTCAGAATTGCTTTACACATTAGTAAGACATTGAACTGAGGTTAATGAGTTTTTGTGCCATTGTGACAGTTGACAGACTTGTGGATTTGTTTTATTTTCTTCTATACAATGGCATATGGAACAACAATATATTATCACACAGCTATTTATACGAGGACTTCAATTAGTTCTGTCATTGCTGTTGATATTCATATTATTAATATTAATATTCATATTCAACTGTCCCATTAAAAAGAAGATGAAAAGATTAAAAGCTTTGCACTCATGAGTCTCGAAGTTTGCATTTAGCAGTCAGCTTTACAACATAGTGATGAGGATAGTGGAGCATCTCCCTTTGTTTGGATTATTGTTTATTTTCTGAGGTTTGTAAATGTATATATTCATGTATGGCAGAATATTATCAAATGTGAAGTGTATTTTGAAGTGGTTCTGTGTGTATATCCTATATGTATGTCTCACAGCAACAGTTTGTGACACCAGGTGGCAACAAACCTGAAACTGAGTTTCAAATGCAAAAAAAGCTCCACTCCAACAACAATCAAAACTTTTTTTTTTTGTGAACATTTTGACAAGACTAGAAGAAAGGCAGCACTCAAAGTCAGCACAAATCAGTTCAACAAATAGGCTGAATATCTCACTCGCTCACATGAACAAAGATCGGAGGAGTTTCTGCAGAAACACTGCATGGCGAAGTTTTGGCCAACCTTACATTTCACCCTTAAGCTGTGAAAGGAATAAAGAGACATGGAGGAACGACATGGTGCGCCATGTCGTTCCTCCATGTCTCTGTTGAGGATGCTGGCAATGAACCTGGGGTTCACTACCTGCCGTATGGATCTTATCAAGAACTATTGAATTTTCTGTCAAGCAGAACTTGTCAGTGCTCAGGACATTCAATCATTTCACTCTTATTCCATGAACTGTCAGCACGATTCCATGTCAACCTTTATAAGAAAAGCAGAGAACTGGACAAAGAAAATGACATTTCCGTTTGTATTATGAAGCTCTACAAGGCTGCGGATGCAACGCTGGTCTAAGCTTACACAGAAAAGGGTTACATGGCAATGACAGCTGACAGACAAAAGCCTGGATCCTTCTCAGTAATGCAGCTTTATGTTGTTTTCCTTTTAGTCCAACTCTCTTCTTTTTTTTAAGATTTGTAAATGAATGTTTGTGTTCTTTGTTGTATGTTGGAGCTCAGTGCCGTGATGCTCGTCCAATTATTTAAATACAGTTTTAGAGAGCCCTGAATCATTTCAATAGAGTCCTAAGAAATGTTAACTGAATTTGTTTCCGAGAAAATAAATATATTACATTTATTTGACAATGCAACACTGACAAGAAACTATGAATTGACATATCTATGCAAAAAAATACTCCAATTAAAGACGTTGTACCACCAATAACTCTTAAATTCGCCGTCACAACCTTTAGTACGGCGAGAGAGAGTGCTGCACACGTCCTTGATGAGCAAACCGCACAAAAATGGGAAAAAATCTTTTACCAAGAAATGCAGTCCAGTTTATGTGTTATAACACAATCAGCTGCGGTTATTACACTTATAAAGGATATTTTTTAAAGCAAGGCTAACGGCCAATAACGCAATAACTTATTACATTATTAGCACAATGTTATTATGTTACTGGCTCAAAAACATTATTATAATATTGGCAAGTTATTACATTGTTGTCTTTATACATTTAAAATGACCAAAACGATGACGTCATTGGCCATTATAACATAATTGCTGCAAACCTCGTCAATACATTTACTGATTCTGCAGTATAAGAGACGACGTTTCAATGTCTTCGGTCCTTATTGGCGAATCCTGTAACCGAATTCTTGGAAAACCTTCACTTCCACAATGCCATGTTTCAGCGGGGTGTCAGGCAAATACTAACGCAGTGTTGATGAGGCTGTCGCTCAAGCTGATTCTAATGGGGGAACATTCGTATTAGACATCAGAATAAACACTTCTCCATCGCTGTCCTCTGTTGGGTCCTTGACCAGAGCAGCTTTTGAAACGTCCGTGGAACATGACCTGTTATCTGGACTGTTTCTGTCCTGTTGAGCTCTTTCAGATGGCCATAACAAAAGCTTAATCTAAATCAACAGCATTTCTTTTAGATCCCATCGCAACCAGAATGGCCAAAGAGGTTTTTCCTTTAATTAACATTTCCTTACAGGATGTAATCAATCTATCTTTATTGACAGGCAGTATACCTCAGGCCTCTGAGGTCACTGCAATTACGCCTCTACGCCAAAGAACTAGGTCATTTTTAAAACCCGTGGACTGCACATTCAAAGTTGTAAAGTATATGAACTGCATGCTGCTTTCACGGTCGTCGTTATACAATCAAAATCGCCAGACGCAGACACAGCACAGCTTCAAGCCGGTCACGTGACCGCTGTGACTGTCTTACGCTGTGGTGGTGCATTGCACTGTGGGACAGAATTTGTGAGGAAGAGTAGTAAAAAAAAAAACAAAAAAACATTGAAAATATGTTTTTTTCTTTTTAAATGAAAATTCTATAAGGTGGACGTCCTTGAATTAAATGGAAAAATCCTAATTTGTCTTGTGGTCTTACAAATCATCTAAAGTTTCCTGCCTCTTGATCACACAGAAGTATCTAAAAAAATACAGATTTTGTTTTTTCCATGAAACCGTTTATGCAATTGTAATATAAAAAACTCCTCAAATGCAATAAAATGAGTAACATCTTGTCTATTTTAATAAAAGAGCTTTGCTCAGTCCTGGAGTCCCTGGTTCACCTGCCCTGGAAGCTCCTAACAAACTGCTGCAATGACATCGACTTCACCTTTAAACACCAAATGGATCACTGAAGCCAACAGCTGCAAATGTTTAACTCGCAGTAACAGCAATAATAATAATAATAATAAAGAAATAATAAAATACAAAACAACACAAAAACAAAGAAGCTCTGCCAAAATCTAACGAAGAGCCTAATTGGACTTTTTTGCACACAAACTCCTACGAGTTGTTGCCTAAGGCAACGACGTAAGTCGCCTGGTGCTTGATATCAAAGAAAGACTTCGATGCAATCTGTTGCTTTCCTTAGCAAGGCAATAAATATTCTTGTTATTCTGACTTGGACTACTTTGGAATAAGTTGAACTGTATCTTTAAAGTGCTTTAAGATTACATTTGTCATGATTTAGCACTATACAAATAAAGCTGAATTGAATTATTAGGCATCCCTGAAAGTGTCTCTGGATGCGTCCATGTTCAGACTACGATGGGAATGTGGACACAAATGCCCCAGACTATATTCAAAGCGTTGACCACTTGCGATGGGATTTCCCAGGATGCTTTTTTAGGAGCCTTTGCAGGGTCTGAACAGGGTCTCAGTCTGTAACAGTCACTGCTATATAAACGGGCAGAATCCGTAATAATATAAACAGCAGGCCGCCTCAGAACCCATCCAGCAGGCAGACAAAAGAAAGTTGGCTGTCCTGTTTGTTCATTTTTTTTGTAGATTTGATTGTAGTCAAGGGCCAAATAGCACAAAACCTAAAACAGGGCTTTGCCAGTTGGTGGATTTTAAGTGTTGAGTGTCGTTACCTGAACCCTCCGGTCTGCTCGTCACTCAGGCAGGTTCCTCCGTTGGTGCATGGATCGCTGACACAAGCATCAACCGGAGTCTCGCAGTGTTTACCCTGCACACCAGAAACACCCACACCCACACACACACACACACACACACACACACACACACACACACACACACACACACACACCCACACCCACACACACACACGCACGCACGCACACACACACACACACACGCACACACACACACACACACACACACACACACACACACGCACACACACCACACACACACACACACTCGCATTAAATAAAAAATAAAAAAAGACAGAAAGCATGCACCAGAAGCTCAGCTCAGCTGAGCAGTTGGATGGGATTAAGAGAGACAGATGTGAGCTCAGAATAATCACTGACAACACGCAAACAGTCATAAAATATTGGATGAGCAGTTTATAGTATTTAGCTGTCTGTAAATATATTATTGTGTGACTGCAGGGGCAGATACTTTGATTAGATGAGACAAAATTACCAGCTTGAAAACAAATCTCTCTGCAACACAGATTTTCCCACACATCTGTGTGCCTACCGTGAAGCCAGACTTGCAGGTACAGGTGTACTGTTGTGTGTGGTGGACTTGGCAGACACCCTGGTTCTGGCAGGGGGAAGACACACATGGACTGCACTTGGCTTGGACAGACGGGTCCAGTGGACCTGACCACACGAACAAACACACACAAAGTTCACTTCAAGGTGTATATAAAAGTACTCCACAAAACTGTGTTCAATACACATAATAGTAGCTTATTATTTTATGTTTTAATTTTTTAGCAGTTTAGTAGAGAAATAAAGGACTTTGCAACAGAAATGTTGTATATTAAATGTTAATTTCTCTGATTCCTTTGGCATGTTATTTTAATTTCATTTGCAACTCCACCAAATTCTTTATACTTCAAATTAATTGCTCTGCTGTGAGGAAACCAAAAGAAATATGTTCCCCTCCAATTGTGCTGTTGACATCAGTCATGCTTTGGCTCTGAGGCGACTCTCGCCTGAGGAGTGCCTGGATCTGCCAGACGGCACCGCCGCGTCCCGGCTGCATCACAGCCGCATCGCGGCCCCGCTGCTGACGGATCTTAAGGATGCGTCAATCACATAACAAAGGGACTGACACGCATGCAATATACCCAACAGGGCAAACGCATAATACAAAGGCTTCTTATGAGAAGATGTGTGAAATCGGATGACAGGATCATTTTGAACTGAATGAAATCATAACAAGAAAAGCAATTATTGATGGAAGTTGGAGGTGCGAGAGGCTGGATATGAGAAGACGAATACTGAGACGTGAAACTGTCACGAGATTCAAAAGTCAGATTAAAATTGTAGCAGAAAAATTAAGAAAAAATAACACTTATGTAACAGTGCAAATCATTTTTAAGTTAAAATAAAAATCTGATTAGATCATTTACTATGTAGAAAATGTGCAATAAATCAGAAAATCTTCTACATCATCAGCGGCTCCAGAGCGTCATCAGAGCAGACATACACGGGAACACAATAATCAAAAATATGTTATGTACAAGGGAATTTCTTTAACAACGTGCAATCTCACTAATCCTGAAGAATCAAACGGCGGCAAAAGTTAAGTGATGAGAAAAATTCTAATAAATAAATAAATATGAAAATCGCCTGACGTAAATCTGTCAGTGTGTGTTTCAGTGTTCTTGGCGCCTTTTATAGCATCAATATTCTACAGTTTAGAGTTGGTAGAAAGAACTTTAACACCGACATAAAAGTAAGAGCTTTTCTGCTCATTTGTAACTCAAAGAAATAATTTATTGCCTACTTTTGGAGTTTTTATTGATTTGAAAAAGGTAAAACTAAATAAGAGTCTTCAAGAGATGTATAGTAAGTGATTTCAATGTTTGAGACGTAATTACATTTATAAACAGTATTGCAGTGTTTGGTTTTTGTTGAGTAACTAACATACTTTCAAAAAAAAAAAAAAAAGGCCAGTCGAACTCTTGGATCCAAATAAAGTAACTTTTACTGCACCATCATTACATTTTTGTATATTTTAGGACACCTGAGACTTATTATCAGTGAGACAGTGTTAAGCCGAGTTAGTCATTCAGACATATGCATTAAGTTACTGCGTGTAGGAGGAACAGACACCCGGTGCAACATGTCTCAGAGTGATACAGAAGAGTCAAAATTAGTCATCTTAAAGTTCATTTATAAGCCCTCTTCGCTGCCCCAGCAGCAAGCACTCAGGTATTCTTACTGCTGTTGTAAAACCTCCTGCTTGTTTCTTAATCAATTCTTCAAAAACTAAATGTATTGATTGATCTCTGAAGACAGCTATTGGGGTGACGGCTCACCCGACGCTCTGCATGTGATCGTGATAAGTGCACCAATGTTTTAAAAAACTTTATTATTCTTGTCAGTATATATCTCACGAAATACACCAAATTTTGCCTCTGCTTTTAATCCGTCACTACTTTCACTAGGAGCATTGGGCTGCTATTTCTCCAGTGCCTGGGGAGCCATTGGGAGTTAAGGGCCTTGCTCAGGGGTCCACAGTGATTCACCGTTGACCCTGAGTCCTCCAGGCCCGAGACCATCTCTGTAACCACCAGGCCATCACTCCCCATTTTGAAGAGCAATTTCAAAGCATTGATCATCTCAGATGACATCCATCCTAAGCAAAATCAGATTTACAACGTTTAATGACGCAATTTTCTGCAGGAATAACTTTGCTGTTAAAACTGTTAAAATCGACTCTATGTAGCAATACCCCTTCTGACCACAAGGGGGCTCGTGGCTCCCCTATGTTGACAGAGCGACTGACAATAATGGGCTAATATTTTCCACTTTGTGCCATTGTGTCTTACTCATAGATGTACAAGAGGAACTGGACAAACCTTCTGACGTGACCTAAATCATAAAGAAGACATGCTTCTGCGTCAACAAGATCATACGTAACCACGTAACCACGTAACCACGTAACCACCACGTTAACTAGTGTTACAATGCATGCATTCTGGTGGAATCCGTCCATTCAGGAACATTTCTCATATGGGTGTCAAAACAACATTTGAAACTGATTTGCCAGAGCTGAAACAAGGTTCCTGCTAGAGCTCGAACCTTGACTGGCTGGCATCCTGCTGAAGGACCGAGCCTCCGCGGTCCCAGACCGCTGCTGCACCATAGCCTCAAATGCAGCTGTCACACACACATAAAATAAACATGACCTCATTTATGCATAAATCAGTGGCTTTTTTTCTTTTTTACCAAAACTGAGACCCAAATAGTTTTTTCTACCAGCCTGCAAACAACGTTTATTTCTCCTGCAAAGTTGGACATTTTAACACCACGTTTTGGAGCCTTGTGGTGGAACGAAAACTTGACATTTTTCTACTTCCAGGATCGCGTCAGACAAACAAGCTGGACGTCACCCTGCCATCATTAGGGTGATACGCTGCTGATGTGGTCGGGGGCGATGCTGCTACGTAGACCGACTTTACAGACAGGCAGTGTTACAGCGTCCTAAACTGCGAGTGTGTGGGAGCAGCAGCAACCAACTCCTGATGAAGGCCACTCAGACTAAAAACCTTTAATTAAGTATCATCTATTCAACAGTCACTGCATGTGGGTGTTCTCTTAGACGCTTTTAAAAGTCATGTGACAGAACTGCATAAGCCTGAAACAGCCGAGACTGAATTCCTACAGACAACACGTCAAAAATCACAAGTCAAAGATTTTTCTCAAGCAAGCAAGTCCACAAGCCAGATCAGAACAAAAACCTGAAGCTTTGGTTTCATGTACAGCCTGTAGTCGTGAATGCAGCTTCCCGGCATCTTACCCACACACTGGAACTTGTCAGCAGGCGTGGTGAGCAGCAGCTTGCCCTCCATCCCGCGGGGGCCTGCACAGCGGGCAATACCGGGCTCCTTATAGCCGCTCTTCACCCAGTCTGACAGCCAGAGCAGACGGCAGTCACAGTACAGCGGGTTGGCGCCGATTGCTCTGAAGACAGAAGCAGATGAAGAGTCATGTCGCTGACAGAGGGAGAGGATTGGTGATGCTCCCGTCCGTGTTTCCTCTAACGGTGTCTGACTGACGAGAAGGCAGCACCCCGTCCCTGAGATCTGGACTGTCTTTCATCTCATACCGTCACGGACCATACATGTGCAGTTTTAAAATGTATTATTTCAATTATTTTAGTTTAGAAAAAAAAAGAAATAGGGGGAAAAAAAAAGGCGTCAATGATTTTTAATACAAATTGTTGTAAATAAGACACAAAGGGTTAACAGAAAGAATGAATGAAATAGAGGAAGAAATAAGAAGAAAGAGTCAGAGGGAAGTGGGATAATTATTACGAAAATAATTATAGCTGGTCTAAGAAAGGGCTGGTATACAAAGAAGGGGGTTCAAACTGTTGCAGAAAAGGAGCACTAATTCTTGGAGCCACATGGTGGAGCTCTCTGACCTCGCATATGTGACACCGTGCTGACCCACAATCACAAAGCTTGTAATCCGCCACATCTTCTGATTCAGTTGATAAGGTCGTCGTCAGAAATAAACCTGACAGCCAGTGTCACATTGTGCACAAAATCCCACGCAGAGCATGGTTAAATAACGTCCGAGGTCGCGGTGTCTTAGTCACGAGAGAGAAAAATCCGGTCTTCTCAGGATTGAACACTGAGATGGTCATCCTGGTTCAGACTGGTCTGGTCAGCAGGAACTTCTAATGCACTACTAATGCTGAACCTTAACCGAACACAGATGTAAAGGTAGAAGCTGAGGAAGCTTTGGATTAACGATACAGCATCATTCATGAATAATTAAAAGTAATAACTATGTTGTGTAGGAAAAAAGTGATAAACAGAGTAGATACCCTTCAGTTTAACATGAACATTTAAACTCTGGTGGATTTTTTTGATATATCGGTAATCCAGTTTATGGAAAAGTGTAACGGAAACGTTTCGCCCATTTTCCACATCTCTGGCAGCGCCGGCTGTTTCTGACCTCATCAATATGATGTAGTTGGGCTGCTAGTCTTCATAATTCTGCGTCACATGGGGGGTTTCCCTCTGAATGACCATTAGTATGATCCTCTGCTGTCGTCTTCCTCTGAATATTTTCTCAACAGCCTTAGCGGTAAATCGCAATAATATGCCAAAGGCTACAGATATTTTTGTCCATCTTCTCCAAGGCTGAGATTGTTGATGTTTTGTAGAGAAGTCTCGCAGGACGAGATACGGAGGGAGAACTAGGAGAGTCGCGCTCATAAAAAGAAAGACACCGTTCAATGGAAACGCCAACATCCCACAGCGGTACCTGTATTACAAATTCCTTTTGATTACTTTTTGTAAAAAAGTGTCATGGAAACGCGACTAGATCAGACTAATTATTTATCTTATTTAGGTAGAATTTATATTTCCAAAGCTGTCAAAATTCTGATAAACAAACACATAAATAAGTGATTAAGTCCTAAACCTACAAGTTTGATTTATCTAACAAAATTTTCAGAAACCTTTACATATTTAAAAAAGTTAAATTCTGCTGTCTCTGCACACAGTAAATTTTTAATTAAATAAATAAATAATTGTTACTCTTTTATACTGAATAAAAATAGTTCTGAATTTGTTAATTGCTAACTTCACCCCTCAATGAATTTCCAGACAGAGTTGTGAATTTTAGTTCTCATATATTTTAAAATACGCGATGAATTTCAATTTCAGCTGTCCCAAATGTGCAGGTAATGAAATAAAGTTATAACTCATATAAGATGACAAAGTGATGACAGCTAATTAGGGTTTTCAGTCCAGGCCAGTCAATGGTCCAGGTCCAGGCCAGGTCCTGGAGATAATTAGGAGCCACAGCGCCCCCTGTTGGCGCGGCGTAGTTTTGGGAGCAGAGCAGTTAAAGGTGCTTGGAACCAAGTCACAGCCTTTTTAGTCATTATGTTTTTTTCCGTACAAACATTTATGTAAGTGAAAAATAAAAGAATAAAAATAAAAGTAGATATTGAAGGAGAATAATGGGAATGATTAGAAGTATTAGAGCTTCTGCTGCGTTGCAGCACGGACTCGTAGTGAAAAGTAAAACCAGTAACGACAGAAGAAGACAGGAAAAGGAAACTATTTTCTTTAAACTGTTATCTGTGATTAAAAGTAAGCATTTTACCATGTTGATATTACATTCTTTTAATTCAATCTAAATACTTTTCCTGAAGATATTTCCCTGATGTGGGAGATACAGCTGCTATTTTTGATCATGTTTAAGACATGAATCATTATTTGCTTGATTGCTGATCTACTGTTGTCAATTCACAGCGAATGAAAACTGCGTAAACAGCCCTTTGCTCCTGCACTCTGGATTTTTACCTCCCTGCCCCCATCCATCTTGCCTTCTTTGTCTTCTCCACACCTACCGGAGATCCTCAGATCGACTCACATGTGTCACAGTCCACTGCAGATGTTTTTTGTTACACGCAGTCACACATGCACACAGGCCTCAGATTACTGGAACCATGGGAAACAACGGATCCCTCCGGCTGATTCAACCCGCCACGCAGCCACCACACTTGAAACCGCTCATTCTCTGAGAGCTGGACTTTATCTGAGAGCAGCCATAGAGGCAGAGGAACCAACGTGCATCACTCTCTCTCGCGTGCACAGGAAACGCTGCTGGCATTTCACATGTACTACATATACAGACGGGGCTTACAGATGAGACAGCGAGGCCACATCCCTGAAGATTCCCTGCTGCAGCTCAGAGATGTCGTTGCCATGGAGAGAGCTGAAAGACAGACACAAGCGCAGGTCAGAGAAAGGTTATTAAAAGTCAAGCTGAAAACTCAGAGCCTGCGGTGCCTCAGACGGCGAGTGCCACTCAGCTCAGGAATAGATGGACAGAAACACACGATGGATTGTGGAAAAGAGAAGGGGCTACGTGCTAATGGGGTCCGGCAGGTGACAGGTACGCTCACTGGCCACTTAATTAGGTACACGGGTACGCATGCACATGTGCATGTGTGTGCGTGTTTGTGTGTGCGCTCACAGCAGTCTCAGGGAGCGCAAGCCAGCCAGGGCCAGTGGAGGGATGCACTTGAGCGAATTATAACTGAGGATCCTGAAAGAAAAGACATCATTACATTTGACATTGAAACACATTTCCATCAGTTATACATCAGCAAATGTAATATTGTACTCCTATAAGGTCCTGAAAGGTCCAGCAGAATCAATAGACATTGTCGTTCACTTCCATACTGTCCTTTTTTTTTTTTTTTTTTTTTTTTAAAGGGGCCTAAAATACCAAGACAAACACACTGGAGGACCTGGAAAAAGATCTTGATGTGTGAAATCTCTGCCACATTTGTTTTCTCCACAGGGATGGTTTTCGAAGTCCTCAAAATCTTATGTTTTGACTATACGGAGGAAATGTAAACCTCTTGTGGAACATGATCTTTTAATGACGTCATGACTCCTAAAGTTGCTGCTTGAATTTTTCCTTACGTGAGAAGAGATGGGGGAACTTTTCAGGATCAAACGCAACTTTATGAAATCTTTAGAGGGAATTTTGAAGGGAACTGATCATAGAGAAGGAGAAGGTGGTGTTAAAAGGTTCTGATAAATTATTGCATATGGAGAGATTTAAAGATTTTAGTCTTGTATTATGTATTTTGTATGTGTGTGTGTGTGTGTGTGTGTGTGTGTGTGTGTGGGTGGGTGTGCGTGAACTCACAACGTGGTGAGCTGGCTCATGTTGGAGAAGGAGTCATTGGACAGCGAGCTGATTTTATTGTTGCTCAGATCTCTGCAGAGGCAAAGGTCAGTTTCAATCAATACACATGCACTGCAACCCAGATGTCCCATGACACCTTACAAACATGCAGTGAAACATGCACTGAAATCTTTGTCCAAGAAACTTTTCTTTCTCTCCAAAGTAAACACACACTTTTTGAAAACTTGGTGGAGATCACTGATCAAAGCCGATGACACGAAGAGTTCAACAGCTTGTTTAAGCGGTACTTCAGAAACAAGAGGAGCTCACTGAATCGTGTGAACTTATCTGCACAGTCTGCAGCTCCCTCTGCTGAAAGGTTTTAAAACTACAGAGCATCTGCTGACATGTGATCATAGTGTGATTTATTAGATGAAAACTGAAGGCGTGGGGTTGATGTGTTGCGTCTCAGCTTTAACATGAAAGTCTCAGATACTGACTTGTAACAGTATTTTATATGATGTGTCTTAAAGGGACACAATTTAGGCAAAACCTTCAAGAGTAAGTATATTCCACCTTTGATCATTCAGATAAAAGTGTGACTGCATCATTTATTTATTCCTGCTTGTACAGACTGAAGAAGAAGCTTATTTTCCATGTTGTACATGTGTAATGTGCTCCGGTGTCACTGCAGTGAACGCAGATGTTGTGTTGGGTGTCTCTTACATGAGCTGCAGGTACTTGAAGGTGGCTAACTCCTTGGGAACGCTGGTAAACTGGTTACCATCCAGATACCTGAGGAGTGGGGACACAGATGTGTGTTGAGCATCTGTGCTGGATGATTTCTAAATGATTACATCACTCGCTGGCGCACAACTGTGTCAGCAGCGTCTGACTCAACACTCATCATGTTCCTGTTGTCATGCCAACTAAATCAGTGAGCTCAATTAACATTTGACAAAAAAACAGCAGCACAAATAAATATATTTTTTTAGATTTATTTTTAATTGCAATCTTTAAATATAAATTAAAAAGGCTTGCAACAGCACTTGTGTGTTTGCGAGGTAATGAGAATCTTTCAACATACTATCCTTATCCTCCAACACGCAGTGAAGGTGAACGCAGAAAGAGAGCAACTAGTTACTCTTTTAAAGTTCTTTTTTCTTTTTAATCCTCAGCTGCTCTTCAGAACTAAACTGGAGAGCCAAGCGGTGGATAACAGCACTGCACCAGTGGACTGAAGTGACGAAGGTTTTTATTTTCTGAGCAAACGCAGCTTTCACACTCACAGCTCCGTGACGTTGCGTGGCAGTCCTCTGGGCAGAGTCTGCAGGTGTTTGTTGCTGCAGCGGACCACCGTGTCCATGCAGGTACACTGACTGGGACACTGAGGCCCCGGAGCACAGCTGCTGTCCTCCAGCACAGAGCCTGAGCACACAGACATGAGGGCACAACTGCCTCTGTTGACTCTGCTTTTACTGCACAGCTGGAAACATGTCTCTTTGTCACACTTTGATTTCTAATTCCCGAATTTTCCCATCTGTATTCCAGCTCCCATTGAGCATGTGCATCATACCATCCTCACAGCGGAAATCTGGTACAGCGACGTCCTGCAGCGGGATCTCTCGGAGAAAGGTGGGACGCTGACAGCGAGGGTTCCCCGTCACAATTCTACGGCTTCTGAGCCACGCCCCAAACCAGGACAGGCGGCAGTCGCAGTTGAAGGGATTGGCCAGGAGGTTTCTGACAGGGGGCAGAGACGGACAATAAGAGGTAGATGAATAACAACGAACAGGCTCTTTGTGCTTGTGAACTTGTGTTGCTGGCACTGACAGTGTGGACAGGTTGGGAAGCGTGTCGAAGGCTCCGGGCAGGATGGTGCTCAGCTGGTTGTCATAGAGAGACAGCAACCTGACGTTGCTCAGACCTGTGAAGCTGCCGTTATGGATGCAGCTGATCCTGTTGTTCCTCAGCATCCTGCAACACGCACAGACACACAAACGCTCACACCATTAAAGATTCCTACCAAGCGTCAAGGGGGCATCATTAAAAACTCACCAAGTTGTGTTAACTTATGAAAACTGTGCATCTGTTTTTCAAAGGATGTTGATGTTAATTATAACTAGTCAACACGATTTACTTTCAAAACCAAACCCTTTCAAAGCTTTTACTTAATGGCTTACTTCCACTGGTGTGTTATTTGTATGAACATATCCAAGCTTTAACTGATTGATTATATTAGAATGTGAGGGTCAGGCATTCACACCGCCCTCTGTGTGTCGTTCACTTTGCTGACTGTTTTTATAACGTATAAAATACTAGTGTAGTGCAGTGTTGGGAACTCACAGCATTCGCAGGCCCTCCATGCCTCTGAACATGCTTCCTCTTACAGATTCAAGGTGGTTTGCAGTGAGGTGAAGCTCCACCACAGATGAGCCACCGTCAAACGCGCCATCCTCGATCTCTGATATCTTGTTGTTGCTCAGGTTTCTGGATGTAAACACAAAACAAACACTTTCTGTCTGGGGTTTTTTATCACAGCTTCTTGTTCATAAAGATTCATAATTTTCCAGTGGGTAAATTTACAGACAATATATGTTCTTGTTATTTTTTTAACATCTTTTCAACATCTCCTTGAAGCTTATTTTGATAGTGAAGCAAGTACTCATCACTGTTTTTAAATTTCCAGTGTGACCTACATTTTCTTAAGATGCGACAGGCCCTTAAACGCTCCGGTGGCCTCCAGCACGGAGAGGTCGTTGTTGTTGAGACGCCTGGGACAATCAAAGCAAGGTGACATGAAGAGAACAATTATTTTGCAATGCGCTGTTGCTGTTGTTGTGCAGTGGGTGTTCATCGGTGCATCATGTATCCACACAAGCTCATCACAGATATCCATCATGTCCTTTGGCACAGCATGTGTGAATTCATCCAGCAGGCTGTATACGAGTATGTATTTAAGGAGTGTACCGAAACCAATGTGAATCTCAGGGGTCCTATATGCTCTAAAAAAAAACAAAAAAAACTAATCACAAATACAACCCAACACATGTGACTGATATAGCAAAGAAAATAACTAACAATGTATTTTTGTAAATAACACCTCAGCATTTACTGGCCTTATGTTCTCAAATGTGAGGAAATTGTGCTTTTTCTTTTCTTTATGTCACTTTGACAACAGTATCGTAGGCTGTTGAGACCAAGAAATCGGTTTGAAAAAGTCAAGGTGGCTCTAGAAACTGATGGCTGGTATTTTTCCACAAACTGGCATCATTAACCGAATGATTAAACAACTGATTTTGGGGATTGTTCTGTGCTGGTTCTTTTGGACCTAAGTTCAGCTGTTGATAATAGTAATTTGTTAGACTACACAAGATGAGTGGGTGTCTCTGGGTCTACCCTAGACTGGTCAACTTCCTACCTCACTGAGCTTTTCTGTTTCTATTAAAGACTTCACATCACCAACAGCTCTCTTGTTCTCTGGTCTTCCTCAGGGACCTGTTCTTGGACCCATTTTGCTTACTTTGTACATGTCGCCTCTTGGTCGTTTGATTGCAAAGTTTAGCAACATTTCATCTCTATGGTGACGATATCCAGCTTCTTTACTCTTTTCATCCAAATGACCCCTTTAGTCTCTCTGAGTTAAATGGTTGGTTGACAGTCTGTAGTCTGTGTGCTCAGGTGTTGTGGAGGCAGCATTTTTGACGAATGTTCAAACAAACCGGGTGAACGCTTTTATTGTGCACTTTCAAATTCCTCCCAGTCTTGTAAATATTCCAGGTTTTACATAGTCCACCTTTAACAGGTGAGTGAAGCAGATGTGACTCATCCACATGCCGGCAAAGTCATGAGAAGATCTCTGATCAGGCCCAGTCATGATTAAAATGAGCTCTGGATGTGTCCTGAACACGCTAAGCCTCCAAACAGAGAAACGCATTCAAACCAAGCTTGGGAGATCGTTCCACTTTCCTTTTCCAAAGTGTTGCGCTCTCTTTCATAGTTAAGTGTGCTCTGTGCTCGTTCGTGTGTATTTGTGCACATGCGTGCGTGTGTCTCACAGCTCTTCGATGGAGGGTGGCAGGTGTTCAGGGAACTTGGTGAGCCGGAGGTTGGAGCAGTCGACCACGTTGGCATCACAGCGACATTTAGCCGGACACACCGGCTTACTGTTACACTCGTAGCTCAGACGTCTGTCTTCAGTGCCTGAACGCAAACCCACGACAGACCAACAGACCGACCGTTGGTCACATGCTTGGATATTGCTCCAGAGATAATTATGTAGTTAGGATGTAACTATGTGCTATGTAAAGTCTGTTTTACACAAATGATGACTTCTGAAATCACAAGGGATCTAAGAAACACATATTCACCTGGGATGTGGTACTGCTCCTTAGCTGGAAGCAAAAGAAAGCAGAAAGAAAACTGATTAGTTCTTGTTTTTGTTTGTTTGTATATACATATAAACTCTGAGTATGAATTTCTCTGCTTCTTGTCTCTTTCTTGCACTCACACCTGCACTCTCACATTCTCAAACCTTTAGTATGAGTTAGGTACCTATGAATTAAAGTAGTTCCTGGCTCCAAAATAATACAAGGCAATAGGCAAACAGACTCTTAATTGTTAAGTTTTTTTGTTTGTTTTTTTAAGTATATGTTAGGCCTTCAACACAGTCCAAAATGAGTTGGGACAGTTTATCGTTCTGGCATTGACACAAAGTAAAGATGTAATATTTTGCACCATTCCTCCTGCAAATATGTGTTAAGGTGTGCATCAGGGGTGTTGCTGCTGCATTTAAGCATTTCAAATTTCTTCGTGCGTTCTTTATTGGAGGCTGGTCAGGACAGGACATAAAACACAGCTACACCTGCAAGACTGGTCGTCCAACAGGAAGCGCATGCTGCTCTGAAATCCTAACACACCTTTAAAATGAATTCTGCCTTCTCAGAAGTGTCACTGATGCAACCACAGACCAAAGCTGTGCTTTTCAGTCTCATAGGAGTCTGGATGGACCTTTTTGTCTTTGGTCTGAAGCCCACAATGATATACAATTAAAAAAGGATGAATATTGGAGAATATTCTGTTTATCTTGCTCCTCAAAGACTCAACCTGTCATGACTATTTGCTTTTGTACCAAATTGTCCTTACAGTTACTTGATGAACTCACTAGTTTGAAATAGTCTTATTCGTAGAAACATTCCCAAACCAACGGTTTTTTAAAGTTATTGTAGACCTGAAACACAGTATGTCCCCTTTAAATGATCCAGAATCTGGATGGCTGCCAGAAGAATAAAGAGTAATTAACAGAAGCTATATTATCTATGTCAACCTCTGTAATTACAATATTATTCTCTCTCATCTAAAACTGAAATCCTTGGCACCTTGCCTGATTCGAAGATAAGCAATACTTGACCTGACTAACTTGAACCCAGACCTGGATCTTGTCTGAGGTCACTCATAACCCAGATTTCTCGGTTGAAGTAAATGTCTTTATGATGGATTAGTAAAAGCTTAGTAAAAGCTCATTGTTCATTATCAAAGTACAGACAACTGACTTATTTTTGTTTCATCTTAAAGGAAACAGACAACAACTTCCATTCTGCGAAAAGATCAAGAAGCTTCACTCTTTCACACATGCCGAAAGACAGAGACTGACCGGAACATCTGAACTTGTTGCTCTTGATCTGGGCAATGCGTTTGTTGGCGAGGCGGCGAGGACTTGCGCAGCGCGCGCCGCTGGTCTCTATGGGGTTTGAACGCAGGAAGTCGGCCAGCCACTTCACATTACAATCACACACAAAGGGGTTCTGGGCCAGGTGGCTGGTGAGAAATCACAAGAAATACGTCCGTCATATCACACTGAGCGGCGTGGGAAAGAACCGGTAGCAGAATGTGTCAGCTTGGTTTTCTTACAGGGTCTGGATGCTGTGCAGGGAGTTGAAGGTGCCTTTGGCCAGACTCTGGATCTTGTTGTCGTACAGAGACAAGAGAGCCAAGTTCTCCAGATCTTTGAAAATCGTTGCACGGATGCAGTGAATTTTGTTTGCGTTCAACAACCTAAAAGATGTCAGACAACCAATAAAAGTGAAGAACTAGATGACAAAACGCACAAGTTCTGGTTGGTGTTCTCAGACTATATCAGTTTCACAAATCTGAGTTTAGAATTGAAATATATCTTCTGAAAATGCACAGGCACACTGTTCTTGAGCTAATCTGAAGGCCACATGAAGTTTGGAGGTCTGTAGTGATCGACTCTGCAGGAAGTTGGAGACCTCCTCCCACTAAGCTCCTCAGCATCCGCTGACCCGCTCCGTCAGTTTACGTTACCTACCACTTCATGGCTGAGTGGCTGTTGTTCCCAAACACTTCCATGTTCTTATAATACAGCTGACAGTTGACTGTGGAATATTTGGGAAAGAGGAAATTTCACGACTGGATTTGTTGCTCAGGTGGCATCCTAACACAGTTCCACGCTGGAATTCACTGAGCTGCTGAGAGCGACCCGTTCTTTCACAAATAGGGAAAATAGTGTGCATGCCATACTTCTCTGCAAATTGACATCTGCGTTTCTTTTATGTAACCCCCTGTGCAGGCCAGTTTTGATAAATGTATGCATGTTGCAATTTAGACTTACAGCAGCTCCAGAGAGGCCAAGCCATCAAAAACTCCACTGGGTAGCTCGGTGATCTTGTTACCATACAAAACCCTGCACAAAACAAACAAATAAACAAAACACTGAAAGATTTCTGCTGCAGTTCTGCAACTGCATCTCATTCTATTATTTTCTTATCTGTGCCGCTGCAGTGATGATGTGCACGGACACATGTTCACATACAAGCCAGAGAAAAGATTGAACATGCACCCATGCTGCGAAACAAACCACATGCAACCCTGACCAAAACCACAGTCACCATTCTGGCACTGCTTTTCTTCAATAAGTCATTTTTACATAAGAGATGCATCGACTAAACACTGATGTTCAATAGCGTCTAGAAACTGGATTGGTATTGAGTAATGGAGCAGATCCACAAGACTGATTTATTTAGTTTGAACTAATTAAAATGAATTGCATTTATGCATTAATCTGCCATAACAAACGATGTGATCTTAATCTAATAACAAACAGAGGTGCTTAACACTATAACACAGTAAATAATTATGTCAAATAGCAATTCTGCAGATTTATATCAATTTAATAATGAAATACATTGTACTTGTTCACAGCTAAACGGTGTTGGATCAGTATGGGGTAGTCGGTATCGGCCAATATGAAAAACGTGATCTTCTCATCAAAGTCTTTGACTCTTCTCTTAAACTCTCAGCCACACGTCACCCACAGGGACTTAAAAAAAAAGATCCTTACATGCCTTTAACAATTAAAAGGCTTGATGGTTGTAATTATTTATGTGTTGGTGAAGTCTACTTTAAAACTGATTGTAAGATTTTACTGATTATTGTAGGTTGATTGGCACCACTGTGTCTGCTTGATCTCAGTCCTGTTCACGCTCCTGTCAGAGCGCCGACGTCTTCCAGCCAGAAGGTCCTCGGCGTTCCCAAATCCGGACTTAAAAATGAGGCTATTACTTAAGTTTTCTGTCTTGACATTTTTGATGTCTTCTTTTACTTTTACCGTTTCTATTTCTACATGTTTCCCTTTTAAAGCATTACATTTTGTTTGTGCCTACGTCAGATTTGGGATGTCTGCGTTGTCTTAAACGTGAATTTACATACACACATTCAGACCGCTGTGATTGTTTGTGTTCTGATATTCATGTTTGAGCTCTTTGTTTTCAGCAAGGATACACCATTTTTGAATTATTCACGCAAACAGACGCACAAACAAACAGTGGAAACGTGGAAAATTGGAGATGCAAATACGAACATATGTGAGCACTTCTAAAGGCACTCGACACTCACAGTGAGTTGAGAGCTCGGAGGCCGTGAAATGCATCAGGAGCAATCTCAGATATCTGGTTGTTGCTCAGATCTCTGCAAATGAAAGAGAAGCATCAAAATGAATTTAAATACCTACTGGTGTACACGTTAAGATATTGCAGTACAACTTTGTTTTATTTCTACCATATCTAAAGATCTTCTGGTTCGTCTTTTGACTTTGTGACCTCCAGATTTAACAAGATTTCGTTCTACAGTAGTTGTGAAGTCACAAACCCTACTTGTACAGACTTCAACTGTCTAGTGGGATGATAATAAAACCTTTCAATCTCAGCAGAAGAACAATGAAATTCAGATATTAAATCAAATAAAACTCATATACCTAAATGATATCTTTAGTAGAAGCGGAAATCAAATTTTCCAACACATGAATCTGATATAATACAGATTAATACTATTACAGAAGGTCACTGGTCCATGAAGACTGCAGTCCACGACACTGGTTTTAACACAGTTCATCGCTCTGTTTTTGCAGGTATCTGGTAATCAGGCCTCATTAAAGAAATCTTCTGCACATAAATCGCCTCCTCACTAAAACTAAACTCCAACTCCAGAGTCACAAATGCTGCATTAAGGAGGTGTAAACATTATCATGCATGTCTACCTGTCGGCGTGCCTAACAAAATGACAGAAAGAGAGTAAGAAAACATTTCTGATACAAAGAGAAAAATGTTGTATTTTTCTCTGGTAATAGTTCACGTTTATGGATGAAGACAGATTATCCTGTTTCATCCATCAAGGGGCTCTTCAAAAGGTAAGAGAAACATATTTGAAAATTGGATGAAGATAAATAATTTCTTTACTCTGACAGAACTGTCTGCTGCAGACGACTGCATTGTGATGGTGACGGTGCTCCGTAGCCGCAGACCCTGAAGCTGAGCTTGGATTTGTGATATTAGATGTTGTATCGGTATCCACTGTGGCGTCTAGGGGGAGTTTTGCTCTAAATACGCATTTTAAGAAAATAGGTAGGAAAAAAAATGTAGATCCCTTCACTGTAAAGTTTATTAGCCCATAAACTTTGCAATCTTTTCATTGCACGAATAAATCAACCTGTAGACAAAACTCATTTATTCACATCATGCACATTTTTTTCTTGGAAGCTGGAAGCATTTCCTCCCTCAGCTGCAGCTCCTGAACCAGATGACATATCAAATCAACTCAGTCAACTTTAAGTTTATACAATTCTCATTAATTAAGATAAACTTTACTTTTTCAAAAGGTATAGGCCCATTGTGAAAGTAAGTCTGACCCTGACAAACAGTATGTTTTATTATACTATATTCATTTGCTGTGCGGGTGGGCCGGATCCAAGCTGAGGAGTTTGTTAAACGCGACATTAAGTGCGTTTCTGTCCAAGTGAACAGCAAACAAGCATTCAGCTCATTGGGATTAACTTTTGTAAAACAAAGTGACAGTAATATCAACAGATTAACGCACATGGCTGGAATAACCGGTGGCAAAACTTTAAGAAAGAAGAAACAAAGAACACCAGTCGCCAGGCATGAGATTCAGAGAGGAGACGTCTTCAGGAATTCTTTCCAGCTGAGCGTGCTGCCACCGCTCCTTGATGTCTGTGATGTTTGGTTGGGATTCCTGTGATCGTGTCTATGATATAATTTATTATTATTATTATTTCTTTGCAGATTTATGCTCCTGGTGGTTTGATCATCTTGTCCATGCATTACTTGAATTGTTGTACTGCGTGACGCCACCTTTCTTCTTGTTTTATTTATGAAGCCATATTTCTCAGTTCAGTAGCTGCCATCGTATAATAAAACAATTTAAACTAACTGTCATTGGCTTTTACTTAATCATGTTTTGGCTCCATGTTTGTGTCACTATGATGTAATGTTTGTCTGACTTCGGCTTTTAATAAAGTAAAAACCGTATAAAAAGTGAGAACCCGCTCTTTGTGAAATGACTCATCTGTAAGTAAACTTGACAGATTCTTTTATGTGAGCTGCTGAGCTGACCAAGTTTGGATTATTGCATCTTTGATTTGGTCTGGCTGGCCAAACCGTGACATGTTAGGGTTATGAAGCAGCTGCGCTGCTGCAACGCGTCAGCTGCTCAACTGTCATAATACATTTTAAGACAAACCACTTAAACCGGCCTGGTAATGTAATCAACCCCCGCCTCATAGTGTTTGGGACAGTTTCACAGTCATAATGTAAGGGGGCAGAGGACCGGGGCAGAGGACCGGAACGGCAGGGGGGTGAGGGACGATTTAAAGAAGCAAAGGAAAACCACAGAGATACAAAGATGGAAATGGAGAACGTCTGAGTGCAGAACACGGGCAAAGGAAGAAAGTAAATTAAAATTATTGTTATGGACAGAACGGCATTCTTGAAACATATGCATCTGTTCATATGAGATATGCTCAGTTTATTACGCAAAACCTTCAAAAAGCCTCAAAATAGGACAATGTGTCATTGCAGGCTGATAGAAATCAAATGCCCCTGGAAGCTAAAAATCCACTGGGACTGTGTGTTATCCTGAACAGGAAAACCACAGCTCAGCCAGCAGGAGGAACAGTAGAGGAGAGCGACGCAGTTAGAAGATAAACTAAAAAACACAGAGATTTTCTCAGAGTCAAGTCCCTACGGATGCAGAAAAGTTGTTTCTGCAGATTCAAAATATAAAAATCATTTTTTTTATTTATATATATATATATGGGACTGGAACTCACATTCGCCGAAGCTTCTTGTAGGAGGTGAAGGCGCCTGGAGGAACTGACTTGATGCCGTTTTGCTCCAGACGACTGCATGATGGAATAGGGAAAGAGATTATGACAGCAATACAGGAAAACTCTAAAATAAATATGCAGTCAAGCTAAGCAAATAGGTTAAATCACATTGGAAGAACAATGATTCCATTAGACATGACTGTCGGTTCATCAGTTTTGTCATTTCCCGTTTTGTTTCTTTGAAAGAAAACAAGGATGCATGTGAATTCAGGAAGTCTGGGTTCAATACAGACTACAGATAACTTATGCAAATTGCAGTGTCCAGGTGCCAGACCAGGACTGGTGAGGTATTCCATTGCTTCCAGGATCAGTTACATAATGCTGCACCAAATGGATCAAAGGGCCAGGACGAAGGATGACTCATCTTTAACTCAATAGTTTCTTTTGGGACTACTAGACTGGGTGTAACAGGTGTAAATATCAACAAGATTGGTGTGCAGGGTGAGAGGGTCCTTGTGTTAAAGAAATTACTTGGACATAACTTGTCTATATCAGGTTTAGGCCAATACAATTTGTACAAGACATATCCAGTGGTTGATCTGAAATGTTTAGGGATTTTGGGGAAAGAGATCAAACTATCCTCCAGCACAAGGTAAATCCACAGGTAGTAACAAATATGTAACAGGGCTCAAGAGATCTTTCTTATGTCAGGTTTAAAGCCAGGTTTAAAACCAGGTAAAAGCGCAAATTTGATAATATTTTGTACAGTTACTAAACTACACAGTGTACCATTAAAAATATATTACACAGTAAATAATCATAACGTAAAAAAAAAACATTGTGATGGTGGCGAGTCGTTTCTAATCAGAAGTAGAGATGATGAGTGACAGTTTTTCAAGAAAAAGTGCCAGAAAGGACTAAATATCAGAGCTGTAACAAATCACTAAGTAGTTCTCTCGTATTTATAGAGTAGCAAACAGGGACTTGGACAGGAATGGATGCCATTTAACTTTTGAAAAATAGTTAAACAGTTTTGGTTAAATGGTAAACTCACTCTCTGAATGACTGTTTGTGTGTTTGTTTATTTTTTTGTGTGATTGCTCACATCTCAGTCATGGCCTCTGGGAGATGGGCTGGGATGGCAGTGAGACCCCTTCCTCGACAGTCCACAATGTTGTTGTTACAGGAACACATCGGAGGACATGATCCGGACGCCAAACTGCACGGCTGAACGAAGGCACTGCCACTGTGGCCTAAAAGTAGACGAGAAGAAACAGCTATGAATTCCTCTGCACCAGCTGCATTTCAACCATCCAGTTTCCCCGCATGTCCTGCTGTGCTACCTGAGCAGGCAAAATCCGTCTTGCGCAGCTCGGCAAGGTTGAGGCCCCTGAGAGTGGGAGGAGAGCTGCACTGAGTATAGAGGCCCAATGCTGGCCGTTGTCGCAGCCACGGAGACAGCCAGGCCAGGTGACAATCACATCGCAGAGAGTTGGAGTGGAGTCGACTGTGAGAGTGAAGCAGGAGGAGGAATGCACAGAGAAAAAGAGAAAAAAAAACAGAGAAAAAAAAGAGAAACGGGGGTCAATACAAAAGATAAATGCAGTTTCTGTGCAAAAAATCAGCAATAAAAGGAGGTACTTACAAGGTACGGAGCTTTGGCATATGGTTAAAACTTGAGACTGGAATGCTGCTTATGTTGTTGTTGTTCAAAGTGCTGCAAGAGACAGAGGAGCATCACTTCAGCTGAATCCACTTCACTAGTATAACGCTGATTCAATTAAAATTAAATACAATCAAGTTAAATAGAAATTATATCCCACCTCCGTCCAACTCACTGTTACTCTCATGCATTATCCAGTTAATTCAATTCCTAATCCATTTCATTTCAGTTGAGTCAAAAATTCTAAATCAATGTGATGACAATTCATAACAAAGGCCCCATCCTGAGCAACCACAAGGCAGTAGTAGTTCAATAAAGAAGAGATGCAAGGAGAAATGAGGAGACAGAGAGGAAGAATAAAGGAGCGAGAATGAGACATGATAGACTAACCGAGGATCAATGAAACAAAGGAAGGGAGATACGACTCGTGCGGTGAGATGAGAAGAAAGGCACGTTCAAATAAAAGGGATGATGTGGAGATAAAGCCTGTCAAGAATTACAGGAAAACAAAATTACAAAGTGAGTTGGCAGGTGTGAAAGAGAGAAAACCAGAAGCAGCATGAAGGCAAATGTTTGGAGAAAAAGATTTGATCAGAAATACTACAAATAGCTGCAGTATATTTCATTATTTCCTCCTAAATGAAATCAAACGAAATGACAGTGAAATGTGCTCATCTCCAGAAAGATGCAAAATCATTTTAATTTACTTTAACTGTGATGAATGAAATGTAGAGCCCAATCAAAAAGTGCCTTTATGTCTGTTTCAGGATGACAATGAAAAGTATCTAAAAGCTGGAAGAGTTAAGCAGTTTTTCAGATACTTACAGCACTTCCAGAGATCGCAGCGCTCTGAACGCTCCCTCCTCAATACAGCTGATGTGGTTTTTGTCCAGCTGGCTGTTGATTAAAAGCACAGGCTCATCAGCCACGGTACAACCATTTAATGCGCCGTGGTTTCTGAGTGCATGTGCACATTTCCTTCCAGTAGCAGACTGAATCTGTGTAATGTTTCATGTCGTAAGCTGTCACTCACAGATTTTTAAGGTCTGTGGCTCCTCTGAAAGCCCTCCTTGGGATGGCCTGGATGGCGTTTTCACTTAAGTCCCTGAGAAACAGAGAGACAGTGAGCTGACTTGCCCTCTTCATGATGATGGTTCTTGATGCTGTTTTGTCCTGTACGTATAATTATGGTTGAATATCTCAGACCAAGCCGTCACATTGGGTTCTACACTAATTAAAGCCAGGTGACTTACTGAAAGATGTCTCTATAGGAATAATGAAATGAACACATTTTAATTAGAGTGAATAAACTTTGTTTTGGTAAAATATTTTACAGAACGTAATGTCTCTCTGTGTCAGTTCAGAACCTTCGGGGTAATCTGCAGGCTGATCTACACCACTACTGTCTCGTTTCAAAGCAGTTCAAACAGCGGTCCTTCGTTATCTTAATGCAGTTTTCTGTCCAGCCCGGAGGGGTCTGAGGGGCAGAAACCAGACTGCTCAGAGACCACAGATGATCAGATGTGCTGCACCAGCCCACTCTGCCCGTGTCTGAAGCAGAAACACTGGAAGTGACATGCCGAGCTGCAACTGGATAGCAGCAGAGCAAAGAACAGGTGAGGAGCAGTGACAGAAACAAAGCAAAAAAACAAACAAAAAAAAGACACGTGTGTATGTATGTGTGTGTGTGTGGGGGGCGGGGTCAGACAGACCACACAGAAGGTCGTGCATCATCTCCGGCTGCCCTGGAGGACCCCAGTCACCCTCCATTAACATGCGAGGCTGCCAGAGGAGGAAACCCCCCCTTACTGAGACTTAGTCTACACTGCTGATAACGGCCATCGCAGCAAGTCACAGAACCGTTTCTGTTGGAAAGTGGATAACCAGCACCAAAGAATATAACGCTACAACCAAATCATGCTTCAACCTTAACCCTTAACAGTCAGCGACTACAGTAGACATCTACTCAAAAGCCTCGTTCCAGCATGGCCTTGGATGGTGTGTTGCACGTTAGTCACTTACACGCTGCTTTTCACAGACGCGTCGGTATAAATGTACCACAAATGTACCACAAATGTACCACAAATGTACCACAAATGTACCACAAATGTCACAAAACCAGGATGGCTGGTGGAATGCCAGACATGCCAACCAGGTCAGGAATATCAAGCAAATCCTCCTCTAGAAGAAGATGATGATGGTCATTAGTATTTCAACACCCAACGCAAAATATAATTGTTACAGCTTACAAGTTTTGACATTGAAGGGTTGAGGAGTCCAGAACCAGGAGCTGAATGAAATGGTTATCAGGAATGAGGAGTAGAACATGTCTGTGTTCAATATTATGTTGAATATTTTTGTTGCACTGAACAAAATAACCACAAAAAAACCAAATCCATGCTGTTCACTCGTCGTATAACATATACACTGAAAATGTTGCTGTTAAAAGAAATGTTGAAGAATTCTTGAACTTTAGAATAGTACTCCGATGGAAATAAAAAAAATTGTAGTTTGAGTTTTTCAATATTGCACACTGAAATTATTGCGTAAAGTCCACAGAGGATTATGCAGTCATATATATGTAAAATACACTGCAGTTGGTTGGTTTGTGTGACAGAGGAAGATGCAGGAGGCAGGGTAACGTGGGACTGGATGATCCACAGCGGGGTCCCCTAAAGCAAGGAGCTGAAAAAGGAGACGATGCTCCACATAAGTACCCTGCTCAAAAATGCAAAAGTGAAAGAAAGAAAAGTTGAACACCACTTTGGATGGTGTTTGAGGTTAACGTGATATGAAAAAAATATTTTTGAAAAAAGGCTCTGTCATAAATGTACAAGCATCCCTATTTTGGTGAGGCATGTCAAGGACCGACAGCGACCTCGGAGACGGAGGTGACGAGGGATTTATACGGAGTGACCGGCCGCTCAAAAGCAGGAAAGGTTACCATGTCACACCCTCCCTCAATGTGTCTGAGTGCTGAGTGATGGAGGTCTGGGAAAACAAAACAAACATTATCACTTAAACAAAGTCTGGCGGACTGGAATCTGACCCCCCAGGACCTAAACCCGTCAAAAAAAAAGTAAGTGAAATTTTTAATAAAAAAGGAGAATTAGCAAATGAATGCAATCGTCGAGACTATGACAAGGCGGAGCTGCAGAGATGGATTGTTCTGGACTCGGAAAGATACAGAACGGAAAACAGAAGTAAATCCAGTCCTGAGAGGCAGGAAACTAATATTGTAAAGGACAAGGTGGAAATTATAATCAGCAATTTAATGAATCTGTGATGACACTGAGGTAAAAAGTAAAAGTAATTAAGAAACGGAAGTGTAAAAGTAATTTCAAGACTTCCTGATGGTGAAGAATTGAACATTTTCAAACCAAGACTGAATACAATATATTATCATTTGTCTGCAGTGATGATCAGTATTCAAAATCGTGCCTCCTGGTCTCCAACAAGAAGAATGCATCTCAATGCAGATGGAAGGAAACTTTGCTGCAACGATGGCAGAAAAGCGGAAACGCCTTATGAAACCACCCCTGCACATACAACACGGGTATCGTCAGCCTGCCGCGTGTCCCTGTAGATCCAATCTGCTGTGGTTCTCCCTGCACATACAACACGGGTATCGTCAGCCTGCCGCGTGTCCCTGTAGATCCAATCTGCTGTGGTTCTCCCTGCACATACAACACGGGTATCGTCAGCCTGCCGCGTGTCCCTGTAGATCCAATCTGCTGTGGTTCTCCTGGAAGCCCGGCATACTGGGACGTTTGTGAAACACCATCCAGGTGTACTTCACATCCTGCAGATTCTGCAGCTGTTTGTTAATGCATACTGTGCTCTATAATACGACTCATTTAGTGTCACTTATTGTTTAATAATGTTTTATAAAATGTGCAAACAAAAACAAAACTAGCAGTCTTTTGAGATCTTACAATGTTTATAGCTGTAACTGATCCTTTTTCTTTCTTTTTTTTAAAAACTTATTTTGTTGCCTCTCCAAACTGCACCACAAAAGCTTTTTTAGTTATAAATTTTAGTTCTGGTGAGGAAAAGAAAAATTGTCTGCATCCATCCTGGATTAAGGTGCTCTACAAAGGAATGAAAAAAATGGTTGTTATGATGTAAATTACACATAAACACTACATTTAATTATGCATTAGAAAGATGTGTTTTTCTACACACACATACACACACACACACACACACACACACACACACACACAAAGTATTAAAGATGCTTTCCTTTCAGGTTGTCATGATATCTGTTGCCAGGACACGATAAGTCTGGCGATGATGTTTATACTGGACGGAGGAACCAAGCGGTCACAGCTGGACGTGTGTGCACGTGTGATTGCGTGTGGACAGTCGGCCGTCTCAGAATATTTGCTCCCTCTCCCGCTATCCTCTCTATTTACTTTCTGATCCCTTCTGTCGTCGGATTGTGCCCATCCTCGCTCTGCTTCATCCTGTTATTCTTCTCTCCTGTTGTTTCAATAACCTCCTCCTCACAGCGGAGGGTGAGAAAGGCAAACTTTCCCACTCGTTTCATCTTCTCATCACCTCTCTGTGCATCAGTCTCCTCCAGCTACAGGCCAAACACGGGTCAGTGTGAGTCTAACTATCTCGCTGGCATTGCTGCTCTGGCTCAGGAACGGTTTCCTTTTCTATTTCTAAATTTAGAAGTTTTGCTTTTAGATTTCTTTGGATATGTCTTGGGGCAGAAATGTCTCCAATCAACCTAAAAGACATTCAAGACACATAGTGAAAAAATAAAAATAGCTCTTTTTTGTGCTGTTTAATTTGTTCGAGGCCTAGTAACCCTTCATCTTAGTCCAGAGGACAAACTGCAGGATTTTCCTTTAATAGTGACACGTTCTCCATACAGTTGGAGTACAACATTTTGAAAAATCTTCTCATGAAATAATTGTAAATAAAAAGGGGAATGTTCTTGAGAACAGAAATATTCCAACTGTACGTAACTTTTACAATTTTTCTGAAACATTTGAAGTTCATGCAGTTAGTTAACCTTCTTTGGAAAAAATGTGGTTGATTACTTTATTGAGCATTGACCTGAACAGTGTTTTTTATATAATAATTTTATATTTTATATATATATATATATATATATATATATATACACCTACACTGTTGTCACAAATGTGTGTTTGCTTATTTATTAATTTAAAAAATGTTTTTTTGCTTATTTATGTATTTAAAAATAAACTACTTTTGTAAATAAACTTAGAGACGTTTGGTTTCTCTCACTATTTTTTTTTTTTTTTTGGACAAATACAACCTCAGACAAACAGTAACATATAACTTTTTCATCACACTATTGTTAAATAAAAACGCCATAAAGATTAAGAAATCCCACAGAAAATGATTACTGCCGCCAGAGAACTGAACAAGAACTAATCACCATCTTGATGAATTGTCATCAGCAGATGTGCAGACATAAAAAAAGCTAATGTTTCCTCATCTGGATTATTCACGTATGTGTTTATACAATTCCCAGAATGACTGACGTAAACACAAGGCTCTGAGAAGTAATTTTTGGTGCTCATCAATCCGTGAATAGTTGTAAAAACATTTCCACGTCAATTGGACCACAATTTTCTACAGGGACGAAGAATATTCACAAGTTAAATGACTGTTGCCAATCTTTCTGTGAATCCCGGGAAAATTTACCCCAACGTCAGACCATACAACACTGAGAAGAATTAAAGAAGAAGAGCTGCATCTCAGACCCTACAGGCCTCACTGAGCGAGTTAAATGTTGAGTCAGTGGCAGCAGTGTTTAAGGTAGACTGGGCAAGTCTGATTTTCTTGGAACGGTTACCAGGAGAAATCCTCGCCTCAACTGAGGTTTGAAAAAAACGCTTCTGAGTCAGAAACCTTCAATGAACGGAGGCAAAATGAAGTGAGAACATGATGAAATCACACAGAAATCAACTCCAGGTTACGACAGCTGAAGTTAGATCTACAACATCATGGGGTAACTTGTTTATTTATATTTGTTTAAATACAGAATGGCACAGTGAAAATTGGGGTGTCGATTCCTAATTTTATTTATAAGACCAGCTATGACGAGAATATGTTTTTACACTCCAAAAATAAAAAGAACACACTGAATTAAAAGAGCTGTTACTAAAGTTTGCACATGACAACATCTTCGCCCATAAATATCGCAGCAGGGTCCACCCCTGTGGTCGACCCGAACACCATCTTCCCGCTCCGACTCACTCATACACCAACTCTCTTTCTGGACCTCCACAAAGGTCAGCAGACAGAGTGTGGGCAACAACATGGTTAATATTTTATTGGCATAGTCTGGTCCCATCCTCAACTTGGTACACACAAACACACAACTAAAAGTCTGAGGACGACAGCAGAGTATCATCCAGACATGACGGTACTTAATCATGAATGGCTTCATTCAAAGCAGCAGGTAAAGCTCACATAAAATACAAAATACAGACAAACTTGCTTGATATTAACAAGGCTGCCTCTTAATTAAAATCAATTCACACTACAGACATGCTGCACACACCTACACACACATACACACACATACAGACACCTACACACACATACTCACACCTACACACACATACACACACATACACATGTCTACATACACGTACACACACCTACACACACATACAAACACATACACATGATTACACACACCTACACACAAATACACCGACATACACACACATACAAACACATACACACACTTACACACACCTATACACAAATACACCGACATACACACACATACACACACCTACACACACACATACAAACACATACACACACATATACACACATACAAACACATACACACACATACACACACATATACACACATACACACACATACACACGCCTACACACGCATACACACACATACACACGCCTACACCGACATACACACACCTACACACACATAAACACACATACACACACATACACACACCTACAAACACACACACACACGCCTACACACACGCATACACACACATACACATACACACGCCTACACCGACATACACACACGTACACACGCCTACACACATACATACGCCTACACATACCTACACACACATACAAACACATACGCACACATATACACACACATACACACGCCTACACACACATACACATGCCTACACACACACATACACACACGTACACACGCCTACACACACATTCACACACGTACACACGCCTACACACACGTACACACAGGTACACACCCACATCTTGTACTTAGAAAATGCACATGAACGCTCATTCACTTAAATCAGGAAAGGTTCATGACCTTACAGCACAAAGAGGTTGTTACCATGGCAACAACACTAACTCAGCCTCTTCTACAAGGTAAGCGATGTATTTTTAATTTATTTTTTATTTTTACAGATTTAATGTAAATGTGATGGTTAAAAACACTTTCCATTAATTTCAAATATTTTATTTTCATTCTCTTTCATTTTGGCATCATTACATCTTCATTTGCCTGCATTAAAACGTTGGTCACCAATCACCAGGGACCAGAGCACTTCCCTGCAGAACCCCGACTGCAGACGAGGTGGCGGTGATGAGAAGGAAAATAACAAGGAACAGCATAAAAAAGTCAACGTAAACGGGTGAAGAAGAATGAGACTGAATTTGAGCAAACAGCAGTGGGACAACTGAACGAGACCTGGCTCTTCCTCGGGAATATCAGCCATCGCGTCAGTGTCGTATGCCTGTTTGAAGTAACGTTTTCTCCCATCGTGCTTTTCGGTAGCTCTCATGACCGTGGGAGCTTGACATTGGATGGACATGACAGAAAAGGTCGACGGTCTATTAAATCGACCTCCTACAAAACACAAATGCAGACACACAAACGGGCAGAATAAAAACTCCCGAGTAGCTGATTGGAAAGGGAGTGATGGTGTCTGTCCACACCACAGAATTCCTTAAAGGTTTACCACACACAGTGGGGAGCAGCCCACAGTCCCCGCTTTTACAAAACTACAATTCTGGGAACATTCTTCTCTTGCGCGTACAGACGTGACAGTTTGGAGTCATACAGATAATGTAAATATAAAGAAATGCATGCATTTGCAAATGGACTGAACAAAGACTGAACAAATGCAGGCAAATCATCTCATATCCTTAGAGCGCGTAAAGTTTCAGCGTGAGCTCTGAGCTTAGATTCAACTGTAAATACTCTCCCGGTAAAACCAGCCCTCCTTTACGAGCTCTTTGGGAGTGAAGGTACGGGAAGGCTGATTGTTTTAGTTTTACACTACATTAACTCTCAAACCAACTCTGGTGAAGCCACAAAACACCACCACCCTAAAATGAAAAGCTACTGCTGTTAAATCATTTTTAAAAAAGCATGAATTAATCTGAAGCATCCTACAAAAATATATTTTAAATCAACTAATGCGAACCATCTGTCATGACTGAAGGTCTGTCCACGCCACTCCTGACATTTAAATAAATCTAAACTGCCAGTATATGTGATTTGTGTTATCAGCTTAAGCACGCTGTGTTTGTCTGGTATCGTGATACGGCGCACATAAAACCATTTTACCTCTTACACAGAGACGTTATTATTTTCTGTGTCTAATTCTAACTAAATTAATCAGATAAAATACAAGGCAACATTTTGACTAGCCTCCACACAGCCACACCCAGCTGCCGTCCCCACCTCCACCAGACTCGCACCGTTAATTAGTTACACTCACACGCCAATCATCTGCCCTAATGAGGACAGCTCTGCCAGTCTGCCTAATGAGACAAACTCATAAAGTGTCTTCAGGGAAAGTTAACTGCAAGGACACACAAGAAAAGACGAATTCAATCAGGAGCACGCACGCACGCACGCACGCAGACACACACGGACGCACACGCACGGACGCACGCACGCAGACACACAGGCACGCACACGCACGCACACTATTTATTCCCTGTATTGTTCTGTTGTGCAGACAGCGCTGCCTTTGGACCGCTCCTCCACTTGGATTTCATTTTTATTACATCTGTGAGCTTCTTTACTTTACAAGTAAACCATAACTTCATTTCCTTGCAGCAATAACTGAAAGCACATGTGGTGCAAACAGCCATAGAAAAGCCATGTATTTCCCTCATGCAAATGAAGTGGCTCTGCTCCATCATTAACAGGCGTTTAAATTCAGTCTCAGGGGGCTTCTGATGCTGTCTAGCATTAAGACTGAAGCATTACACATTTTCCCACAAAACTGACATAGTTCTGGGTATTTTAAAGGAACTGTCTGTGAACTGAACTGATCAAAACCCCCAGAGAATCACGCTTTACAGCTTCTGTTTCACCCTAAATGGAACTTTTCAGAGCAAATTCTGTGCCTTTAAATGCAAATGAGCATCTTCTCTAGCTGAAAAATCCAGACGGGCTGCTAACAAATTTAAACTTTCTTTGCGTCGTCCAGCTATCATTGAAGCTCATTGAAGGTGCCCAAATGTCTCAGAGCCAGTCAAATCAGTGTATTCAATTTAATTCAGTTTTATTTATATAGCACATGTTGTGTTCAGGATCTTTCCAGAGACCAGAACATGACCCCCGAGCAATTATTACATAAACAACGGCAGGTAAAAACTCCCCTAGTGGAAGAAAAACCTTCAACCAAACAGTGGCAGGAAAAACTCCCCTTTAAGAGGGAAGAAACCTGGATCAGGACCTGGATCATAAGGGGGGACCCTCCTGCCGAATGTCAGCTGGGTAGAACCGGACGTAAAGAGAGAAGAGAGACAAAGACACACCGTCAAAGGTACTAGACAGAATACAATAGTATAATTATCTATCAGCAGCAGAACTAAGACTTCCATGTTTATATGGGTGATATATGGATAGTTGGTGATCCACATAGACGAGGACTGCAGGTCAGGATGTCAGCATATATTATTATTACATATATTTGTAGAGATAGTCTGTGGGCGGGCCTAATATGATGTCAGCAGAGCGACAACATAATCCTGAAGCAAAGAGTGTAGATGGCTGCAGTTGAGAATCGGTGGTCATTTGAATCTGCTTTGGTGTCAACAGTTAAAGATTCAGGTCGGGGGGGGGGTTCTGCCCCTATACAATATACATACACATATATATATGTGTATGTATAACTTACTGTACAGTTGACTGCATGATCATGCATTCATATTGTTATATTCACGATATATATATATATATATATATATATATATATATATATATATATATATATATATATATATATATATACAGTATGTACATGTTACTTTCATGAAATTGGTATATATCTGTGCCCCCCATCCCCAACACAAACATTCAAACATGCTCAAGACCTGGACGCATGCCACACACACACACACACACACACACCAACACACAAATTGTACAACTTAACAGGGAATGCTCCTCCCCTTCTCAGTCTGTCCTCAGAGCAGTCTGTGCTCTTTAACAGAATCAGGTTTGGTCTTTTTAGGGATCAATAAATACAGTAGACTGTCAAGCGGGCTGGTGAAGGACACACACTCTCACACACACACACACACTCAACGAGTCAACATTCTCCTGTCGACTCGTTTGTGTCTGAAAATGCCATCTTGTCCGTTGCCCTGATTGGTCGCAGCATTAACCAACTGCGTGCAAAGGCAAGTTTAATGAGCAACCGTTGGCGCTGCCTCTTGGATCGGGAGGCCCATGGATGGTTTTCAGACGCTACATCTTTCTAGATGCAGATTTGATCGATCAGGCTACCTCTTATTGGCTCTCCCCTCTATGCTTGGAGATATCCAAAGAAATCCAGTGCGAACAACAAACCCCTAATAACCTGATATCTTGGAACTAAGCACAAACAACAATATTAACTCACATTCATTACTTGTGGCTTTAGTTTAGACTCTGCTCATTAAGGTCTGCTGATAGGATCATTTAAGTAATAGCACAATTACTGCCGACATGAAATCAACGCCATTAACTCTACAAGGACACCGTAACTGTTAAGCTGGGCTAAGCAACCAAAGAAACACACCACATTAAGTCTGAAATTTACATTTTAATTGCCTGTGTATTTTTTCAGATGAGAAGTTGGTATTGATCCGTCTTTTAATGCGAGTTTAGCTGCCAGCTTTGTACTGCCCCAGGTTAGTTAAGCAGTCTGGCTCAAAACGAAGTTAATTCTGCCGTGGCCATTATTGGTTATTATAACAAAGTCCTGATGTGACGTGGAAACAGGAACAAAATCGGAACAACCCATTTTCTCCCATTCATCCAGACTGGGGCTCCGTACTCAGACCGAGTGGTTTAACAAGACGCCTTCTCTATATATACATGTTTAAAAAGTGTTTATGATTGCCTTTCTACATACAGCATTTCGTTTTTTTCAAAGGTGGATAAAGTTTCCTGAGGCCTTTATACGAGATCTGTGATACATTTTGGTGAAAATATTACAGAAATGCAGCGCTGCAGCTCCTTTTCAGCGATTTATTTACAGCTTTGTTTTGTAGCAGCTACTTTAATTCATCATTAAAGTTATTATTCATTCATTAGACAATGCGAAGCCACACAGGTGCGCAGGCACACACATTAAAGCCATTCTACTAACAATAAAAGCTGGCTGAAGTTGGCCTGCTGGGGGAGGACGTCACTGTCCTGAGCATCTTCTACTGTCTTCAGACGATTCACAAAGAGCAGTGACAATTCCAGGTCACTGGGTCATTGACCCCTTCTCAGGGATCAATCTTCATTTGCTTCCACAAGGCCTTAAGGTGTCAGTGCTGGTGTGTCTGTGTTCAGGGAGCCTGTTTTTAAATGAACCGCATGAATGCACTTGTTCAAAAAGAGCTTGTGGGCATTGTTGCATTTTACAGCTCTGGTTGTCTTCAGCAATAATTGTCATGGACTCTTTCCAAGCTCATTTTAAATAATCGACTTAACGTAGATTGCACTGCCTCGTGTACTTCTGGGTGCCAGCCAGTCAAACAGCAGCTCAGCTAAAGCTGTCTTTGTTACTACAAAGTGATCACATTTAACTCCAAGATCAGCTGCAGGTTAAACTCAAAACAATGCAATTTAGGTAGGGCCGCATTCAAATTCAGCTGTAACGCCCAAATGCCAATAGCTGTTGTTTTTTTTACCCGTCTTTAGGAGCGAGCGGACAGTCGTAGCACTGCATTCCTCCACCACTGGTGTAACTGAGGAAACCATCCGTCCACGCTTTCTACGTGAGCTCGAGCTCTATATCAGCTGGCCAGCACAGTTCAACTCCAGGTCAAGGTAGGTCTGTAGGAGTGTGTGTGTGTGTGTGTGTGTGTGTGTGTGTGTGTGTGTGTGTGTGTGTGTGTGTGTGTGTGTGTGTGTGTGTGTGTGTGTGTGTGTGTGTGTGTGTGTGTGTGTGTGTGTAAGCGAGAGATCCTCCAGTTTGCCTCCAATTATCAGGGAGGTGCTGGGTGGAGACAGCCTCCAGACAGACAGCCTCAGGGTGTCATCTAAACCTGTAAAAAAACTGTTATTGGATATGAAGCCAATGCCTCATGCAGACACACTGAACCAGCAGGAAAAAAGAGTAGAGAGAAAAATGACAGTAAGATAAAAGAAAGGAGAATGAAACAATAAAACTGACATACAGAGAAAAGAGATGAACCAGAGTGGCATCATAAACTGAAACATTCATCAAATGTCATTAAAAAAAACTTTGTTATAGCTTTAAAACAGTCTCCATAAACTTAATGCACTGCACTCCTCTGATTAAATCACTATACTTCAGTCATAAAGAGGTCACTTCATTTCAGCTGTATCTGGAAAACTATCCCAACACATTCATGCAAAGCCGGGCTGGACCGGATGAAGAGTCGGTTTATCCAACTCAGTCTGAACTGCATCAATCAGCAGGTTTCCAATTACTGGCTACTTAAAAATAAAACAATATAGCTTCACTTTTCACTCCATGCCCAAAGAAATGTGTTTTATTATAGTATATATATCATAATATACTAATATATGACCGACTACTGCATCACATAAAAATAGTAATTGTGTCCTTTTCACATTGGAAATCATACAAATAATTTGAGGTTTAAGTTTAGATATAGTTTAAGTGACTGACTACAAATTGTTGCTGTGAGGAGACAATAAAATTCTAAATAAAGTTGTTTAAAAAAATAAATAATTAGAAAGACTGCAGTAAACACTCAGAGGGGAAAGTAAAGCGAGGAAACCAGGTCCAAAAGCAAGGATACAAATGTTGAAATAAAGACAGCAGCACACAAACGTATTTGAGGTTGTGCTTTCCAGGGACGTCGGAGTCCATCAACACAGCAGGAGGAAAAGAAATCAGTCCTGCTGGAGTAGCACTAATGGCTCAGCACACTGAGTGTGTGTGTGTGTGTGTGTGTGTGTGTGTGTGTGTGTGTGTGTGTGTGTGTGTGTGTGTGTGTGTGTGTGTGTGTGTGTGTGTGTGTGTGTGTGTGTGTGTGTGTGTGCTGATTGATCGAACATGCCAAGTCCATCTCTGCATTCCCTGCTGGGAGCCAGAGTGTGAAAATGCCAAAACAGCAAAAAGCAAATAATCAGGACAGACAAGCACATCAACAAGCACACAGATCCTTTTTTGTCTCCAACCGTCCGTCTCACACTCACACTTAAACACACAAACATGTATAAATCTACCATAAAAAACACACCTGTACATGCAAACATGCACACACAGATGAGAAAATCTAACCAGAGAGCTCAGCCAGTTATTTCTTTAGCTTTTTCTTTTTTTTTTTTTTTTTGGTGTGTTTCCAGGCAGTAACACATTCCCAAACTGCAGCTACAAACCCACTTCAACAACAAAGACGTCTGAACAGTGTGTCCAAGACACATTTGATCCACACAGTAACCAACTGTGTCCAGGTTTTTAGTTGTCAAACGAGAAAAAAAGAAACGCTCCTTTTTGCGCGTTTAGATGTCACATTCAGGCTCAGCTCTTCCAACAGGATTTGCGGTGCTCATGGTGTGCACGGGATACTGACTGTAGTGTTTTCTGGGTGAGAAAAATAGGTCAACGTTTGACCACAAAAACAGCGAGGACACAGCCCGAAGCAGTGGAAAATGTTTGCTTCACTACTGCGTGTGTGATGGGTTGCTTCTAAAACATTTTAAAGTTAACTATGTTGTTAATTCATAAAAAACACAAGCAAAATATTTAAAAAAAGAAAATGATGTTGTAATTTCATAAAAGAAACAAAATGATATAGTCTTATTTTTCAAGCAATGATTCAAGCACATTTACCTACAACATGCGCTTTAAATGAAGCCGCATGTTGGCCGCCTGTAAGGAATTAGAGACGCTAGATTTAAAGCAGAGCAGGAGCGAAAACATGGACTCACAGTCGAGACAGGCCTTCATTCTTCTGAAACAGCAGCTCTGGAAGTTGAGTGAGACGATTTCTGTTGAGGCGACTACATGGAACAAGAAAAGCAGGATCACACGTGTTTCAGTCACACTGACGGGGAGAATCATCTGTTGTCACTCTACGAATACTTAGACAGTCCATAAAGTTGAATGCTCACAGTCTTTCCAGCTCCTTCATCTCATCAAGAGCTCCTCTCTCAATGTTACTGATCTGGTTCTCCATCAGGTGACTGCAAAGAATGAAGAAAATAAAGACAGATTACATTTTAATTTCGGAATAATTTATGTATGTACTCTGAGTGAAAGTCAACACAACTGTTGACTTTGAAATAAATTAAACACAAGCATGAAACCCGGATTTTTCACGCTCTCGTGAGTCAAAGTGAGATTAAAGAGCGTCAGTGTGTATTTTGTTCACTGTGATGTCGGATCTGTCACCAGTCTTCAGCGTTGCATACGACTGGTGCGACACTGGAGGCTCTCCTCACACGAACAAGCCCCGGGCTCCCAAAGGGCTGTTAATCTGTTTTCAAAAGGCCTCTGGAGATTACGTAGTATGAGCCAGGCGCTCCCTTCGATGCCTCACGTCCATCACTGACACTCAGGAAAGTCCCAATCCTCAGCTTAACGCAGGAAACCAGCCCTCGTCGCGTATTACCAGAGGGCACGGTGTTTCCAGGCTAAAAGGTCACGGATAAGCCTCGCCGTGTTGTAAATCTGACCGACACTGACACTGAACAAGCACCTTCGGGTGGCTCAAGTGTCACCACTGAGCTGAGGCATTATTCTGTGCCTCTGGCTTTTGAGGGCAGCGTAGCTATGATCCCCACATTCCTACCGGACCTAAAACCAGCAAAGAAATGTTTGGGAAAAAATGTCTTTGAATGTGAGCGGCTGCTCTTTCAACAGGGAGCCTGACAGTGATGACAAACAGGTAGGGCTTCCCTTCGAGCATCATCTGTGACTCACTGGCTTAAACAGCTGAAGCGTCCTTGATACAACCAAAAATCAGGGAAAAATGTTGGAATAATATGAAAGAAAAGCTCTTTTATAAAACAATTGTTACATTGCTTTGTCTTTTATTTCTGTGCAGATAACATGAGGCCAAGATATTGAATGTTTTTCAGTAATAGACACAAATGTTTGCATTTAAGGCCAGAAACACATTCCAAAAATGTTTAGTTTTAACCACTTTATTTACAGAACTTAACAATGTCCTTGCACTGAGGTTACTAAGGTTACTAATGAAAAAAACGTGAGGTAGTTCTGTGCCGTTCATACTGCAAACATCTTCTGATTCAGTGAGGAGTCGTCGTCGTCACAATTTTTCTTTTGTCTAAACTCTCCTAACGTTGTCCTTTGGGGACAGGAAAGGACTGCAGGCAGTACAGTCCACGGCCCGGTTCTTCCTCTAATCAACCTTTCAACAAGGGCAGAATGTTTCATTGTTTGGGGAAAAAAAGATGATGATGATGATCATGATGACAACATGTGTCGCTCTCAGTAGGCTTTTTGCATTAAGGAAGGGTTAAATGATTTTCTCACATATTGCCCATCTTTGCTCTTCAAAGGCTCTTTTCTTTTCATCTTCTTTCACCTTCTTGCTGGTTTTAAATTTCCCTGAACCAACTGTTTTTGGAATGTGTTACATCCTTAAAATCCAAAGTCAGAAGTACATTTACGCATGAAATTAAGCTGATGAGGAAAAAATAATAAGCATCTTGTATTCACACTGTCTGCAATAAAACCAGAAATGAAGAAACATCAAAGTAGATGTAAGAATCACTTTTTTAATCATCTTTTTTCTGACTTAGTTTAGTAAATGATAGAGGTGGAACTTATAGTAATAAATGAGTTACTGATTATTAATTCACTTTGTGATTCAGGATTTGTGAGCGATTAGAATTCTTTTGTTAAACAAACAGTGACAAAAAGAAATGTTTTTAAATTTAAAAGGAAAATGTTGGTGTTTGTCAAAAAACAAAAATAGTTTCTAAACCGGTAAAATAAAAACAACTAAGTTCTGTACATTTTAGAGAGAGAGGCAGAGAGAGCAAAAGTTCACCCAAGATGTGAATGCAATGGTTTGTTTTGGCACTTTAACCGACCGGGGCAACCTCCAGCGTGTTTGGGTTCACAGTTTTACACTTCATTTGCTTCGTCGGCTACTAATCCTCAGTGGTTTTGGTGGTTTTGATTTTTGCAGTGAACTGGATTGTAAATTCAAATGTGTTAGATTATGAACGGGATTCTGAGTTGGAGTGTGGATCAATTACAATGAATCGGACCAAACTGCAATATAATTTGGATTTAAATGGATCATATTTATCTTTATAAACCTGAGTGCTTGCTGTGTAAAGTGCCTTTAGATCACCAAATACATGCATTTCTAAGCGTGCTTGTGATGTTACTGGGGAGGCTGGAAACCGTAGTTTCAATCAATGACATGTATGAACATGGCTCACAGGACTCACAGGACTCGGATGTGTTTGAGACCAGAGAAGTCCGTCTTGGTTATGACCGTCAGGTTGTTCCCATTCAGGTCTCTGAAAAACAAAGAAGATAACAGCAAATTAGAGAACTATAAGACGCTTGGACATGAAGAAGTCCGCCCTCAGTGTTTATGTGGTTATACGTTTACTAAATAAGTTAACAACAAGTCAGCACCATAGACTATATAAAAGGTTGACACTCTGTGGTGTGAATAATACAAGAATTACCGGTCCTGAAGGATGCGTCTTCAGTGTTTAATTTAGTAGAAAAATAAAAAACGATGAAATATGGCGCAACTTTTTAGTCAACAGCTAAGCATTATAACTTTACTATAACTATAACACACCTCAAAAATGTAAATAAGATTTATTTTTTTAAGTGATTTAATTTTTTCCGAATCACTCTATTGCACTGTACTTTGCACAGGTCCAAATATGCAAATCAGCCTCCATTTAAAAAAAAAAAAAGCCCTGGCAGACATTAACAAGCTGATTGACTGGAAATAGAAATCCAAAAAAAGGAAGAGTCAAGATCATAAAGCTCCTTCAGGAAGGCAATTTAACGGGAAAAAGATGATTGTAGAAAAAGATGCTGATGTTCTCTGTCAGCTGTGTCTAAAACTTGAAGTGCAGGAACGGAGGCTGCAGAACCAAAACAGACAGGTAAACCAAGGAAGATGTCAACACCGACCGAAGCCTGGAGAAATATGCCTTAAAAATGCCAAATAGACCACAACAGAAATGAAAAAGCATTGGTTGTAACTGAACTGTCAGAGGGAAACGGGATTTAGATCCTGAAAGGCAAGCATGAACCATCATTAGCACCTCGAAGGAGTAAACAAGGTTACAGCGAGCTAAAGAAAAGCCGCCATAAATCATAGATGATTAGATGAAAGCGATATTAAGTAATGAATCAAGAATCTGTATTGTTAGGAAGAAATGCTCAAGTCTTTGTTTGCTGCTCGTCCAATTAGACAACCGGCTGCCTAAACAAAACCGTCCCATTTCTTCAGTCATTACTGTTGGATCGTCAGGTGAAACCCGGGCGGCTGGCAGACCCACACAGCTAGTTTTGAGATTGGATATGGCAATTATTGTAAAGACCAGGCAAGCTCCAAGGCTCAGAGAGAATGAGGAATTGACCCAAGTCTGATAGGTATGTGACCAGGTTTAGGCAGACAGTCCCATCCTGGGATCTGCCAGCTTCCTTCTGGGGAATCCCAGGTCTCTTTGGACAAAAGGCAGGGGTACACCCTGGACAGGTCACCGGCCCACTGCAGCTCCACACATAGACTAACATCCCACACATGCTCCCAGTAACGTCTACACTGTAAAAATTTAATGCTAAGTTAAAAAAGGCATTGGTTTAAGAAAATTAGAAGACTGTTTTGGACTATTTTGCTAGTTTTAAGAATTCTAGTCACAAAACTTTTTCTTGCCCCATTAGCAAAGTTATGTTTTACTTAAAAAAAAGGACAATTCTGACTAGATGTATGTAAAATTCGGCTCATTTCTAGAGGGGTTGATTTTTTTTTCACAGTGTACAGGGAGTTTAGAAACACCAATCACCCTGACATGCATTTTTTTGGACTGTGGGAAGAAGCTGGCGTACCCAGAGAAAACCCACACAGGCACAGCGAGAACATGCGAACGCCACATAGAAATGAACCACAAACGTTTACGCTGCAAAGCCACAGCATACCCACTAAGCCACCAAGCTGCTCTCAATCCCTTTAATAGAAGCCAAATGTGAGCCATACACAACTACAGATATGGGGCACGTTTCTTTGATGTCTTGGCATCATTAACTCCACAGCAATGTGCACAAGTGTAGGCTGACATCCTGAACACTTACTCATTTGTTCAGTCAAAGGTAAATTGGGTGATTAAGATGATGAAGTCATGTTTTAGATGATAATGCATCTTATGAAAGAGCAAGAAGTGATCAGACCTTTCTGCAGGAAAGACAGATCAACTCAAACTGTCTGGACGTCAAAACAGTTGAAAATCTATAGTGGAGAATATAAAAAAAGAAAAACTGGCAGACTGGTTAATCCGTATCTTTTTGCCTGGAGTTAAAGCCTTTTGTGTGATAGTTGGGCATTAGGTCCTTTTTTAATACTCGGATATGTAACAGAACCTTGAACACATGTTTGCCATCATTTGCTAAGATCACTAACTCACCTGCTCAAAATCTCCGTTCATCACTGCTTCTTTTAAAAGAAGTCGGTGGTCTCGGTTTAGACCCACTGGCCACGTCCCTTTTCAACACACACATGTGCAGGCTCCATGGTAACCAGTCTACACTGGACTTGTCATGAACACGGGAAAAGAAATACACACATCTGCAAGAGCTCGACACAGTAAAGTCTGACTAAATGGTCTTGAAATAAGCTCTAGTTCAGCTATGGGGGATGTGTGTTTGTGTGTGCATCATTTTTTTCATACAATGATCATTTTCATTTTTCTACAGTTAAGACACGTTTTATTTAAAAGGACAAAGTAAATTTCTCGCTACATGACGCCTACAAACAGTTAGTTAGTCTTAAAGAGTTCACCTGGAGGACAAGCTCTTTCTTTAACCCTAAATCAGCTTTCAAAAGCTGAAAGCTACAAGACAATCAGGAAAACAGCTCCCTCCAGATGTGTTTTCAGATGCATTTAATGTTTTGATGCTGCATTTACCCCAAGCACCCAGGTATTCGAATCAGTGAAACGACTTAATTTCGTCTCAAGTCTCAGAATAAGGCATTACCAACGCTCGTTATCTCTAATTTCACTCAGCTAGGCATTCTTTTCAACACACACGTAGAGGCTGCGTCAAGCATGAGCGGTATAACCCTGTGACCTCATTGTCTACCGTGATTGACAGCTTTGAAGAAAGAGAGGGGATGATGTCATTCTTCCCATGAGGCTTCGTGGTAAAAGAAGTAAAACGATCCGTGTGCATGTACTTGTGTGTGTGTATCTGAGTGTGTGTCTGTGTTTGAGGAGCGTTGTGTTGCTGTGACGGGTGGAGCATAGTCTCACATTGTCTGGTCCTGTATAAAGGACAGGGAGAGAGAAAGAGACAGCGGATGTTGTAGAAGGGGTGTGGGAACCAGATCTACAGTTCACGCATAGAAATGCAAAGAAAACAACTGGCGAAATAGAAAAATGGGAAAATAATCTTCATTTCCATGAACCATGCCGTGTTGGTGTCACATTCAACATTCAAGGGTTTTGTGAGGAGTAAAAATAAGCTACTTTGGATATAATTAAAGCAGGTAAACTCTAAAGTTACTTTCTCAGTAGACAACATGGATGAATGCTCAGAGCCAACATTTCAATATTTAAGATGCATAGATGCCGGGGCCGGTTCTGCACTTACTTCAGAGCGGTCCGGTGGAAATCATGGCCAGTTCACACTCAAACCAAGCATGGCGAGTGTGCTCTAATCACATCTGGATGGTATGAAAAATGAACATGCATCTATTTACACAGTTAGTTTTCTGTTTCCTTTGGATAAAGTTTCTAACCAATGCTCCTTATCTAAGTTTGTCATGGACTTCTTCTAAGACACCATTTCTTCTATGTGGCATGTTGCACTGTGGTTTTTCCGAAGGTTGGAGAAGGAAGTCTGCATCGCAGCTTCCAATCCGGCACAGTATAAGAGCACCATTCCAGTGCTTATTAAAGCATTGTTTTTCACAAAAAGACCAAAACTGGTATTTTTATAGACTTAATTATCTAACAGATAGTAAAGTCTATCTATTGCGTAGTGGGTTTCGATTCTAAACATGGTTGCGCCCACCTGCCACCAGCCTCCATGGACACTCCTCCACAGGTGCATAAATAGAAAATACACATCTTGTGCTAAACGCTGAAAGGTTTAACCTAAGACCTAAGTCTTGTCTCTCCTCCAGGTAAACACCTAGGTATCTATAGTCCTCCACCACCTCCACCTCTTCACCCACAGCAGGACACTCATTCAACATCAGGTGATTGTCTCCACGCCATGCCACCAGCAGGTTCAGCAGTTTTCTGTGTTCAGTCTGCACCCACTCAAACATGCAACCTTTCAGTCTATAATCTGGGGTTTGTTGTCGGGTTGTAGAGGCATCAACCTGTGTTTCTCAAACAGCGGTGCAGGGTGAATCCTGTTTAGCACACTGGAGAAATCTTGATCTTTGCAGTGCTGCCTGTTGACATACTAGGCCAAAGCACCTAAATAAGGCTCTTTAACTCTGATTCCATGACAAAAGGCTTGCATGGATCCCATAACTGATCCATTTAGGCTCTGGGCTATCTAAGATTGACACCATGTGGACCCCCACCCTTATTGATATACTATCTTGTGCTTTCATAGGTAAGATATCAGAGTTTTGCACTTCACAAAGGTTTTTCTTGCTTATTATTTATGAGAAAAAATCAAAAAAGCAACAGTGCTATTGATCATGTTGACCAAATTTGCTGCATTTATTAGGTCATATATGTCAGAAGACAGAAGACAGAAGCAGCAACAGCAAGGTTTTCAAGAATTTCAGGACAAAATGAAAAATATCTTCTCTGAGCAACCACTGGATCAGACACCAGAGGTATCGGAGCTGTTTGTCCTCAAACCAGTTGTCTGAACGATAGCGGTTGTTCTATCCTGTTTTGTGATATTTAACTTTTGACCAAGTGCAGATGCAGAAGACAGGTTGAGATGGAAACAAATGGTGTGGGAGAAGCCAAATAAAGAAAAAGACATTTTTAACCAAGCATATTCAACGAGACATCATAGTTGAATGAATCACTGCAAATAATTCAGATGAGTGAAAATAAACAAAGTAAATCCATGCCAAGTAATGCATGCAAAGCCAGCAAAGTAGACATTCCCTTGGAGTAAAATATTATTTTTGCTGTTTTTACAGTATGAAAACGGAGGAAGGAGGAGGACGTCCTCCGTAACGAGGGGGCGAATGGGGGCAGAAGCAGCGGATTGGCTCAGAGAGATGGAGAGAAGGAAAGATGGAGTTGGATCGTGGCAGGGGGTCCAGAATCACTCCCTGGATGTGTGTGAAATTACCCTGACAGTTAAACTCCACAAGCAAAACAAGCTGTGGGAGGGGAAGAGATGGCGGATCCAGTGAGTTATGACCACATTCACACGCTGTGTTAACATACGCGGAAGCTCTGAGAAAAAAACCCACCAAGGCGCTTATTGCAAAATACCCACAGGAGTTGTATTTTTGTGAGGAGAAGGAAAGAGAAGAACAGAGATACCACCCTGCCCTGATGAGGCGTGGCTAATTGAGTTTTGTGCAGCATGGCTGGGTCAGGGGGTCAGCTGAGCGGCAGACTCCCCTCGAGTGGCGACTCTGCCAAACAATAGCTCATTAAAGCAGAACGCGTCTCGCACATGCACACACAATCGCAGCCTCACTGGGCAGTGAGGCGGTTGATCTGCTCAGCCCGGCTCTGTACTTTTACATCAGACAGGGAAGGAGAGCAGCAGGGGGGCAACTTATGAGAAGTCGTTTGGATAGAGAGACAACAATAAAGACATAAAACCTGCAGAAAGCACAACTCCCTCTGGATTGTTAAACTGTTGTGTTGGGTACGGATGCGTAAGAGAGGTGGTGGTCGTGGTGTCAACTGCTCTCTGTTCCTTCAAATTACCAACCTCCAAGTTAAATATCAAGATACAAAGAGATTCACAATCCACCTTAAAGAAAACTTTGCAGACACTTGAAAAGAGGACAGAGTTATAAAAATCGTCAATCAGAGTTGAATAGTCCTTTCCGGTCCATCACCTTTTAGTCAACAGTGCAACAACGGTCCAATCTTAAACCGTCATCCACGCAAGAGTTGAACCGTGCTAGAAAAGTATATTTGTTTTGTGGAGGTCCACCAGTCTAGGAAAGAGGACAGAAATCAGGCTGAAGTGAGCAATGCCTGATATCCAAAACAGGAAATCCATTTTTGTCTTTGCTGTTAATTCAAGTTTGAGCTTCATGTAAATGTTTTCTATGATAGTATGTCGAAGGCTGAAGCTCCTGTTTTATAATTCTGTCACATGGTAAACATGAAGGACAGCTCGGTGGGTGGCCCCATCGTGGACCAGTGACCAGTCCAGAGTGTACAGGGCTGCTCACTTGATGACAGCTGGGGTAGGCTGCCACCCCACCCCACCCCACCCCACCCAGATGGGTGGGTAAACTGTGGAAACGGGATTACAAAGTAAAGCAGGAAACTCAGATGTGCATATGGATAAGCTCTTATATGACACATTTTGGTCAAAGTCAAGTCTGGAAGCCTGTTTGGGTACCAGACTTGACTTGATGTTGCATAAGATGAAAAAGAGAAGAGATCAGTCAGGGACCTTTATAGGCAGGAAAATGTCTCCATCAGCAGCTCCAAACTGTAACTTTCTCTTTGTGTCACGTCACAACATCTTAACTGCTTTTGTTTGTGCAGCTGATCTGGATCTTCTTGCTGAATTTGACATGCCTCAGAAGTGGGTTTGCAGAGCTCTAACATTTATTTATTAAAAGGCCCAAAGGTGAGGAAGTGGGGTTGAGTGGAGTGGCTGACTCCACCCTCTTAAAAACACGCTGCTGTAAACAAAAGTGCAAAGACGTGGTTGAAAAAAGTGTGTGTGTGTTTTTTACTTTATACTTGCGTTGTTTTGTCCAAGTTTTGTCACAACCGTTGACAACTGTATCAACTTTTAAAAGAAAGGAAAAGCAAAATCACAAGTACAAACTAAACATCCTCGGGGTTTCTTTTGCTCTTTGTTCCTTCTTAGATGAGGTCTGATGATGATCCAACACATAACGTATCAGACAGCATCAGAATGACAGCAAATATGTGGACGTTCCTTCAGCATGAAGTGGCTTAGTGGTCAGCACTGTTGCCTCACAGCATAAATGTTCCCGGTTCGATTCCCGGCCCGGTGGGTCTTTCTGTGTAGAGTTTGCATGTTCTCCCCGTGCTTGCGTGGGTTCCCTCCAGGTACTCCGGCTTCCTCCCACAGTCCAAAAACATGCATGCAGGTTAATTGATGATTCTAAATTCTCCCGTAGGTGTGAATGTGAGTGTGATTGGTTGTCTGTCTTTCTATGTGGCCCTGCGATGGACTGGCGACCTGTCCAGGTGGACCCCTGCCTTTTGCCAATTATGCATCGGGATAGGCGCCGACAGACCCCCGTGACCCGGAGACAGATTAAGCGGGTATAGAAAATGGATGGATGGATGGAGATAATGGATGGATATAGTAATATTCCCAGATTTTTCATCTTACACAAGACAGCAGGGCCCGGGAAAAAGGGGATCTGAATTCAGCGTCCAGAGGGGAAAGTGTGGTTGTTTCATGTTGTAATGTGGTGGTCAGAATAAAGGTTTAAAAACTCTAATATATCTATCTAGACTGAAAATCATTACATGTCTACATTTGCCTCTCAAAATGATCATTATCATACAATACAATACATTGAACTGTCAGAAATACTTAAAAATGTGAAATTTTAACTTGACAGTGGCTTCAAAACATTATACATTATTACCTTAAATTTCCATTTGAAAGTTGCAACACGTGTGTTTTTCATTAAAGTGTAAAATGATGTTGCACAGCTACAACTGAATCCCAACAAACTAGGTAGGTGGTACCACAGAGCAGACTGTGCTGTCAAAGTTCAGGCCCCTTCTGACCAAAACATAATCAATATAATCTTTACTTTTCTACTTTGGTGTCTCTTGCTGTTGGTAACAGGCAGCAAATAAGGAAATAAATAACGTGAATTGGCTTACATGAACATATGTATGGAACCGTTCTTGCTCTATATGATGTAAAAAGAAACTTCTACTCTTTTATTGTGACACTGCTACATGGCATGTGGACAGATGTACCGATTACACACTTTCTTGTGAGACTAGGCGACTCCAGCTGCTGGCTGCTCATTCACATGTCCTCCTTCGTTCTCACTCCTTCATTACCCCTTGTTCCCCTGACGACTTGAAAACACTCTCCTCTTTCTTATCCCTCTCTCTTTGTTTCCCTCTTTGCCATCTCTTTTTCCCCCTCTCCTCTTCCTGCTGTTAATCCGTCATCTTGTTTCCCCCCAGTTGCAGCGGTGGATGTGACTAATATCAGGAGAAACAAACAAACACATTCACAGGTCTAATGACACTTCATTAGCAGCGTCTTTCCTACTGAAGGGCCACAGGGGACTCAATCAGATGATTATAAGAGAGAAAAGCTGAGAAGGAAGTCACCAGTGATGACACTGATAAATGGGGGTGGGGGGGCATAATGTGAGCAGCTCTATGTGTGAATAAAACAGAGAAAAAGACTGAGGGATGGAGTGGAAAGTGAAAATTGTACTTTGCCTCTTGACTTCTGCATGAGATGAACATGAAATTACATTAATCACAGAAGAGGTGCAGCTCTTCTAATCAGTACCAGCCAACAGTCTGTGTGGTGACACAACTGCACAGTTGTTTAGTTGTGTCACCTGAATAGTGTGTAGTCCCAAATAGGTTGTTCCTTGGCAAAATGTTTCTCATGCAAATCTTCCCTTTTGCAGATGATGTTGTGTTTTATTGCTCTGCACCTGATCTGTATCTAACTGAGCTGCATACTTTTTTATGGGTTTAGTGCAGTTTTTGTGATTTAAAACTTATTTTTGGTGAAAAAAAAACTCAAAATTTATGCTGTTCTAAATGTAAAATCTAACAAAGTATTTAATCCTCTGTTACATTTCAGAGTAAAATTCAGAGACGTGCTTTTACCTTTTCCCCTCATTTTTAGTGCCAACTTTTAACAAGTTGGACCCTCTTTTTTTTCAGAACTCCCTTTTATCCTACACGGCATAGATTCAAAAAGAAGTTGGAAATATTTCTCTGAGACTGGGTCCATATTGACAGGACAGGACAGGACAAGACAAGACAAGACAAGACAAGACAAGACAAGACAAGACAAGACAAGACAAGACAAGACAAGACAAGACAAGACAAGACAAGACAGGACAAGACAAGACAAGACAGGACAGGACAGGACAGGACAGGACAGGACATGTGGGCAGCATCGTGTAGTTGCAGATATGTCGGCTGCATGTCCATGATACGATCCTGTTCTACTTCATCCCAAAGGTGCTCTGTTCTGGTGACTGTGGAGGCCACATATTCAAGATTCCACTTTGAGATGATGTAGGCTTTGTAATATGGTGTATTAACCTGCTGGAAATGGTCATGAAGTGGGTATAAAGGGATGAACATGGTCAGCAACAGTACTCGGGGACACTGTGGCATTTATATGATGTTCTCTTGGTACTAAGGGGCCCGGTGTGTGCTAAGAAAATGTCGCCCACGCCATTTCACCACCAGCAGCAGTCTGAACTACTGACTCAAGGCTGGGTAGATCCTTGCTTTCATGTTCCTGTCATCTGAATGTCACAGCTGAAATCTGACACATCAGACCAATCGACATTTTCAGTCTTGTATTATCCAGTTTATGTGAGTGTGTGGGAATTGTGGAGTCGGTTTCCCATCCGTATTTACAGGAGTGGCGCCCGTTGTGGTCTTCTACTGCTACACAACTGTGTTGTGGATTCAGAGATGGTATTCTGCATACCTCGGTTGTTATTCGAGTTGCCGCTGCCTTCCTGTCTGCCCATGCTGCTCGGACCTCTGACCTCTGACATCCCCCAGGGCATTTTCCTCCAGAAAACTGCCTCACTGGATATTTTCTCTTTTTGGACCATTCTCTGTAAACCCTGGAGATGGTTGTGTGTTAAAATCCCAGTAGATCAGCAGTGTCTAAAATCGTCAGACCAGCCCATGTGGCACCAACAATCATGCCACATTCACGGTCACTTACGTCCCCTTTTCTTCTCCAATCTGATCCTCGGTTTGGTCTTGAACACCAGATACACCAGATGCACTTGGTAACAATTATGTACACCAGGTGTACTTAATTAGTATATATACAGTGTATATATGTTACGTACTTTTATATTTTAAGCTGAAATTAGTTTTTAATTTCAAAATCATCCCTGTCTTTCACTGAGGTTAAAAATAAGCTTGTAGTTATCCCTTTTGTCTCTGACTATGGTTATGTGCATGTATACAGTCTGTTGCACAGTTCTGAGGTTTACCACAAATAATAAATCTCTTACTGCCGCGGACGATGCTCATGCTGAGTGGTCTGTAGGACTCCTTTTTACAAAGTTATTCTTGAACTTCACCCTGTGTATCTAAGGTCTACGGTCTTCTTATCTGTTCCTGTTGTCTGATCCCAAGATCTCCACTGACCCGGAAGAAAGAGCTGTAACATAAATATGAATCTCTCTTTTACAAGTCGGCTTTAAGTCTGTGTGAAATTGAAGAATGTGACCTTAATGAATCTTCATCTTCATGTTTTGATTGACTGTTTTGTTTACCTTTGTTATTTTGGTGTAACATCTGACAGATTGTAAATTTAAAAATGTCTGGTTTTAAAATACAAAAAATGCACATCGGAAAATGATTTAATTGTGTGAGTTCAACAGCCAATAGTCTACTGTGCAAAACATCTCATCCTTCCTAAAATTTGCAATACTAAACTATGACATGTTGGAGAGCAGGAGCAGCTGTAAGAGCTTGTGTGAGCTGTAACCAGACGTGCTTCACACAACCCTGCTGTTTTAGGGTTGTGGGTGTGAAACTCTGTATATGCTTACAGATAAAACATCAGCATCTGAAGAAAGACTTCCACTTTCTCACACACTGAGAGTTCAGGTGTAGATTTGATTTTCCAGATTTTAGCTTTGGGAAACTGGACCCGTGAGGTACTTCGGTATCCTCTGACAACTCCTTGGTTGGGCGCTTTCAACAACAGAAACTCTGAAAGTCACATCACACAGAAACGGGGTCTTTATTCACAAACTCCGATGGAGTTCTCGTCATGGGAGAAGGTTGTATCCTGTAAACTGTTGTGGGATCCTTGTTGGAAATAAAAAATTAAATAAAAATATAAAAACCTGGGTTCAGTAAGATTGTATTTTGTAAAAGGTCGCCGCACCAAAGAAGCTTTTTTTTCTTTTTCATCCTTATTAGTAGAAAGTAGAATTTACTGTGGTCAACAAGGTCTTCTAAAGCACAGGAGATGATACAATACATCTGAAACCATTTAATTTAGTCTGCTACTTGAGAATGGTTTTCTCATGCACTCGTGATTTTCCTCTCCATTACTTTCTCACACACTTTCCTCTGTTTCTGCTCAAATAACAAACTCATCAGAGCCCAAAGGGCATCCATTTTTTTTGCCGTTGCCATGACAATCCTCCGAGGAAGGCTGTTTAGTTTGACTGGCGCAGTCACCTTGATAAATGACCCTGTTATTGCTGACTGTCTCCCAGGGAATCCTGCATACACACTCCATCTCTCTTTCTCCCCCGGTGCCTAGTGGTCCAGCTGACACAAACACACACTCAGATCACTTTACATGCTAATTGGGGACAAGACCTCCAACAGAAAGCTGTTTAATGAATGAGTCGTCTCCGCTGCAGGGCCTGGCTCAGTCTGCAGGGTGGCGTGAGGACAGAGTTGTGGGACCAGGGAGAAATACACAGTTCAAAAGGTCCCACCGACTTCATTTCCTTTCGCCAAATAAGAGACAGCTCAAATCATTAAAGTGGGAGCATATCTGTCCCTTTCAGACTTACATAAACACCATTTTCAATGGTCCCACTGTCTGTTTGGCCAGAACTGGAGTCAGGTCCGACACTGCTGGACTTCGGCCATCGGGAAAGGAAACAAATCCACGGATACCTGTCGCTTTCCCAGTGCAGCTAATGGCAGGGAATTTCGATTGTGGTAGTAAAAGTACTAAACGCAATCTTTGTAGTACTCGTGTTAATTAGAGATCTTGAAATGAGTTTGGAATAGATTTCTCCCAAAGAACCTGAAACCTTCGGAGGATGATCGTGGACCGTTTTAAACAAACAGCTATGTTTGGCTCCATCGTACTGGGGTGGAAACAACATCACCAGACATATTGCAAATTCAAAGTCTTTATCCATCCAGATCAATATCAGTTTTGTTTCTATTAGTCTGCTGAATGTGGACATATTCACTCCAGCTCAGCTTTGGAGGAAACTGCTCTCCTACTTCCACTACCACGTGAAAAAATGTGCCATCCAGAGCTGTCACAGCTGCTAAAACAGAGGTGGATAATGTTTGTATGGCGTGGGGGCATAAATATACCTTAAACATAGTCGCATGTTGTCATCATTAAAAAAAAACAAAAAAACACTGTTCCAGGTTTGGAAGATTGTCTGAAGTTAGTACTAAATCTAACTGATTTAGAAAAAACCCAGAGGAACTAATTGGTTTTCTTCATCAATTTGTCATAAAATGTGATCTGATCTCCACATGAGTCTCAAATAACAGAAAAAACAGTTTGCTTAAGCTGATAGGAAACAAACAATTCCTGTTACTCATGTCCTTTTTATGAATATTCACCGTGCTGAAGGAAAACATAGTGAGGTCTAGGAGTTAACAGCTGGTGAGCAGCTGATGGCAGCAATGACTTCAAGCCAGCTTGTTTGGTTGCTCTGGATCAGAGCTGCACAACATTCAGGAGGGATTTTGATCATTCCCATTCCCAGAGCTGCTTCTGCTCAGACGCATGAGCGGGATGCTTGAATGTGAATGGCTCTCTTGAGGTCAGTCTACAGCTTTTTAATTTAAAGTCTGGGCTCTTACTGAATCACTCCAAATGGCAGGTTTCCTTTTTTATGAAGCAGTTCTGTGGTGGTTTTTACTCCGCTGCTCAGGTTAACTGTCATCACCTGACTTCTGCTGAGGTTCAGCTGCTAGACAGCCACCCCATTTTGTTGTAGGGCATTTTGTTAAACTAAGGAATTCATTTTAGCCCTGATGATGACAAGAGGTCCAGGCACTGAAGCAGTGAGGTAAGACCCAATCATGATGTGGCTTTGATCTCACTTCCCCACTGGGAAGATGTAATGATGCTACGCTGTTTGCACCCTACACGCTGCTGAATGTTCTTCCTGACCAACTCAAATTGCTTCATCAGTCCGCAAACATTTTCCCACTAGTGACTGCCAAGGGGCCCTTTGGCAGCGATGTTATTTCGGAGAGCAGAGGTTCTGCCGTGGCCACCCGCCTGTTCAATGACTTGTGTACGGTGCACTCATGAACAAAGATCCCGGGATGTCTTCCAGCCTGCAGCGGTTTTTCTTGGGCTCCTCTTTACCTTATCGAGGATTCTGCGTCGTGCCTTTGGAGTCAACTTGGCCGAGCACCAACATCAGGAAGTGTAGCCACAGCCAAAATAGCTGTGAAGCACAACTCCGATCACATCATGTTAGCTGGACTCCACAGTGCTCGAGACTACCGACCTCCCAATTAACTTTTATAGTCATAATTCATCTACAGGCTCACTAACATTTTCACCAGCACCGTGAATTCAATAAAAGCGAGTGACGTTATAATCATATGTGTTGTCACCTAAAGCACATTGCTTTTGTCTTTAGATGACTTTTTCTGATAAATTAATTCAGAAAACTGGTGAAATCCATAGGTTTTAAATATCTTTTTCTCAACACTTTATCTGGATAGGATTGTGCAACATGTACAACGATTTTGATTTATTTAAACTTTTCTTACATTTTAATTTATTTACACATCTCTCTATGGCAAAAGGTCGCCACTTTAGTGCGAGAACTGGGTCCACAGGCTCAGAGCTTTTTCCGGGCCATTTGTCTTTGACTTGGACCCCAGCCTCCATCCCTGATCATAAAGCTATCTGCCTTAGAGGGTCAAAAAAAAATCATACTCCACGCTACAGTAAACCAGAGAGGAGGGAGGATAATGTATCTCTGCTGGCACCCCTGATAATCATCAATTATTCATGCTCAGCCACTCCAGAACCTGAAATAAACACATACACTCAGCATGTACAAACACATGCATGCCACCCAGCTCTGAGAGCCTCACATGGTTCATACAGACGAGAGTAAAAGAAAAACGGATGCCGTTGAAGAGTTCTGGGTATTGGTGGCAGCAAAGAAATCAAATATTACGAGACATCAGTGATGAGAAAACAGTGTAACTATCTTCCTTTGCTCCGTTAATAATTCAGCTTATCCATTATTTTTATCAGAAAATCTTTTTTTTTTTATCTAATCAGCACTATCAACAAGAATTAGGAAAGGTAGGTTGTGGATAAAAGGTGACTATGAAACACACGCGCTACAGTAAATACCTGGAGATTTCATTGAAAATTAATGTCCGTAACCTGAATGATGGTCAAAGTTTCACTGCAGCTTATTCCTCGTGTGAATTTCAGCCTAAGTGGAGGGTAAGAAAGCTACTTCTGAGGCGATGCCACCACTCGCTGTCTTTAAATGTAAAATGCATTCCTCTGAGGTTTTCAAGGCGTTAGAGACAATGAGTGTCCAGTTGTATTAGCTGCATGTGAGCAGTCCAGCACCGCCGCTCAGCCATGAATCCGGTCTTCAGAAGGACAATCATGTGTGAGATATTCAGAGGGGACAAAGCTAGGCTTGAGACCTCATTTGTAGTTAGCAGCTGATGAGAACTTTGCACGGAAACTGTAATCTGGAAAAAAATGGATGAAATGTGTTCGATTTCAATAAATGTATGAGAAATGTCTCTGCAACAAGGACCAGCTGCAGGAAGAGAGGAGAAATGATGCTGCAGAGCTGCAACCCAGTCCTGAGAACCAAGGGGAAAGTCGAACCCGGCGTGTTTGGGTCTCCGACAAATTAAGTTAAACAGACAACTGGTTAACACACACGCGCACACGCGCACACGCGCACACGCGCACACGCACACAAACTATGAAATAACGGCACGCAGGGTTGCTCATGCTGGTAATTAGATGCACCACTGCAGGCTAATTTGCACCTCTTTCTTCTTCTTTAGCCCTCACGCATCTGTCTATACAAAATGATTTGCTTATACTCTAATTATAGCTGTTTTAACCTCGTCTTATTGGCCAAATCTAAACTCTAAACCCAGTTTAGATCATAAATGTAGATTTAAAAAATGTTCCTTACCCCTTTAAGTAAAGACGGCAATATGCCGTCACTTTGAAGGATTCCCCTCATCTGACTCTCATCTGAGATCATTCGGTCCCCTGACGTGCAGAGACATGTGAATGAAGCGTGTGTGACTACTTACAGCCTCTCGGTCCCTCGGGGGATGTTTCTGGGCACAGAGTGGATCCCCAGGCCGTGGCAGTCCACTGTGTTCCCCACACAGCTGCAGGGAGAGGGGCATGCTTCTGCGCCTCTCGGACCCACCAGGAGCACCAGAACACCCCACAGCAGCGCGGTCCACAACCCAGGACATCCAACCAGACTTGGGGTGGCCGCCACCATCACGCAGCCTCCTGACCCGGCTCCACTCACTCTCATCCCGGCAGGCATCCTGCTCTCCTGCAGAGCTCCACGACACTGCAGATACCAGCTGACAGATCTTGTCCTTTCCCACTGGCTAGGGGGTTCGGGGGTGGGGGGTGGGGGGGCTGGGACCAAGCAGCACACCACCAGCTTCTTTCAAAAGTGCACAGATGCAGCAGGAAAATGCTTCCACAGCCTGAGACAGTCGAGGAAGTTCAGCTGAGCTGAAGACCTGCCACTTGATCCCAAAGAGGCCGCTCAGAAAGATAAAGAGAGGTAACGACACAACTCTGTCCTCTTCTTCTACTTGTCCCTTTCTTCAGGGCTCCTTCAACTGGCTTCTCTTCTTCTACTCTCCTGTGTGCTCTCCGCGCGCTTGTTCTCATACAGCCTTACAGTGTGCCTGCCTCTCCCCTCCACTTTTCATTGAGTCATTGTGCACTGAACAGTGAGCCACTAGAAAAAAGAAAAGGGGGGGAGTCCCTCACTCCCTCTATCTCTCTCTCCGTCAGTCTCACACACACACACACGCACACACACACACACACACACACACACACACACACACACAGTAATCATCCATCAAAAGCTTTTACAAATAACAGCACCAAGACTCCTCCTACGCTGGTGCCCCCCACCAACCCACACCCACACACCAGAACCCAGCATGAACTCACATCTATTCAGTGGCAGCAGAGGCAAGAGAACGCCACCTCCAGTGACAGCAATCTCTCTCTCCCTCTCCTCCCCACATGCACTTTCCTCCCGTGGGGAAGAAAAAAAAGCCCAGGGCTCCGCAGACATGATGAGAAGAGAGGGAGGGAGGGGAGAGTGCAGTCGTGATCACCCTGAAGCATCAGACCGGGAAACTCCAGAGAAAACGTCCAGAGAGGAAAGGAGAGGAGGAAATATAAAAACCTGAACTTAATAAAGGGTGGAGGGAGTTCTGTGATGATGTTTTGGTCACAACGAAGTGCCAAGAAAACGCACAGGGCTGCAGGAACTTGGGGAGAGTGGGAGTCTCTTACGAGACTGGCACAACTGGAATGCCATAATCTGCCACAGAGCTTACTCAGAAGTCTATTATGAATTCACTGGTAAGGCTTTGAAATTCAAATGCAGCCTGGCTCGGATCCCCCGCCCCAAAATCTCCACAGAAACCTTGGCACCAGCTTTTGTCATCTTCATATCACCAAGAAAAAGAAGGTACAAAATGAGAATCCTGTGGAATATCATGGAGAAAAGCCCTTCAAAGAAACCCCAAGTAAAAACCCAGTCCACCACCTTTGCTGCTTCCCTTCAGAAAGCTTCTGCATCAGAGAGAAGAGCAAAGACTGACTGCAGTTTCTACAGTAATGCTTCGGGAAACATATCAAATATTCTCCAACTAACAGATTTGATGTCGTTTGTCTGGAGGACAACTGACAGCTTTTTATTTACCCCCAGACATGAGTGATTATTTGTTATTGCTTCACTCTGTCTCCTCCCTGAAGACTCACAACGACGGGTTAATTTAACCAGGCACACTTCAGAAGTGATGGAACACAAATTGGCCGCCGGCAGAGACCGGCTGCTTCATTTGTGCGGCTCAATTGAAAATGTGGCTCATTTGGCTGCGATCTGCAGCACAAGAGGGACAAGATGTTGGCATCGCCAGGGGGCCGAACCCTGTTCGGGGGGGGTCATAATAGCTTTATGAGCATGAGGAAGGGCTGTTTGGAGGCCGGGGGTATACTCCCAGAAATCAATTTCTTCTATACAGCAGATGCTTTTGTCTCAAAAATGTCAGCTCACAAAGCGCTGCATTTTTCCACATGAAAACCTTGAATCTCACTAATTGTTAAGGAAATTATCATCTGCTGGTAAATGATATGTCAGTTATGTTGCCATTAAAAGACAATCAAGTATCTCATTTTTGAGTGAAGGGTGAAATAAGTGAACGACAAGCTTGTTCCCAGGTCTAACTTGAGTGGCTTGGCAGCAGTACGGCGGCCTGCTGGTCGCCGTCGTCTCACAGCGAGACGGGCATGGTTCAGATCCGAGCTACACACTCCATGTTCCGTGTTCTCCACAGTGCAGCCCACCACTGCAGCGGGAACGACGGGCTTCCAGTTGTACCAAGATAAACACTTTTACGATGCTGAACTACTTATTACTAACGACCAACGGACCAACACGCTGTACGTACTCTACACTACTTTGCAAGCCCTGAACCGTGTTTTTAAATTTGCCCATTTCCACAAGAATCTGTAAGAAAATATTTCTATCATTCATTTTTGCTTTGCTCTGATTGACGCCTTCTTCAGTCTCTCACGTTTTGCTCTACATCGTTACTTTCTTGAGTCTGACCGCTCGCTCTCAGGCACCGGTACGTGTCTCAGAGCAGCTTTAAGACTTGTTGCCCACAGACTTTGAACTTCAGACTCTGTGGACCCCAGCAGGGGTTGAGAAGTCCCACTTTTTAATGAGTAGCTACACAACTGCACACTGTGATGCCATGCTGGAGCCCTGCCTGCCACATAGGTGGCGCTGCACTACATTTACAATAATATCATGCATGATAACGTGCAAACGCCTCACAGAAAGGTACCAGCTGTCCAGCAGGTTTGAACCAGAACCATCTTCCTGAGGCAACAGCACCAGCAACTAAAAAATGACTTTGTTGCATGGATGGTTTAAAAGTTCATAAGGGCAATAATAAATGGTGAATTTTCTAATTAAACTGAGGTATAAGACGTGCTGAATACTGGGCAGTTTAACTGTACCAACGTTTACCTGTAAGGAGAGGCAGGTTTCTTTGTGTAACACAATTCAACAAGGTGACTCAATGTGCTTTACAGAGTCATTAAAACATCACAAAGCAGAAAATAAAAACCATGATTCACATTTAAACAAAACGAAAGAAACAACAGTAGTAAAATATTATCACATTTTAAAACTCAGGCTTAAAAGCATCAGTACAGATTTGTGTCTTTATTCACACGCAGCTGAGAACAGGTGAGTGGATTTAATTAAACTGAGTGTTTCAGCTGATCTGAGGATTTCCGGGAGTTTGTTCCGGACATGTGGAGCAGAGAAGCTGAAGGAAGCTCCTCCACGTCTGGTTCTGACTCTGGGAACTGATAAGAAACCGGATCCAGATGACCTGAGGGGTCTGGAAGGTTCATACTGGGTCAGGAGGTCACTGATGTATTTTGGTCCTGGACCATTCAGAGCTTTATAGACCAGCATCAGAACTTTAAAGTCTGTCCTCTGACAGACGGACAGCCAGTGTAAAGACCTGAGAGCTGGAGTGATGTGGTCCAGTTGTTGCTTTAATGTTTTTTTCCAAATGTAGGTCTGAGTCCATCACTACACCCAGATTTCTGGCCTGGTCTGGGGTTTTTAGATGTATAGGTTGAAGCTCTGTGGTGACCTGTGATCGTTTCTCTTTGGTTCCATAGACAATTACCTTAGTTTACCGGCAATTGTCGTATAATCACATTGTGAATCAACTGTAAACCAACAACCTTGGGAAATTCACCCGAAAAGGTCCAACACCACCCTCCTGTGGAGAACCACGAGTACTGCACTCGAGAACTGCACTGACACTAATCACTAAAATAATGACGGAGAGCTGCGAAATATTACATCAGTCAACATAAATCTATATTTATTTCAAACACCTGAAACATTAATTCATCACAAACACACTTGGTAGGAAATAAAATGTTTTAATCCGAAGCAGATGGTTTGCCAAGGAATCTGTACAAGGTTAGATTATTTTACATAAAAATACAAAAAGACAAAAAAAAGAACAACCACTGTTTTAAACACATGGTATAAAAGTCACAGATATGTTCACAATAATGGAAACTGCTTGAAAAAAATAAAAGTTAAGCATGACCTGTTAGCACATCCCACTGACCAAAGACAAAGACATAAGGTGCAGCTAAACGTTAAAAGTAAGACTTCTGCTTTCTCATTGATACCACAGTTAAAGAAAAGTAAACTCAGCAGTGCCAACGCAGCGCAGACAAGAGTTTACTAAATACTTCACATTTAACACTGAGTGTCCCAGCAACAAAAACACTAAAGAGCATTTAGCTTCACAATAAAACAGTACTTCACATCCCAGAATGCAACAGCTCCCATCCCAGTGTCAAAAACTAAAAGGTTTCAAATAAAATACACAGGAGTTTGAATTTTGGCACCTTTGAGATCAATCACATTTAAAAAAAAAAAAAAAAAAAAAAAAAAAAAAAAAAGTTTAGAAACAGAAATCACAGGTAAAACAATATTTAATGGGATCAGATGTCGGCAGAAGAAATATAAAGAAAAGAAAAGGTCTCAATTGGCCTTTTTTCCTGCTGATAAGCTCTCAGTTTGAAAGGTAAAAAGAAAAAAAGAAAAAGAAATCCTGCGTAAACAATAAGGGAAGAAAAATCTCCCGTAAAACAAAAAGAAGGCGAGTTAGTTTCCACCCGTGATGTTCAACACGTCAAGCACTTCCCAACAACCCATCCTTACAACTTCCTGAACCCTTTTCCAACCTGGCGGCACCATTAACACACTTCCAACAGAGGGGTGAGCAGAGGTTTCACAGACTTCTGGATGTGACAGTAAATTAGGACGACATAACAGTTTGACCAGCCAACAGCCACGCGCTCACTTTACACAAGTCCTCTGGCGAAACGCCCCTGGCTCGCCTCCTGCTCGCCTCCGGCTCGCCTCCTGCTCGCCTCCTGCTCGCCTCCTGCTCGCCTCCTGCTCGCCTCCTGCTCGCAACTCGCTCCACCTGTCAGAACCACCTGAACCAACCACCATCAGCAGCAGCAGACTTCTACAAAGTCCAGCCACGAGGACTGAAGCTGAAAGCAGGCTGGAGACCAGCATGTTCAAAGCAGCGTTACGGTTTGGTGACTTCTGCAGAGCCCAAGTCCACGATGCGGATTCTGTGACACAAGGCCATTTTCTCAACTCCAATTCTTTTATGGTGAAACGAGGTTCAGCACAGAACCCTTTTATTCTTCAAGACCTGCAAATACACAGGAAAAGTGCCGAACACATTGAGTCTGTGCAGATCCGAACCGGTTTCAGCGCAGTCTCGCCGCCGCTCAGGAACAAACAAGCGATTGTCCATTTTCTCGACCTTCACGTTTGTGCTCTGCATCCCAGCGGCTGGACGCTATACCAGGTCCCTGAACTCGCTACTTCACAAAGAGCTGCTGCTTTCAGCTCATCTCAGTCTTTGCACTGCAACGATTCTCCCTTCTGTAGCTACACCACAGCCCCGCCTAGAAGAGGACCACGAGACCACGTGAAGACCACGGTCGACAGTCTGGACACCAACACAAACATAACCCTCGTTCTCCAACAAATCCTCCAAACACTTTCCCTCCAAACCGCCTACATCATACAACTAAAGTGGAAAAAAAAGCAATAATAAATATTCTAAGCCCGTGATAGCTGTAACAGTTCACATTTAAAAGATTCACAAACACATGACTGAGTTTTAGGACTTCATCCAGGGGAAAAGATCCTGAGACTATAGTGGTAATAATATGAGAACTAGTGTTAGAAATGATGGCAGTGGAGCGCATGATGTTGAGCGCATGATGTTGCACTTTCTGCAAATTCTGGCACATCAGAATCACATCGTTTGTTTTGTAGATTTGAAAAGAATATAAAAGAGAAACGGCACGCGTGTTACCTTTTCTGCTGTTATAGGACTCAGAACTTCAACTTTATCCTCGTTATTTCAGGCGTGTCCCCTCCAACTCCACCTTACAAACACCAATCCCAGTCAATACTTTCATCAACACTTAATCCTACTTGTAATAGGAAGATGTCCCGACACACGCGATCAGAAGCTGACGAGAACAGCAGCGTGACAAACGAGGAAAAAACACACACAAACACACACAAACACACACATGACAGCATCAAATAAAACGGCTTTAAAACGTGTAAACAGACACACCAGACATGTTTGTGTGTTTTACAGTCCAGACGGGAAGCTCCTCGCTCTGACCAGTAAATAATAAATAGCACGAGCAGGTCAGAGCCGGTGAAGCCAAAGCAAAGACGACGGCGAGTTTCCACGAGCGCCGTCTTCTTACACAAGAAGTCCTTGTGGAGCCTTTTGAGATGCAGCTGCAGTTAGTTTTCTCCTGGATGAGATGTGTGCACTTCTTTCAAGACTAAACTAAAGTTAGTGTCATTAGAGTTACAATCATGAAGCGACTGACGGTCCTAAATAATACCGTGTGAAAACAAAACCTACTGCTAGTACCATTCTGTAAAAAAGGTGCTGCTCCATCTGCAGCACGAACCGGAAACGTGTCGGATATTATTCTGGATGCACATTAGTCACAGTTGGGACAGACGCCGAAACCAACGAGCAATAACGACGTTAACGCTGCCCAAGGGCGGGATGAGAGGAGGCGGTTTCACAGGGAGATTTCCTGAGCGGGAGAGAAACACATCCTGGACACCGACGGGGAATCCTGCAAGAACAAGCAGAAGATGGACACGTGGAAGGACCTGCCACTTCAAAATGCCTTAAACCGAATAAACATTTGACACACACAACTGAACCTCTTTTAGATTTAATCCAAAAAGCAGCAGGGAGGATTTCATCGTACCTTGGAAACCTTCACAACTTTGTCCTTATGAAAGGTAAAATCTGGGTTTTTCACGACGAGTCCTGCTTTTCCAATGACGGGACCGGCTGATGGGCTGTTCACCTGAACACACGCACGCACGCACACACACGCGCACACGCACACACGCACACGCACACACACACACACGCACAAAGAGACGTTGACATGCAAAAGTCCTCCGGTGGAGCTCTAATCGTTTCACAACCAGGATGCTCCTTGTTATTCGTGAAAGGTGCATCAGATGTAAAGAGACAGTAAAGAAAAATCAAGATGACAGAGAAGCAAGAGTTTAAAGCCTGACCCCTGGCTGGAGGACGTTCTCTTTCCCAGCGCTGGCGACGGCTTCAGGAGAGACGAGTCTGAGCCGTCTCTCTGCCGTGAGCTGCTCCCCTCGAGTCCTGCGCTGTTACCGTGACGACAAGTTTATGAGGCTTACAAAATGAACTGCGGAATGGGGCCATAAAACTGCACAGTTTTAGCTTTTAATTTGCAAGAGTCGTGTTCTTGTCTGCTGATGGCAGGACTCTCGTCTTGCTCTACGCTACCTTGATGAGGCCACCGAAGGAGCGGGAACGTGGGTGTTTCTTGCTTTGAGCTGGAGCAACCAGGTGTTCCTCGCCGGTTCCCGCCGTCGTCTGTTTGACTAACTGCACATAAACAAACACCGGGAAAAGAGGGGACACTGCATGGATGGAATCATTTCAATTAACTGGAGTTAATTGGAACTGGAGCAAATACAAGCCAAAACCTGTCGGACAAGTTTCTTCTTCTTGGCAGAGTCGGGCATGTTGTGGTGGACGTGTCTGAAGAGCTCCTTCAAGGCCTCTTCTGTGTATTGCTGAGCTGGTGACTGGCATTGCTCTTGAGAGCTGGATCCCAGGACCGCCGTCCTCTTCAGAGGCAACGCTTTCCGCTGAGCAGAAGAGCCGCCTGCTGCCAGAAGGTCCAGGTCATCCTGGGAGACCACAGAGCGAGTCAGACTGCATGCTCAAAGCGATCCCAACCAAACCAGCCCCCCCTCTACATCTGGAAAACGGGAAATGTGCAGGAAATCTGCCATTCCTGTTATGGTATCACAGAAGGTTGATGTTTCTTCCGCTGCGTGGACGTTGTGCACCTCACATCTAATATTTTACCAGCAGCACAGCAGACTTTCAAACCTGAAGCAGCAGTGAACCATAAGAGCTAAAGTTTAAGAACAAATCTGCTTGATTGGGTCATGTTCTGGACTCTGGAAAGATCCTGGAGACGACTTGTGTTGTAATAGACGCTGTATAAAAAAAACTGAATTTACTGAATACATGAAATGGTACAAAAACCACAGGAAGAAACTGGATTTAATCCATTCCAAGCAGAGATCCAACTAAGCAGGAAGGCGGTCTCACGAAGACGCGTTTCACTGACCTTGGTCTGTAGAGCCTTGGTTCCGGAGAAGTGCGCTTTGGCATATTCCCGCAGATACAACGGAGCCTGAACGGCACAGACGTTAGTTACCAACGCTGCACTGATAAACGCCACGCCGCGCAGCGTGCACAAGTCAACACTCACCCTGAAGAGTTTCTGAGAGTGTTTGATGAGAAAGGCCATGCTGTTGTTCAGTTTCTTCAGGTTGTCTTTAAGGTCGCCAGCTGTCATCTGAAGCAGGAGACAGCAGACATTCAGGAAATTAACCAACCAATCGGACGATTACAGAGGAAGAGCTGGTATTTCCACGACAGGAAATGAAAAGACTGGAGCGCAGTATTGTTGAGAGGATGAATTACTCAAGAATACTGACCTAAAGTCAGTCCGACGTGTTTTTTTTACGTCGTGAGGCTTCAGGTCAGTTTGACTAGAGTACATCTTAATAGCCTCACGCTCATCTACGTAGTGTCTTTTCCATCATGGAAGCATGATCTGAAACGTTCAGACTCACGTGTCTAGGCCAGAGGACGTGCGGGGCGAACATGAGGGCCAGGTTGAAGGCAGACATCTTGTTCTTGTCCTGCTGCTTGGCGGTGTGGTAGAGCAGGTCCAGGAGCAGCTTGAGCAGGGAGCGGTTGGCCTGAGGCAGCAGCAGGAGCAGCAGCTGCAGCGCCTCGATCTGGCGCTCCTTGTTGGGTACCGCCGTCTTGTTTCCTCGCTCGTCAAACAGAGTGATGTCTGGGAGAGGCGATAAAAGTTAAATTTAAACAAACGCGTCGGCGGTCACGTCTCAGAGAGAAAACATTAAGAGAACGTGCGTTTTCCGACCGGCTATCTTCAGGTGGGCATGGAAGTGCCTGTGTGTCAGCAGGGGCTCCGGCAGCTCTCCCAGGAACGTTTTAAGCAGCGTTGCCACATCGTTGGGGTGAAAATCTCCCGACTCCAGGTCCACGTCAGCCCCGCTGTTCAGGAGCTCCTTCAAGGCCTGCTGCCGAACACTGTTCCCCGGGACCCGGAACAGGCCTTCCACGTGTAGGTCTGAAGATCGGAGGCCAATACGGATTCACAACGGCTGTTTTACACCGATTTAAAGGCGCCGTTTGCACCTTTATTAATAAACATTGTTCACCTGACTGGCATCACTGACCCAGTTTGTCTGTTATTGTGACTTAGATAAAGATCAGATCAAATGATTACAGAAAAACCAGGTAATTACAGCTGCCTCGTGGATCTGTCCTACTACCCAACACACAATCCCGTTATTGTACATCCAATAATGATAATATCAGTATTGGTGCTTCCCTAATGAATATCTGGGGCTTTGAAATTAACCACTTCCATTGAGATCATGCAACAATCAGCAAAACAGTGTAATTAAGAAGAAACTACTACAGTTCTTTGCCCACATATTCTGATGAGACACACTCACTTTTGCTGAGGTATTCTATAAGCTGATAGATCTGGGCGATGCAGCTCTCCGTCAGAGGGCTTCCGAACACAAAGCCTTTATCTGTGAAAGGATGGGAAACGATTGGAAACGATTGGAGCGAGAGACAAAAACCACAAAGCTACTGGAAGACATTTCAGAGAGTCACGTGTGACAACGAGGCATCAGAACGACTCTAACCCTCATCACAAGGATTTCAATTATCTCACATGGTCTCTTGGTTTACGTGGGGTGTTGTGTTGTGGAAGGATGGAAAGTATGCTGTAAAAACACACATGGTCTGGAAATGTCACGGCAATTTCCGCCACCTACCAAACATAGTCATGTAATGAATAAGCAACGCTAAAAATGTAAGTTACTGTGATGTGAAACATCTGAGAAAGACAACATCCTCAAACCTGGGCGTCTCTCATTCCTCATGATGTTCTAAAAGCTTTATAACACTTAAAATAATCCACTCGTCATCTGTTTTTTTACACGTTATGATTAAAATGCCCCCATATTATGGTTTGTATGACTTTATATGCTTCAGTGATGGTTTGTATCATCATATATTCACAAATGTGTGTATCGGTGCATAAAGGTGACACATGACCAGCCCAAACATTGATTTTACGCTGACTGACATCAGGATACTCTTTACCACCGTTATTCTTCATTAACATTATGGGGGCAGCTATTATTTATTTCTATACACTGCTTTTGTATTTTGGCTTAGTAGTAGTTAAGTAAAGGATGATGTGATGTTTTATTGTTTATTTAAGGATTCATTTATCAAATTTTAAGAGTTGGTATTGAGCAGCTGTTTTATGTTATAATCTCCTTAAATGTACAACTTATTAGTTTAAAAAGAGCGAGTGCACCATTTTTCCAGCATAAGTGCAGTTAATCTCTGACCTTTACGTTTGAGGAAGAAAGAACGGAAAAAGCCTCCGTTTCCACTGGTACACGTGTGTGTGTGTGGGTGTACACGTGTGTGTGTGTGCGCGTGTGTGTGTGTGTGTGTGTGTGTGTGTGTGTGTGTGTGGTGTACACGTGTGTGTGTGTGTGTGTGTGTGTGTGTGTGTGTGTGTGTGTGTGTGTGTGTGTGGTGTACACGTGTGTGTGTGTGTGTGTGTGTGTGTATATGTATATATATATGGACATGCATGAGTACTTAAATACTTTAATGCATATTATTACATAGATAATTTTTTAAAAACTGCCCCTACACCCTCAAAAACTCAGGTATGTAGTAGAGAATAGAATGCTCCTCCCCCTTTCCTCTGTCTTCTTTTTAATTAACACCCTATTGTCTTGTGTCCACTCTAAACACCACATCACTACTCTTAATTCTTTTTTCTTTTCTTTTTTTTTTTTTACACACACCACAACATAGGCACCACACTGCACCACCACTGTCTCGTCTCTCTCTTTCTATTTCCTTTTCTGACTTGATCACATACCACACCCGGTGAGTTTGGCCCTCTCTGGCAGAATTTAGTTACTTATTTATTTATTTTTACATTTTTTTTAATTTTTTTTTCTCTCTTTTCTTTTTTTCTCTTTTGTACTTCGCTGTACTTAAGGATCAATAAAAGAAATAATCAGACTGTAATTAGGGCCGGTGAAGGGTACACATCTGCACTTTGGTTCTTACCAATTTGGTAGAAAAAAAAAAAAACATTATGGGGGCAGCTATTATTTATTTCTATACACTGCTTTTGTATTTTGGCTTAGTAGTAGTTAAGTAAAGGATGATGTGACGTTTTATTGTTTATTTAAGGATTCATTTATCAAATTTTAAGAGTTGGTATTGAGCAGCTGATTTTATGTTATAATCTCCTTAAATGTACAACGTATTAGTTTAAAAAGAGCGAGTGCTCCATTTTTCCAACATAAGTGCAGGTGATCTCTGACCTTTACGTTTGAGGAAGTTGAAAGAACGGAAAAAGCCTCCGTTTCCACTGGTGGGGGTCTTCGGGCCCTCCTCGCCCAGGAGCTGGGAAAATTCTGTCCCCGGAAGATCAATAAGGCGAGTGATATTACTAATCACCATCTCCAGAAAAGCATCCGGGTTCTCGTGGCGGAGTTTCTCCACAAAAAAATCCGGGTTGAAGATGACCGGCGGCCGGCCGGTGCGAGAGTCGCCAGGCAGTTCCTCGTGATTGATCACCATATTGCAGACTGTACCTCTGTGTGAGAGACAGAGACGTTAGACGTGGAGGTGCAGCTGTGATTAGAAGAAGACCAAACTGGTTAAAATCAACCAAAAAATTATGAATATCCCAGTCGAGTAGAGCAACTGTTTTATTGGTGGGCTGATTGTATCAGCCAATATATCGTTGTGGAATATAATGTCTAATAAAAGAGAAATGTATTTGAGACGGGAAAACCTCCTTCAACCTTCATCCCGTTGCCCTGAAGGCTGAGCTTGTGTTTTGTCTACCGCGACAAACTACAAACTACTCTCAGCTTCACAAGCATAACGTTGACATAAGTTAGTGTTCAGAGGGATATTGATGCAAAAATAAAAAAGTTCATTTCTAAGCTGTACTGTTATGTCTTAGCGAGTCAAATAGATGTTTGTTTACCACATATCAGTATCAACCTTAAATGTCCCATATTGGTCAGGTTCATGCAAAAAGGAGACTCCCACAAAGCAGGGAAAGTGGAAAAGTGCTGCCTGAAGGCCGCGTTTCTGCCGTATCTGTTAGAACCTGTAAATAACCATATTTGATGAACAAGCAGAAACCACATGTTAAGAAAAGACAACATCTGTGACACAACCAGCGTTTGTAAATGAACTAAAGCAACAGCAACAAAAACTCTCACCGTCGTACAGGCTTCTGCAGCGTAATGATTCACATCTACATATATAAAAATGTCAGGACAGTTTCGACACCCAGACCTGAAAAACTCACCTTTCCCTTCCTCTAATAGCGTCTAAATATCTTTAATAATATTCTTCCTAAGCTTTGCTGTGAGCAACCTTTCACGTTTAGAAAAGACACTCTTCTTAAACCTCGAGTTTACAAGGATGAGAATCAGTATTGTTGTTGTTCAACGCCTGATTAAAGATAACAAAGACACATTTTTAGTACTTTCTAAATGGATGAGTTAGGTTGATTTAACACAGATTAGGCAGAATTCAGATGGTTGTGGGGCTCTTAAAAGCAAAGCTGCCCTACAAACGTAGTTTAAGATGTTTCAATGCTGATGATGATTATGAATCTGTATTAATGATGATGATTACGAGTCTGTATTAATGATGATGATCATGAATCTGTATTAATGATGATGATTATGAATCTGTATTAATGATGATGATTATGAATCTTTATTAATGTGATTCCGGACGTCGTACGGCAAAGCTAATCATTTAGCCTGCTAACGGCTAGACTTTGTCAGGTAAATCATAAAACGCACATTTACGGTAATCAAAAGACCCCAAATTCGCCTCTAGTTTTGAGCAATCGTAAATCTCCGCTGATATAAATGCCAGCGAGCACTGATCAATGATCACATCAGCTCGTATTTACCTTCTACTTTGCGTGTTTTCATCGGCATCCTTCTCTGCAGCCATGATCAGTTTGAATCCTCCGCTGTTATTTCCCAAGCCCCGCCCACCTCGCCAGCTATTGGCTGTAAGTTGAACGTAGGCGTGAACAAACCGGCTCTGATTAGCATGAGCCTCACTGCCATTGGTCAGTTTGAATTCATCTTTGTCAGTAGGAAAACAGAATGTTGTTGTCACATCAGAGGCATTTACTGTTAAAAAAAAGTACACTTAGGATCATCACCATTTTATCGATCTCCAGTTTCGACTTGCACATATCCCACAGATTTCATACCTTCTCTTCCCTCCCTTTTCAAGTGTAGAGCACTTATAATAATACTTCTGGTATTATTACGATGCTATAATCAAGGATGACTGAGACTTTTTGATCACCAAGTTTCACTATGAGCCAGTTTTATTACTCTGATATAACATCTAGCATTTATTTATTTAGATTATTACTTATTCAAAAACACACAGGCTCTCTATATTTCTAATAGTGCCTCATACTACAAAATAAGGAATGTTGTCTTGATTCTTTATTTTTAAAACGTTATAGTTAATTTTTCTATGGGTAAATCTTAAATAAAAGTCTGAGCATTTTTGTTTTTAAAGCATGAAAACCTGTCACTGTAGTAAATAAATAAACAAACAAACATCCCTGAAGATCTTGGTTCTTTACATTTTATACTATTCTGTCCTACTGAGATATGTTAATTTTGGCTTATTATGACACTGTGTGACTCAATTAAAATCATAAAATCATATATATATATATATATATATATATATATATATATCTGATGATAAAGGGCTTGGCTTCATTAAATCATGATCTCCAGCTTTCCTTGAGGTGGATTACAGCTGAGTGTGAATAGGCAGGAAGGAGAATCAGCGCCTCCAAATCTGAGGTCATGGTCTTCCTGTAATATTCAAACTAAATGCGATGTATTTTAAACTTCATTTTAGAAGAAATTTCATTTTTTAGCTTCTTTATAGACTTCTGTCATCTTCGGTTAGTATTTTGATTCTGTTTCAAAAAAACAGTTTCAAAAAGAAAGTCTTAATCTTTTCTTTACAACTTTGATCTGTGCAGATGATAACTTACAGCCTGATATCTCTTTCAATACATTTTTAATGTGCAATTTTAAATCCTTCCTCTGGATCTACAAATGATGTTCTTGCTTAGTCTGTTAATCACGTCAGTTTTTATCTCCTGTTATCTCTGGCCTACCACATAGCAAATTTCACTCTATTAGTTCCTTCTTTTACATGATCACGATTGTAATATCCTAATCACGTAAAATAAGACATCTGTAATACTATGCATACGTATCCTTCCCCTTTTCATTACCTGCTGTAGCCCATTAGTCCCAGAAAGTGATGCTCATGAATTGTTTATGCTTTATTGCTTTATTGCGCTTTATTGTGATGAGGAAGTAGTGCAAGTGTCAACCACCACTCCAGTCATATAAAAGCTTTTGCTCGTCTACAGAACTAATATTTTAACAATAATACAATAATAAAGTCATCTGAGCTGTCCTTTCGATCTATGAGTCAGGTGCTGTGTTAAAATCACCCTCCGTTATCACTTTCACTGGCAGAAGTGTTTCTTATTTCATTCTCCAGCCTTTCTAGACTTTCTAAAACAACGATTTGGAGATGCCCAGAGTACAACACCCATCCCCAGGGTACAACACCCATCCCCAGAGTACAACACCCATCCCCAGAGTACAACACCCATCCCCAGGGTACAACACCCATCCCCAGGGTACAACACCCATCCCCAGAGTACAACACCCATCCCCAGAGTACAACACCCATCCCCAGGGTACAACACCCATCCCCAGGGTACAACACCCATCCCCAGAGTACAACACCCATCCCCAGGGTACAACACCCATCCCCAGGGTACAACACCCATCCCCAGAGTACAACACCCATCCCCAGGGTACAACACCCATCCCCAGGGTACAACACCCATCCCCAGGGTACAACACCCATCCCCAGAGTACAACACCCATCCCCAGGGTACAACACCCATCCCCAGGGTACAACACCCATCCCCAGAGTACAACACCCATCCCCAGAGTACAACACCCATCCCCAGGGTACAACACCCATCCCCAGGGTACAACACCCATCCCCAGAGTACAACACCCATCCCCAGGGTACAACACCCATCCCCAGAGTACAACACCCATCCCCAGAGTACAACACCCATCCCCAGGGTACAACACCCATCCCCAGGGTACAACACCCATGTATACGAGTGTGTATGGAGTTGTAGTGTGTAACCACGCACAGTAGCAGCAACAAAATAGATCTTTTGGAAATAGATGTTTTTACAACAGTTCATCTCATATTTAGCAGTTTCAACAACTTTATTTTATCTTTATTGAAAAATACACATTTAAAGCTGGTAAAAGTACAAAAACTGGCATCAATAAAATATATCAACAGCATAGAGCCAGAAAAAACATCACAGTTACCAAAAAAGTGAAGTAGTTTGAAACTCGGTCTCATTTCTCTTTTCTTAGGAACATAAATCATTTTTTCCTATTTGAACTTCTCTTTTTTAGTTGAGATATCTTAGAGGAAGGAATTGTTTCACATTGAAGTCGGCGTGAGGAACTCTGTCACCTTCACATTAGGTCAGTTCCTTTAGTGACACAAGCTATGTGTTTTCTTATACTTGTGATTTACCAGATGATATCTTTCAACGTTTGAGCAGCAGCAGCAGAGAGAAAAGACCCAGTCATGTGTGAAAAAGTCACACTTTCTAGATTTGTTGTTTTCATCCTCTCTTCATCAGGTATGTACATTTAAAACCATCAGACTTTAAACTTTCAAACTGAGCTTTCATGGACGGCTTCCCATAAAGTCAGATGTTGTTGTTGTTAGTATGTAGACTTTGGTCTTATTTCCAACTTTCTTCAGAATACCTTCAAAAAGTAAGCTTCCTAATGGTTCATATGCATTATCATTATCGTTTACCAAGTCTGTCTAATATGTTATATGGCACAGAGAAAGGCAGCATGGAAATATAACCTGAAAACCATAAGTATTTATGACATTTGTGACGTATTCTGCATTTCAGTGGTACAGAGTCAGGAGGGCTGGGGAGTGACATACACCCCTACTGAGATCTGCGCTTTGAAAGGATCAACGGTGAAAATACACAGCACATACACGTACCCACCCAGAATAAATGGAAATGTCACAGTGGTGGAAAAAACCTTGTGGTTCACGGAAATGAAAGATCAAGAGCCCGTGGATCTACTGACACAGACAGAGTACGCTGATCGTGTACAGCATCGATGTGGTGAAAAGGGATGCACTCTGATCATTGAAGACCTGAGAGAGAGCGACTCATCCGAGTACAAGTTCAGATTCATGACAAACCAGCCAGCCGGGGTTAATGCAGGTGCACCTGGTGTCGCTCTGTTCGTCACAGGTAAGACTTTATCTTACTAACTACTGATTGCAGTGGGAACTAACGTGCGGTAGCTTGAATCACTGTCTGACTCTGAATGCAGCATGTACTGTTTGGTTGTCTCTGTGTGGTCCTGTAAGAGACTGGCTACCTGTTCAGGGTGTGACCTGGACTCATGACGCTATGAAATACCTGGAGCAGATGGACTGGTAGATTAAAATTGTATCTACATTTAGTGCGCCAGTTGTTTGCCTGATTTGTCTCCGTGTTGCACTTTGTTGTTAAGTTACATGTTCGACATTTGTCTTGGCAGCATGGTGAGCTGGTGTTTAGACTAATTGGTGATACAAAATCCCACCTAGGCTTTATTTAAATGAACTGTAACATAATTAGAGTTATAGGATGAATTATGTGAATAAATCAGTCTATTCAATAAACTGATCTAATTAATGTGTGTGACTGTGAGAGTGAGCTGCTTGTGCTGTAAAAGTCCCTGAATGGTCCTTAGACTAGACAGACACTATATAAGCTTGTTTTTGTTCGCACTAAAGGAAGACGGTTCTGTCGGTTTTCTTTAGATCCTCCAGTTTCCTCCCTCGACCCAAAAGTACACATATTGGTTATCGTTAGGTCTAAACAATTTTAGATATTAATGGATGGATATATACTGTTATTTGTATACTTAAGCTTAACATGACATTTCTCAATTCATTCATCAGTTCCCCATGTAGAGGTGACGAGACCATATCCATCATTATGGCCTTCATGGGCAAACCTGAAGTGTCGCGGCACGTGTCACGTCAACGATAGTGATTCTATAATCTGGTTCAAGAATGGCCTGAGAACGCACACAGGTAATCCTGTGAAGGACTATTTTGATCATAAAGACAGCATTTCCTGTGCAGTACGAGAACACGAGAGGGTCCCCTCTTCTTCAGTCTGTGAGTTTACTTCAGTTTACTTCAGTTCCAATAACAAATATATCTGTTCATGTGCTCCGTCATCACTACTCACATATTTGATAGAGGAGAAGTCAGTCTCTAATAAACCATCTGTGTTGTTACAGTACAAATCATGTTATAAACGTTATACTTAAAACAGCATTTTCTTTCAGGTGTCCTTTTTCCAACCTGTAACAAAGTGACTTACACTGACAGAAGCATCTGTGCCCCCAAAGGCTCATCAGGAGATATTTCTTGCACATACAGTCCTGGAAGTGGTGTTGTATCAACACGTTGGTTCAATCCTCACGACAATAACCACTTACGTCCTGATAAAGAGCGTGTTCAGGTCCATGAAACAGAAGCAGGACGCTCAACTCTGACCATAAGGGACCTTACAGACACTGATTCAGCTGAATATCGCTTCACATTCAGAACATGGGATTTTGAATGGGGCGCCGATTTACCTGGAACAACTCTGACCGTCACAAGTATGTAACGCAAGACATTTAAGTAAATGCAAGGAAAAGTCGTTTTGAGATGTTTGTGGATGAAGAGTGTTGAAATGAATTGTGTGAACTAGTAATTATGACAGCTATGAATGTGAATGAATTGTGTGATATTTTGTGTGAATCAGTGTTTATTGCAGGTGTCACTGTTGTTTCTTCACCTCCAGCTCTGCAGGTGCAGGTGAACAGAATAATAGCAGTCCACGAGTCTTACATAGCTGTGGAGCTGAAGTGTCACAGCAGCTGCAAACCAGCTGCTCATCTTTATATCTGGTTTAAGAACGGACAGAAAAACACGATCCAGCAAACTTCTAAATACACAGACAGCTTTTATCTTGAAGACAACGTCTCCTGTGCTCTCAAAGGATACGAGGACCATCAGTCTCCTCTAGTATGTGAGTTCACTCAACAACAAAATAGTTTTTTAAGAATATAGGGCACAAGAAGACATGTAGCTCTTAATAAATTGGGTGTCATGTTATTTTATACCACTACATTAAATCCATTACATGTGTATATGAGACCAATTGTTTGAAAGACATCCATCCATTAACTTCATGTTAATGCTCATATGAGATCAGGTTTCAGGGGCAACAACCTGAGCAGTGAGGCCCTGACCTCCCTCTCCCCAGCCACCTCCAATAGCTCCTCTGAGGAGGATAGAGAGGCGTCCCCAAGCCAGCCACCTCCCTACGTGGTCATCCAGGGGGCATCCTCACCAGATGCCTGAACCACTTCAGCTGGAGATGAGGCCAATGACCAGTGTGGTGTCTACAAACTTCACAGTAATGTTGGAGGGGTGAATGGCTTTGCAGTCATGGGTGTAGAGGGAGTAGAGCAGAAGACTCAGGACACAGTCTTAGGGGGGGTGCTGATGTTGAGGGTGCGTGGGCTGGAGGTGTGTTTCCCAATCCTCATCACCTGGGTTCTGTCAGTCAAAAAGGGGAGGAGTCCATCCCCCAGCCCCTCCAGCCCCTGAGCTTAGTGACCAGTCTGTGGGGAACTATAGTGTTGAATGTGGAGCTGCAGCCAAGAAACAGCAGCTGCACATAGTTCTCGCTGTCTAGGTGGGTGAGGGTGGAGCGGGGGGTGTGGTTGATAGCTCCATTGGTGCTCCTCTTTGGACGGTAGGTAAAAAGGAGGTGGTCAAAAGAAGTGTGCACCGAGGCACAGATGAAGTCCTTTTTTAGTCTTTCAAAGCACCTCATTACCACTGAGGCGAGTGATACCGGGCGGTAATGGTTGTTGCAGGCTGAGCTGGGCTTAACCTTGGCATAACCTTTGACATGTTTGCTTTGTTAAAGACCCCCGCCACTATGAGGCCATTGTCCAGGTGTTTGTTGATGATGCTGTGCAGTGAGGCCAGAACAGTATCTGCATCAGTATATATAATAGTTTTGAACAGAATTGGTGACAAAGAGCAGCCTTGACAGAGTCCAACTCGTACCAGGAACGATTCCGACTTATAACCGGCAATGCAAACTTTAACTTCACTTAAGTGTTGGTGAAGACCTTCTTTCCCCAACTGAGCCGTGTCTGCTTCAGTGTTAGTCAGTTTAACATGACACAACCTTTATGTGCAACTACAACTGCATTTACACGATTAAATAGGAAAAAAGAATAACTCTGTGAAAAGTATGTATTGTTAAAATGCCTATGTTAAGATTAAAACAGGATGCAGAGCAGGGTGAGCATTATATTTCTCATTGCTTTAAAAATTCTTACTAATGACCTATTAACTTTCCAGATCCTTTAAAGCGTCCCCCTATGTCCGTTAGTCCCTCGGGTGAGATCGTGGAGGGCATGAAGGTAAATCTGACCTGCTTCACCTATGCCAACCCAGCAGCTAACAATACTCTGTACAAGGGGAACCAAACACTGCCTCTGGGATCGGCAGGTATTTATCACTTCTCCTCCATCAGCTCTGAGGACAGAGGGATCTACTCCTGCAAGTCTGAGGATCAAGACTCTTTGTCTTTATTCCTGGATGTCCAGTGTAAGTAAACATCATCTGTTAACATTAGACTCGAAAACACTACGATGTATTTACTCTCCATGAGTTTGGACTTGAGGACAGAATGTGATGCTGACAAAAAAATGAGCAAACTTCCCAGGTTTTGGACTGCTCATACGGGTTTAAGTTCCTGAAGGACCAAATGTCCTGTTGAAATATGATTAAAATGTCACATAAAAGCACTGACCTTTGAGATGAAGGCTGAACAGGGCAGATATGCACTCTGATAGCATTTTACAAACCAATGTTCATTCTACATTGATCAGCACTTCATGTCACCAGAAACCATGGCTCCACCATATCATCTCTTCAAAGTGAACGCTTCCAAGACTGCTGCAGAACAACTGAGCAGCTTGTCTCTTTCTCTGCTTGTGTCCAGATGCTCCAAAGCTCCCGTTTGTGTCCGTGAGGTCCTCTGGTGGGATATCAGAAGGAACCTCAGTGACTCTGAGCTGCAGCAGTGATGCAAACCCAGCAGCTAATTACACCTGGTACAAGGAGGATGAAGACTCACCAAAAGCTTTAGGATGCAACTTCACCATCAGTGACTTAAGAGCTGAACACAGTGGAAACTATTACTGTGAAGCCCAGAACAGAAGAGGACGTCATGAATCCAGGTTTCATCTCATTAAAGTGGAAGGTAGACATTCTTGAGGTATCCTGCACTAGAGTGACTCAACACTTCAGAGACAGAAAAACGCAGCTCCATAAATGACACTTTTTAAAAGACAATGTGAAATCTTTACAAATTTATTTTTGTCGGCCACTGTTTGAGCTGAGAATATATTATTTGTTCTTTATATTTGTTTTCAGGTTCATGGAAGTTTCCAGTTTCGCTTTTGATGAAAGTCGCTACTCTGGTCTTCTTCATCCTCGCACTCTTAGTGTGGATTAGGTAACGTCTTCATTTATGCTGTTTGGACACACTTGCAGGTAAAATCAGTGTTGTCATGATTTTACAATAAACAATTAAACCCAAAAATGAAATCAGGTCACCTGTGGTGGTGCACTAATCCAGATCGGACATCGTTGTGTTTTAGAGGTCTCCATAGTTTTGTGGGGACTACATCGGATCAGAAGGCACAAAATATTATTGTTCCAAATACGACGCTTGAAAAATATTCACTTGTCCAGAGATGATTGACTTGTAATTTATTTTGTTTGTTTGTTTTATAAATTTAAGAAAGAGGTCCTTGAAAAGACAACTGTGGACTGAAGAGGAACCAGACCACAACTTGGAGGTAAGTGAGGAGAAAACAACTGTGTGACACACAACACAAACATTTCCACCAGCTATTTGACATGAAAATTAGATCAACATTACATCATTCTGAAGCAACTTATCAAAATTCAAGCACTTTTTTAACCTAAAAAAATATTTTAATTTTTAAAATTCAAGTATTTTACATGTAAGAACATTATTCTGTATAAACTAAGAGCTGTCTGGAAATGTTTTACATCAAGATGTTTAGCACTCTATTTTCATCAGGTTTGTTTCAGTGGAAAAAAAAAACGAGTCACTGGTGGGTTCAAGTTTAGGTTGGACACATACATTATATGGCCAAAAGTATTCGCTCACCCATCCAAATAATGGGAATCAGGTGTTCCGATCACGGCCACAGGTGTTTAAAATCAAGCACTATTTGTGAAAGAACGTGTCGCTCTCAGGAGCTCAGTGAAGTCCAGCGTGGAGCTGTAACAGGAGGCCACCTGCACAACAAATCCAGTCTGGACATTTCCTGGCTCCTAAAGATTCCTCAGTCAACTGTCAGCTGTATTATAAAAACATTGAAGTGTTTGGGAACGACAGCAACTGAAGTGGTCGGCCACGTAAACTGGCGGAGCGTGACCAGTAGATGCTGAGGGGCAAAGTATGAAGAGGTCACCAACTTCCTGCAGAGTCAGTCACTACAGACCTCCAAACTTCAGGTGGCCTTCAGATTAGTTCAAGAACAGTTGAAGGGAGCTTCATGGATGGGTTTCCATGGCTGAGCAGCTGCATCCAAGCAAACATCACCATCATCAGGCAATGCAAAGCGTCGGATGTAGTGGTGTAAAGCTTGTCATCACTGGTCTCTGGAGCAGTGGAGATGACTTCTCTGGAGTGATGAATCACGCTTCTCCATCTGGCGATCTGATGGACCAGTCTGGGTTTGGTGGTTGCCAGGACAACGGTACTTGTCTGACTGCATTGGGCTTGGACCCTTAGTTCCAGTCAAAGGAACTCTGAATGCTTCAGCAGACCAAGAACCTTTGGGCTATTCCATGTTCTTTGTGGGAACAGTTTGGAGCTGGTCCCTTCCTCTTCCAACATGACTGTGCACCAAATTAATTAACACGTTGACGACATTTGCAGAATAACTGAGCAGTTTGTGTCTTTCTCTACTTGTGTCCAGATGTTCCAAAGCTCCCGTGAGGTCCTCTGGTGGGATATCAGGAGGAACCTCAGTGACTCTGAGCTGCAGCAGTGATGCAAACCCAGCAGCTAATTACACCTGGTACAAGGAGGATGAAGACTCACCAAAAGCATTAGGATACAACTTCACCATCAGTGACTTCAGAGCTGAACACGGTGGAAACTATTACTGTGAAGCCCAGAACAGAAGAGGACGTCATGAATCCAGGTTTCATCTCATTAAAGTGGAAGGTAGACATTCTTGAGGTATCCTGCACTAGAGTGACTCAACACTTCAGAGAAACACAACACAGCTCCATAAATAATAAATACACTGCCTGTCCAACAAAAAAATCCACCACCTAGACTGAAATAAGCAAATAGGTAAGAGCCTCCCACAGCTGGCAACAAGTTATTTAACCGATGCAGTGATCCTGTGGTCATGGGAACCATGTTTTTCTATTGATTAAATCTTTTTCTTTTGTCTTCATCTGAATGTTTTAGTTTAGGAAGTGTTTGAAAGGTGATTTACAAATAAACGTGTATGTGGAAACTGCTTAATGTTCACACGTGTGTATGTGGGCGGAGTTTGCCAACATCTCAGCTTTACAACTTTGAAAAAACAAAATGCTGTTATGTGACATAATTTAAGTCAATTAAAAAAATACATATTTTCTGCCTAAAGGGAAATGAATTCTTTCATCAATCCACCTGGGTCTTTATCATATGAATGAATCTTTTGGTTGTTTTTTAAATAAACAAAATTGAAATAAGTTCAAGGGCGTTTTATTCATTTTTTTCCTCTCTCATTGTCCCAGACTAACCACATAACACTTGTTCATGAGTTTCTTCCTTTACATGTTTGTGATTACAGTATCCTCAGTATACAGTATCCTGTCACATAAAAGACAGTTGTGACGGTGGGAGTAAACATCCTTTTTATTTATTATTTGCTGTGTGGAGTCAGCGGTATTTGCTGTTGCTCAATAGTTCCAGATGGTGGCGCTCATGCGCCGTTTATTCCTAAAACCTTTTACTGCACCAGCATGAATATCGAAGTCTGTCCAGGGTCCAACAAGTTCTACTCATTGTGTTGTGAAAGCTTAAGCACAAACCTTCTAAAATGGAGCCTTTAGAAAGCTGAATTTATAGATGCTCATCTGAATTTCCACCTGACACCAATTCTTTCTATCATTCCTAATATCTGACAAGAAAACAGAGGTTGAAGCTGAGAATTCCTGGACAAACATTGTACATTTCAGCTTCATTGTTGTTGAAATTCATTGAAGGAGCTCTGTGGTTGACTGACAGGATCTTAAAATGACCACAGAGATGTCAGAATGAAAGATTTAGGCTGAGGTGACGTCCTACTTTGGTTGCTTCCTTTTTACAGATCACCAACCGAGTGAAGATTGCTGTCAGCGTCAGGTCAGGTCAGGTGTATTTATTGATTAAAGCCACATGGTTTTATACAGTTATTTACCAGATGGTGGATTTTAACATTTGAGCAGCTGCAGCAGCGAGGAAAGGACCAGTCATGTGTGTAAAAGTCCCACTTCCTAGATTTGTTGTTTCACTTCTCTCCTTATCATGTATGTACATTTACACCCTTCGGACTTTAACCCTTCGGGGGTCCAGTGACACAGAGTATGCTGATCGTGTACAGCATCGATGAGATGAAAAACGATGTACTCTCATCGTTGAAGACCTGAGAGAGAGCGTCTCAACCGAGTACAAGTTCCCCATCTCCAACTTTGGCCCAGGTCACCTCCACCAACATCAAGCGAGTGTAGTTTGGACAGCCAGGCACAGGGTGAGCAGCAACTCATACAGGACAGTTTTCATTACTCTTAGCAGCTAAATGTGCCAATATTGTCATGTTTCTTCCAACTTCTCATTACCATGTAAGAAAACACCTGCTCTACCGATGTCATCAAAGCATGTGCATCTGTCAAATAGATCAACATTTTGATCTCTCTCTCTTATTTTTGTCTCCAGCAGCTGTGGAGGACACACCGGCGCTGAGAAAGCATCCCTGCAGACAGATGTGGCCAAAATGTGGAAAGACGTCGGCCTAACCGCGTCGCTTTTAGTATGTTTGTTTTTCTTTACTTCCCCTGTTACAGGAAACTGTCTGGGACTTTAATCTCATTTGTACGATTGGTGTCGCTGTGCAACGAATTCTCCTGGTTTATTGCAGCAAAAGTAGGGAGGATGTTCTTTGCAACATAAAGCATCTAATTACACAAAGAGTGTAATCAAATTACAGCAAATGTGTCTCCTAACAGAACAAGCTCAACATTTCTGATGTTCTAGCATTGATTTCACTTTGCTGTTTTATTTTTTATTGGCCTGTTGGTCTGGTGACAGTCTGGTGTATGAAAATATGCATCTTAAATGGTTTCGCACATCCGTTAACGTGCTGTTGGGTAATGATCTTGGGGATTTCTTGGTTTTGATTTTATTGTTTCTCTTAAATTCTCTGTATTTTGTTATTCTGCTATTTTGGTGGGTTTATATTGTGTTTCGTGGTTTTTCCAAGTTTTAATCTTGACTTTTAAAGCCTCTGTTCTGTGTTTTTTTAATAATCATGAAAGTATTCACCCTCAAGATGTACTTCATTTTGCCTTTCTGTTGTTCTTGCTCTGGTCTCCTAAATAATTCCCACCTGTTTCTCACGGTGTGTCTATATTTTGCCTCATCTTTCCTCCTTCCACTCATCTTCTCCTCCTGCTGCAGCAAAAATACTAACGAACACCAGGAACCACATCATTGCAACACTCAGTTAAACACTGACTTTAATCCAAAGTTCTCCTTATTGTCTATAAATGTCTGAATGATGATGCATGAAACGTGTTTGCTGAGAACCAACCTGAAGTGGTCTTAGACCTGCCGGGTTTGCTCAGCTGATGCTGCCCAGACTTTCCCGTCGTTTTGCTGCCCTCTGCTGGAATCAATCCAATCCAAGTCACCTTGACTTACATAAAGCTAGTTTACAACTAATGTCATCAATAAATGTCAAGGCACTTTACCCCAATGATTATATTACAAGTATTTGTATTTATTATATTTCAGTTCAGGTAACCAAATTCATTCAAACATTATCCAGCTTTAGTCAGTTAATAAAGCAGCTGAGGAGAGGATGATTCGGGTCCTGAATCAGCCCCGTTAGTTTCCCTGTTCAGCTTTTTTCCTCTCTCTATAGACTAATTTGTTTATACCTGCCATTCAGAAGTCAGGAACAGACAAAAGATAAGTAGAAAAACCTCATGTTATAAATATAGAAATTTAGCTGGACAAATAAACCTGTGAAAATCTCGCCGTCACTCCTCCTCCTCTCCACCCCGCATCACACAGAAATACCTTTATCGTATGATGGTCTTTCTTCCTCTATCGTCTTCTTCTTACATTTTTCTGCCTCATTAGGATAACTCATTTTTGATACCATACCGTTTTAACCCATATTCTCAATAACAGACATAATGGGTGTCTGTAAATCATTTATTTATCTTCTATTCAACTTTATTTATTCAACCCCAAATAACGACAAATGGTCATCTCGATGCACTTCAGTGATGCAGTTCAACCCAGAGACTGTAGCTCCGCATGAACCTCAGCCTGGAAGTGAGACGGTCGCCGCTTGGTTCAACCATGAGCTCAACGCTTACCCATCATACCTGTCGGCAGACGTCACTCACTGCGTGACAATGGAGTCCAACGACTGTCTCATATTTATGCCACCAAACGCTAGCCGCAGCTCGTCACTGCAGCTTATTTTATTCTTATGTCCTACATTTATTTTCAGGTAAATGAGAGATAAAGACAGGTCATTTATTTCTTCTGAAATTGGGCTGAACGTTTGGCTTTGGGGCCCCGGAGTGGTCTGTAGGGCCCTGTGCACTTGGACCGTCCACAAATAACAATAAACTGCTCTGCTGGCTGCACAATGATGCGTCATCCCGGTTCTGTCGCATTTCTCTGAATGTGAGCAGAGTATATCCCCACGCACTTTATAATTAATCTCACTCCGTCTGTCAGTCCTGTAATCCACCAAATATTAATCTGGATTTCCTGATCTTGAATGTTGCCAGTGATTGATCTTGATTATAGATTTCAAAAATAATGGACTTAGTTCTCCAGGGAACGAAGGGAATGTTGCACTTTGAGTCCAAGTCCAGTCTGGAGTCCCCAGAATCCGAGTCCAAATCAAGTTCAACGCCGTAGCCTGTCTGCAAAACAGCAGATATGCTGACCTACCTGAGCAAAGGAACGATTCGAGTGCTGAGTTCTGTTCTGTTTTTGAAGAAAACGTCTGAATCTTTCATTGTTAATGCCAGTGGCGATTCAAACAGCCTAATCCTCAGCTGTTTACATCCAGATTACATCGCCACCCGTTCGTCTTCGTGGCCAGAGACCTCTTCTAAAAGGATCAACTGGTTACATTTTTGGGCACATTTAATCAGCTCAAATCTAAAGTCAAATCTAAAATCTAAATGTTCAGGCTGTTGTGGTGTATGAATACAAAATCATCAAAACTCTGTCATTTACCAGATACACCTGAACCTAACTGTGATGTGATGGCTTTGTCACGTCCATTCAAGCTGCCAGGTACCAGGTCAGGAGCCTCAAGCAGTGACCTGGATTCTGTCCAGGTCTCTGCCACGTCTTTCTGAATGAAGCTTTAGCTGCAAATACAAGCATAGTTAAAGCTGAGTTAACCCAGTGATTTACAAACTTTAGAGTCTAGAAAATGGAGTTTGAACTTTGTAGTTATCCACTGGTAGCTGGCATGGAAAGAGGACCTACAAGTGTCCATATGGAGCTACTCAAACTCTAAAGTAGTGACACGCTGAAGGAAAAGTATGGACGCAATGAATAGCTTCAACATTTAATTGCTCAAGAACCGTACATTAGGGGCTTAAATGCTCCGTGTGTTGATGTGGGAGGAATATGAACACATCATCACACCAGTGAAAGTCTGGCGTTAGAGCGGGAGACCGAAATATTTGATACTAACGTGTCTTTTATTCTTAATTTAATCTAATTTATTTTATTTTATTAAACCACCTAGGTTTGTTTTGAATTCTGTGTAAAATCTCTTGGCAAGAGGTAAGTTCATACAACTGTATGAATGATTTCACATAAGATATTAGAAAAGCATGATCCACTTATATCTCATTCTCATTCTCATTCTCATTCTTATTCTTATTCTTATCGTTACAGGTTGCACATGACAATCAGGTAAATCCTTGAAAGTGGAGCAGTCGGCTCGTCGAGATGTGATCAGCTGTGATGTGAGCGCGTCAGACTCCATATGCTGATGTAATCCAGTCCAGGTGGTCCTGTCTTCTTCTATTAGAGGAGGCTCCACCAGGCCAGCTCGGAGTCGGACTGGAGAGCTGCACAAAGTTGTGATCTTCGGCTTAGCTCGAGATTAGAGCAAATTCACGCAGGAGATGCTCTGCCCTTATGTATGCAGAGGTAATAAACTTTAATCAAGGTTCTGAGCATAACCATCGCTGGCAGTCAAAACAATAAAGACTCAATAAATAAATAAACAATCTACAAGTGATCAGTATTGCAAAGTACTAGAAATGTTAAGGTGTGAAAGAAAGGACATTGTTGAACTGAATAGTTGTGTTGACCATGTGTGGTGATCACCTTCACCCATCTGGTCCCATCTGGTCCCATCTGGTCAGCTGTTGACAGAAACGTCCAGTTGATCTAACTCAGGTTTGTATCTGTGCAGCTTTTCACTTCAGTTCGCAGCCCTCCTCTCCCATTAGACAGCTAATTTTACCCCACCAGGTCTCAGAGAGGCTCTTGATCTTCTCAGGAGTCTTTTTCCTGAGCGTCAGCTTCTGCTGCTGGACGCTGCTACTGTCTGTCAGCTGGAAGCTGGCCAGTATGGCAGAATCGAAAGCATCCTTCAGGTTCTTCTGAGTCAAAGCCGAGCATTCTGCAAAACCCACGGCCCCGAGCTCCTGAGCCAGCTGCTCGCCCTCCTCCGTCCCCACCGGCCGCTGCTGGTTCTGCGCCAGGTGTATCAGCACCTGCACGTCTTCTCGCAGGTCCACCTGAGTCCCAACGAGGACTAGGGGCACACCGGGACAGTGCTGGCGGATCTCAGGAGCCCATTTATTGGTCAGGTTACGGAAAGAGCAGGGACGAACCACACTGTAGCAGAGGAGGAACACATCAGCGTTCCTGTAGCACAACGGCCGGAGGCGCTCCAACTCATCCTGTGTGAAGGAAAACATGGAAGAGCCACTTCAGCTTCCAGTACAGGCTGAAAGTGGATTTCAACTCATCCCACAGCATCACCTACAAGTCTGTCTACCTTTGAGGCAACTGATTTCCACAAAAGATGTCAATATTTTATCATTTGATTCTTATACAAATGCTTTAATCTTCTAAAACAGCTGACCAGTCATGGTTTTATTGTGCAGAACTCACCTGTTATATTCTGCACATTAGTCGGGGTTATGGTTAGGCTGTTTTCAGCTGCAGATGTGGAGTCATCTTAATATGACATCTCCAAACTTTTTGGTATTTATGGGCTCAAAGTAGAGCAGGACTCATTGATATTGACGGTTCTAAATAAAAAAAAATTTAAAAAAAGCTAGGACACGAGGACATATGGGTCAGATATTTCTACCTGTGTGGATGATACACTGTGCTGCTGCTTTAGATCTAAAAACACGTGGTTTTTTAAATGACACAGCAAATACAAACAGTGATAAACTCACCATGTGAGTCTAGTCTAGACATGGTTTATTATAACAACACCTAGACATGGATTTATCTAGTTTTATATGATCTTGACAGAGAAATAAAACTTGAAGTCAAGTATACACACACACACACACACACACACACACACACACACACACACACACACACACACACACACACACACACACACACACACACACCATATACACTAAATCTACTGAGACGTGAGGAAAAGCAGACTGAAGGGGGCGGAAGACACAAACCAAACACAGCAAAACCCGCCAAGTCTCCAACTGGAATCAAAGACTAATAATTACGTGTTATTAGCGACTACTTACATTAACGGATTCGTCAACCAGCCCCCATTTCTATCATGTGGATGCAGAGCAAGAAAAAAAAAGAGTTGGTGATGCTGTCACGTACGACCACTGTGGAGTAAAGCTGCCACACATTAGGACGCAGGAACGGATTCCCAGACCATCCGGGAATCCAAGTGGAGCTCACCTGTCCAGCAGTGTCGCACAGCTGCACCCTCACTGGTTTTCCGTCAACCACAACCATCACTGAGGAGACCAAAGAACATCTGAAAGTCAGTTATGTCATAGTTATAGTTTCTTACACAGCAGAATTCTTCTTCCCGCCACTTAATAGGACAAAGAGTTCACATGGATACCAGAAGCTCTGTAACTAAAGCCTATAACATGGCAATTTATTAATTAAACAGGCTTCCACTTGCGTAAAGTCTGTGCGTAAAGTGTCAAAAGTAGCTGTACTGACGTGAGAGATCACCTGTAAAGTTATCAAATGCAGTAGGAACATATTCTGTCGGGTATCCGTTGGTGGTGTAGCTGATGATAAGGCTGGTCTTGCCCACGGCTCCGTCTCCGACCAGGACGCAGTTCACCTTGCGCTCAGGTGCGGAACCGGACCGCCGGCGCTTCACGCTCACAGGAAAGTCCCGGTTCTTCAGGCGCCTTGGCGGCACCTGAGGACGGTCTCCTCCGCCAAACGGGTCCGAGACACGGCAAAGTTTCTGATTCCCGACGTCCCGGGGGAGCATGGCTCAGCTTGGTCACGGAGAGGGATTTGTTTTTAAGTTCTGTTTGCTTATCTGTTTTCCCCGACAGATCAGATCCGCAGGGACCTGTCCGTTTGCTCCATCTTCTTCGTTTCTTTTAGTAGATAATGTTTCTTGTTGTGAGTCCCTAAAACCTGAAGCGCAAACGCAGAAACGCGCGAAGCGGGCGGCTCTTGGAGCAGACAGCAGATCAGCCGACAGTTTCTCTGCTCAGCAGGAGCTCCTCATTGGCATTCTCCCTGCATCTGTTGTAGCAGTGCCTCCTAAGAGGCTTACCAAGAACAGCACCATATGAAGCTCCAGAGCTTTCCAAGTGAAATGAACCAAGCTTACTGGAATCCTTTATACCGCAGAGCGAAATATGCAATATGTTTCTGTCCTTAGCCAATTACGAGACGGAAAGAATACTTGAAACATTCATATTGGCATGTTGTTAATGGCTGTTCTGAGTTACCATAGATAGATAGATAGATAGATAGATAGATAGATAGATAGATAGATAGATAGATAGATAGATAGATAGATAGATAGATAGATAGATAGATAGATAGATAGATAGATAGATAGATAGATAGATAGATAGATAGATAGATAGATAGATAGATAGATAGATAGATAGATAGATAGATAGATAGATAGATAGATAGATAGATAGATAGATAGATAGATAGATAGATAGATAGATAGATAGATAGATAGATAGATAGATAGATAGATAGATAGATAGATAGATAGATAGATAGATAGATAGATAGATAGATAGATAGATAGATAGATAGATAGATAGATAGATAGATAGATAGATAGATAGATAGATAGATAGATAGATAGATAGATAGATAGATAGATAGATAGATAGATAGATAGATAGATAGATAGATAGATAGATAGATAGATAGATAGATAGATAGACCTCATTTTGGGATAAGGCCTTGTGTCCTTCAGCAAAATATTGCTTAATTACATACTGCATCTACAGCAAAATCATGAAGAGTCCAGAGGTTGAACCGGCTTGTCTGCATCACAGACCAACTGAACACATGAACCATATCGTGAAGTGGAGAATCTGACTACAAAGACGTAGGACTGTTTAGCACAGTTCAAATCCTCTATCAAACAAGAACATGGCATCATCCCTGTCACAGAATTCCAGCTTCACGGTTCCTCTCAGTCCCCAGATGAATTGATGGAAAAAGAAGAGAAGGTGCTACACACCACCCCATCCCAACTTTTTGAGACAAAGTGCTGCCATCGTGTTCAAAACGACCTTATTTCTTTTTTTTTTTCAGTTAACAGAACATTTCGCTTTGTTTTTTGCCTGTGTGCACGTACCCTAACCCCTGAAGGAACCTTCATTGATGATTGTCACTACATCTGTCCTCCAGCTGAATAAATGTTCAAAAAGGCTCGTAGCCATGACGATGAGCATGTATTCTCTCGCCCTCTAGTGGTTGAACCATTTCGGCTGCCGTGACTTCAGGACTGCAGGCAAAGCATGAATCATCACAACTCTCACAACACAACAAGCTTTAATGCCTCCAAGAAAGCCCGGGGATAAAAATATATAAAACAAGGGAGCGGGCACTGCAGTAAAAACGGTAAGGTGAGGTGGATGAAGGGAAAGTACTTCAACGAGAAGGGATCAACGTCGAACGTCCTCTGTACTCCAACGGTAAACTAGAAATTAGTGAAGTAAGATGACAAATTGTACATAGTTTCAGTTTTCTGACGTAGCCGATATATATTTATAAATAAAACAGTTTAAAATGTAAAATTTAAAAGTGTTTACATACTATGTATAAAATAGTGCTACATTAAATTAAATGATGCAACATTTTGCATCTGTTTTATATCATCTTATCAAAAAAACCCAGAAAAGAAGCAAGCTTGTTTCACCATCTCACAGACAAGTTGAGCAAAAACACCAGAAACCCTTTATGTGAATTGTGGCACCTCTCTAGGAGGCTGCAGAGCGACAAGATGGTGAGACAGCTTCAGTGAGTGCTGGTGTGTGTGTGTGTGTGTGTGTGTGTGTGTGTGTGTGTGTGTGTGTGTGTGTGTGTGTGTGTGTGTGTGTGTGTGTGTGTGTGGGAGGCAGAATGTGTTGCCATGCATTAAACAGCACTGAAAGACAGCTCTGAGTGGGAGCAGGAGACCATATACATATATAGGCACTCAGCATGCTGATTCACAGCGGCAGTTTGCAACATTAAATTGTGAGTTTTTGCAGATGTCCAGTATATCTGCTTCACCACGTTCAGTCCTGACACTGCACTGGCTGTGGAGTTAAGACGCACGAAGCTCGCTGTTTTCCTCAGTTTTTATTTTGGAATTACTGTTGATCATCTAATTTAGTGAAAATCAATAAAATTGTATTTAAGTGTAAATGTTTTTACACCATTCATCTTCCTCCTAATTGTGTTTTTGTGACTAAAACAAAGAAGATGTAGTGATGCGGTGATAGCAGTGAGGAGTAGTTTGGCTGCAGATAAATAATCATTTCATTTCGACTACAGCAGAAGCAGAATTAATGCTACCGTACGTTTCTTTTCAAACTGCCCTATATCGCATCCTGTTCACTTGTAAATCGTAGTGGTAGTGGTTCTAATTTAAAGTAAACTCACAGGACATGTGTTTGTGCATCTGAGAAGGCGCTGTCAGGATATGAGCGTCCAAAATGCAAGCAATCACGTGGCAGAAAGCAAAAAATGTCTATAATAAAGTGGAAAAAAGTATATAAAACTTAGAAGATCAAACATGCTGCATACGGCTGGGTATCCAATAACAACCGTGAGGGTAGTAGAGCAGACAGGAGACCAAGCAAAGATGCCCGGTGTGCAGCTAACCAGTCTACCTTGTATCCCATAATGCAATGCAGCAGCAGCTGATCTGTGCAGGCAGGTGACTGGCCTTCACATGTGCCTGTGGGATAGTTGTTTTTGCAGTACTACCAGCAACCACCACACCACTATATAGTACACATGGGATTTACTACATTGCGTGTGCAGCATATTGTGTGTTTCAGTTTTGAAAACAACTTATTCGAAAAAACAGGAGGCACAAACGGAGAAGATCCGAGTAAAGGAGACCGGACAATGAAGATAGCTGAGACCAACATGGGAGGAAGACCAGGGATGTTTCTCAATACCACGCACATACAGCAAGTTTAAATCTGGACGTATTTCAGGAGACGGGGGCGGAGGTTTGGTGGCCCCACACATCTTCAAACACCTCAGAGGAGAGCTTCCCATCTCCTCCTTCGTTACTGCTCGTTGATGCGTTGATCTCTCTGCATCTCATCTCTACAGGATACACGTTTGATGAAAATGTGGAGCGTAAGAATACGTCCATCCAAGGCTTTCGACTGTGCTTGGCGTGAACTGGGACCGTTTTTCAGCTGAAACCGATCACATTTCACATGTCCTACAAGAACACGGCCATGCACAAGAACTCCTTCTCAGAAACGGTTCAGAACTCACACTCAGGACTTGAAGGTCAATAAAACACAACTTCTGAAACTGCTCTCGTGAAATATCAAAACACAGAACAGAGCTGGTAATGAAAAAAGGAAAAACTGAAAACACAAGAAAACGAATAACACAAACCCCAGATTTTAACGAGAATATAACCCTGGCTGAGTCTTAGTGCCCTAAACCCACTGAAAAGGCAGTGCATAGTTGAGTCAGTCCATCCAAGAACTGCTGAAAGCACGAAACATGTGGAAAAATGATTAGAAACATCGGTGAAATGTGGCCATGACAACCACCGCGGATCATCTACAGGTTTATCCCAGAGAACACTGGATGTTCATGGACATTATTTAACACACACACGCCAGACGATGTTGAAAAATGAAGCTTTGTTTAGCTCCTTAACATGCAGGCTCCTAATCTTGGAGAATGACAGAAATGTGATTTAATTAGGATCAAGGAGTCTGAGCAAATGAGGCTAACATGGCCTAGTGATGAAAGTGTGAGTTATTTGGCGCCAGACTGCGGGCCAGAGAGGTAGATAGGCTGGACGGGTGGAGCCTCAAACTCTTCCCTCATGCCTGTGATGCGTTGAAACGCCGTTTGGCTCGTGGAACGAAGGACTTCTTCTTCGTCTACGGAGCACGAGTTTACATCTGAGCATGCTCCTCTGCAGATGGCGAAGGACCCCCCCCTCATCAGGACGTTGAGATGATGCAGTCCCAGGTAATTAGAGGAAACACATGTTTTGTTCAAGATGTTTCACCTTTCACTTTCAATCATATCATAAAGTAGCTAAGGCATCTGTAAAGTCATCATTTCCACTTAATTTTTTCATTCATATTTTATAAAAATGCAACATATTTAAAATAACCATTTTGGGTTTCTGCCAAATGACTCACCTAAACATTGCACTTTGAAGACGAGCAAATTGTTTGTGGCATGAATCTTCTAAAAATAATCTTTAACCAGCCGCTGACATTGCTGCTTAACAGGATTAGCCAGGAGTCCGAGGGAACGAGCAGAGATCTAGCGGCCGCCTGAATGGAGACATCGGTTGGCTGCAGAAGCTGGCACCGCACCCACGAGCCCATGAACCCTGTCAACACTCACATACATAACATACAAAGCTGCTATTCTACTCTTGTACAAATAGCCCCCCTCCTGCCCGTCCTCCAACATCTGATAAACTAGACACCTAATCAGAATCTTGGGGGACCCTGGGCCTCCTTTTGGTGTATGCAGACCAGGCAAATACATTAACTCAATTTAGAGTTTGGGATTAAGGGTTCATCCCTCCCCCTTATAACACACACACACACACGCACACACACACACACACACACACACACACACACACACACACACACACACACACTCACCCAAACACACATAGACATTATCATCCTTCCTTCCTCCCCCTCCTTCACTCTTCTCTTCCTCCATCCCTCATTTCTCTTTTTGATGGGATCAGCTCAACTCAGCATTCTCTTCTTCTTCTTCCCCTTCACCCTCTCCCTCCATCACTCTCTCCCTCTCTCCCTCAGGGGACCTGGGCTCTTGGACTCTATAGTTATGGGCCGGGGCCATCTGTCACCGTGCACATTCACGCAGTCACCAGAAGGCCGCAACATGTGCAGATTTAAATGGAGAGCCCAACTTTCCCAGGACACACAGGCCTGACCCCGGCAGCCGCGGCAACCCCCTCTTCTTCCTCCTCCCTCCTTCCTCCGGCTGCTCCTCCTCTTCGCTCCATCTCACGACCATCACTGCCACCCAGCATCTCTAAAACTCAGACCCCACCCACCTGCCACACACTCCTCTACCAGCACCTCTAAGAAATACTGTCTGCATGTGAATCAGTGAATTAGAGTCCCCCCTGGACCAATCAGCCCCCCCACTCCCCCCAAATCCAACCAAATAAGTGATTGTGTGTATGGCGATGGTTGAGCAGCATGCTCGAGCAACCCTCTTTCCACACAATGATGGATTTCCACCTTGCACAACAGCTGATGCTGAAGGGGGGAGGTGATGGAGGAGGTGGGTTAAGGGTGGGGAGGTGGGGGGATGAGGGCAACCCATGGTGGATGTGTGAGAAAGAGGGAGATCAGCTGATTGGTAAAACTGATTGTGAAGCAGAGGGAGAAAGGATGGAGGGGAGCCCTTGTGTGTCTTGTGGTGTTTTGTGGACGTGAGGAAGGGTGGTGGCTGAGGGATGGCGAGGGTTGGGAGGGTAACAGGATTGTACTTGTCTGTGGGACCCACGAGGAGGACAATGGGAGTGCTGGGGGTGGGGTGAGTGTCACACGCTTTTGCTTTGTGGCTCGGTCAACAGGCGTGTGCCACGGGTGTCGTCTCGCCTCCCCTCGCCTGCTGTCCAACTCCGCGAAGGACCAGCAGCCATGAGAACCGGGGCCCCGGGCCCTTTAATGAGGGGCGTGCTGTTTCTTATCAAAGATGGACAAGCCATCATTACAATCATCATTAGGAGCTGCACAATGGAGCACCGCTCTCTTAGCTATGGATGGGAAAAGCTCCCTACCTCACCGTGGCAGAGGGAGAATTAAATAAAAACATACAGATGCAAAAACGCTTCGGTTTCTTGGAGCTGTTCAACATGTTTGATTCAGATGTGGGAATATGTGAGAACAAAGACCGCTAAATATCGAGCGTAAATCCAGATGAAGGTCCTGCTGCAGAGTTCTCGGGTAACTATGTGGCGACGGATGTCTTAAAAAACAGAAACAGAACCCATTTAAACTTGCACTAATGCAGTTATTTCATTGTGACTGGGACAAAGTAAAACCCCCTTGATGCAGGAGGTTTTCAACAGTTTGGGCAAACTGTTGGCAAAAGAAAGTAGAGTTCTGCCATTATCAATGCAGCCGTGTAGTCTGGGTTTACAAGATCAGCTGACAGCTTTAGATGTTTATTCCATCTAATGTGGTTAACTGATGATGTTCCAGTTGCTGCTGTTTTGACTTGATGAAAGTATTTGATTGGGTAAAGTGAACTTATTGACTTATTCACTCATTGACTGCTCTCTTCATTACCACAGGCAGCGAGTCTCGGTGTTAAATACTCCGTTTTTTATTTGTTTTATTGATTATGATTAGAAAATGTGAATTTTTATTATCTAAAATTATTTGAATTTATCTACAGTATTAATATGTATAAACATTTATATGTATGGCAGCTGCAAAATGTATTTATTTATCTTTCATTTATTTATTAATTTATTTTAATGTGAATCACACCTTTTCCTCTAAATATATGTATACTTTTTTAACTTTTATTTTTCTTTTTTTTAATCTGTCATTGGAAAAATTAATCATTATATCCTACGTTCATTAGTCAGAGTAAAAGAGTCGCATGATTGAATGCTGATGTGTTTATCCAAATCGATTTTTTAATTGCAAAAGTTGACTGTATCTGAAGGCATATAAAAAGGAATAATTATAAACAATCACAATAAAGGTACCCAAATGACAGGTTGGAAACAGCCCACTGTTTTACTTCTTTATTAGCTTCATTACAATAAAAGAAAAAAACAAAACACTCAGCGTCTCAGCTGCAGTTTCACTGGACGACAGCTCACTGAAACACTCAGCATTTTTATATGCATTAGATAAGATATCCCTCTATCTAATCTGTCCTTGTTGCCGTTGAGCAACAAACCCATAAAAACATACATAATCAATGACCTCGACTGGCAGTGTGAAACATGAGTTGGAAAGTGAAAGACGATGATAGTTTCAGTGTGACAGTGCAGCAATTTAATGGTTTGAGTGCAAAGTTTAAAAAACTGATTGTGTATTATAGGGAGCAGTATTCTTACGTGCTTGTAGTCCGTGTTTGAGTTTTATACGCGACAGTCGGAGACTGGAATTGTCTGCCTTTGATTATCCTGAGCCTTCTGCTGAGCTTCCGTTTTCCTTTTGAATGTCAACAACAAAGTAAGTCCTACACAATTACATAACAATGATGCTCTCGCTCTCGTTGATCTCTGCTATATTTGTGAGAGTCAGGTTATGATGTCGTGCACTGTAGCTCAGCCTCCAGTTTGTCATCATTATTGTTGGTTCAAAAAATGTGTTGCTCTTCTGTGACCTTTCTCAAGAGTCTCCTCCAAATTCTTTTTAATGCTCTCTGCTGACCTGTGGCTGTGGCCACAGGAAGCATTGTACTGGTGTTGAAGGTGGCAGGAACATAGCGAGGTGTGTGTGTGTGTGTGTGTGTGTGTGTGTGTGTGTGTGTGTGTGTGTGTGTGTGTGTGTGTGTGTGTGTGTGTGTGTGTGTGTGTGTGTGTGTGTGTGCGTGTGTGTGTGTGTGTGTGCGTGTGCGTGTGCATGAAGGGGGGTGGGGGCGCGGGGCTCCGGGGCATGACGCTGCAGCAGTGGCAGCTGGCGGCCCAGCTTGCAGGGGCCATCTCTTCACAATGGACAGCCTTCCCCCTGGGGCCAGTGATTTAGGACAGGGCTCTCTGGACAGGCCCCCGAAGAGGAGAGAGGACACTGGCTTTGGAGGACTGTACCCTCCCTCTCTTTCCTCCCACCTCTTCCTCCCATCCTTTTCCTGTGAGGCTTCTCTGTTGGTTCCCGTGCTCTTTCTTCCCCTCCACCCCTCACCCCTAGCTCCTCCACACACCCTTGTGACGTCCTCCCTTCATCCCACCGTGGCTAAGCTCTCTCCTGGGACGGGGAGGCAGGCCTCTGGATGTGGAGCATTCCTGAGGTGTGGCACGCTGAAGCATCAATAGAGGAGACAACAGGTGCATGTGGATCCTCTGTCGTCCAGCGGCAGCTGAGAGATAGGGACGTGGGGCTATTATGGCACCATTATCCACTGCTGCTATACCAGTGGGCTGTTGGACCTCCTTTTTTCTATAACAAAACAAGGCTTTTTATGTGTAACCTGGTCTTGTCGCCACCCTGCCCCAACAAGCCTCTCTTTCATCCTGCTACCCCAAATAGCACCTGCCACCCCGACGCCCTCTAAAAAAAAAAAAAAAAACAAGAGCTGTTTATCCCAAGACTGGACTCTCTTCAAACCACCTGCAAAAAAAGAAAAGAAAAGAAAAGAAAAAGAAGAAGAAAAATAAAGAATGCAGTAGTTTCAAAAAGCACCTCCTACTTCAAATTGGAGCCAAAGTAAGATTGAGGCAGCCACCTCTGTGCACCAGAGCCCCACTGCTCCCTCCCTCCTCTGTCCCTCTGAATTATGTTATGTCTCAAATGAGCAGTCATACAGCAGATTGTTTGGTGCAGCCACTTGATATAACTGGTGACAATGCCTCTAACAGAGCGAGTGTCCTGGGGGGATAGGCAGTATTTGGTTACTGCATCCCTGATCGCGCCCCATTGTGATCCGCTCTGGCTCCCATAGAAGGTTGAAAGGGGGTTTGGGGAGGGGGACATGTACGCATATGTGGAACCCACAACGCAGGTGCCTACATCTGTTCATTTTTGGGCAGATGCTCATGTTCGGACAGATAGAGAGGGAGAGTTAGGGCAACAGGGGAGGGGTGGTTAGGGGAGGAGAGATGGACTTCTAGCATTTACTCTGTTATCATTCATTACAATGATTAGTCCAAGATGGAACAAAACTCAGAACAAGAAACTGTCTTATAGCACTTGTGGGTTTAAAAAATATACATGTATATATGTGGGGATGAGTGTGTCTTCTATTTTTATAAACACTTTGAAGTTCTGAGTATTTTTTTTTTTTTTACGTTGTTTGAGCCCATGATCAGCAGTCAGCTCCTATTAAGGAAAATATCAGTCTTAATGCATATTTACAGTTATTCATTTAGCAGACAAGTTTATAAAACCAATTTACAATGACTTTCAAGTTTGGGAGATCCAGATCCAAACAGGAATCCAGTCCTCATTGGAATGGATCCCAAAATCATCCAAAAACTTTAGAATGAGTTTAATCAAGCCAACAGTTACTTCCTGTGTCACAGTACAGCACTTTACTAAGATATTACCGATTTAACAGTTATATGCCTAAAATCTGGTTAAAATCACAAAAGCAGATACTGTTGCAGCAGCAGCTTTACCATGTGAAATGTAAAATCTGGTTTTCTACTTATGGGCTCTGTCATGCCAGGTGACTGCACATCAGTGGCTGTTTGCAGAGATGCATGACTATTGGTTGCCTAGCTTTATTTAAGTTTTTTTTTTGTGAAGTAAAATTCTTCTGCAGTTTATTAGTTATATTTACTCATATGGTGAAAAAGTAATTGATAACCTGATTAAAAAGAGTAATTTCTCTGTAAATCCTGTCAGACTATAGTGTTAAACACTTTATAGCAGAGGTGGGCAACGTTTTTTATCATGGAGCCACATTCCAATTAAACCAGAAAAATGTTGTATATCAGACAGTTTAGGTAAAACGTGGGCTTCTAGTTTATTAATGCGGCTAATTTGTGGGTGTTGGACTGCACATGGTTTGACGTCTGGGCTTCCCTGCTTAAGCTTCTGCTGCCGCGAGCCGACTACAAATAAGCTTAAGAACATGAGTGGATGAACTGTAATTTTTTTGCATGTATATTAACTTGGAAAACTTTTATAGACATTTGTATTATATTTGTTTTGCCAGATGTTTTCTGAGGCACTCGTCCTAGGTCTGGTTGGGTCATTAGAGCCTCTGAATTACCTAACTTTCACTACAAAGAAAGACATTAGTCCATTAGTGCAGACAGCACCCTAAAGTCAGGTAGAATAACAATATACTGTAAAGTGTAGACCTTGTTTTAGATCATCTGAGGAATATTTTTACTAAAATGCATTTTATGTTTGTGCATTTTTACCTGCGGATGGTTGAGTTGAGATGGTCTGGAAACCGGCAAGTATTTGTGTAGCACAATTTATGTTACTGGTGCTTTACATAAAACCATCAAAAAGTGCATGAAAAAGTAAGTTTAAAAGAGAATACAACTTAAAGAGAGTCATACATGAGTTTTAAAAAAGAATTAAACAGACGAAATATGAAAAATAAAAGTCTGCGCATTGTGGGAGATTACTGAAATTCAGCAATCAAAAAAAAAGTTTTCAACCTGGATTTTAAGAAGAGCGTCTCAGCAGCCCTGATGCATTCTGGGAGTTTGCTTTACAGGTGAGGAGCATGAAAACTGAACGTTGCCTCATCGTGTTTGGTTCTAACTCCTGGTTCATAAAGTAGGCGTGGCCCTGACGACCTGAGGGTTCTGATTGGTTCATAATGGATCAGGACATCAGAGATGTATTTTGGCCAGAGACCATTCAGAGATGTATACACCAACAGCAGGATTTTAAAATCTATTCTGTGACAGATCTAAGAACTAGATCTAAGACCTGGAGTTACATGGTCCAGTCTCCTGGTCTTAGTGAGGACTCGGGCAGCAGGGTTCTGAACTAACTGCAGCTGTTTGATGGATTTTTTAGACCCTCAAGAACAGCGTTACAGTAGTCCAGTCTTCTGAAGATAACAGCATAGACAAGTTTTCTCAATCCTGCTGAGACATTTATCCTTTAATCCAGGATTTGTTCTTTAGGTGATAACAGCCTGACTTCACTACTGTCTTTATGTGGCTGTTTAAATTCAGGTCTGAGTCCAGAACAACTCCCAGATTTCTGGCTCTTGGTCTTTAGTTTCACTGTTTAAAGCTGAGTGCTGACTTTTGATCTTTCGTCCTTGCCTCCAAACACTGGTTTCTATTTTGTTTTCACAGAAGACAGTGCATCCACTCTTTAATTTGATCAATGCATTTTATCAATATTTGAATTGGTAATGGCAATATAATTTGTTCTTTTTACAATTTAATTATATGGGAGCATGTAGATGTCAAACAACAAAGACACCAAAATGGAACCTTGGGGAACTCCACGTGTCATTTTTGTTACCTCAGGTTTGTAGTTAACTTAAGACACAAAGTAGTCCTGCTCTTTCAGAAAGATCAACAGCTAAAGTACCAGAACGTCCCACCCAGTTGTTCAGCTGTTCAGCAGTATGTTATTGTCGACCGTGTCAAATGCAGCACTGAGATCCAAGACTAAAACTAAAATGTGGTCACGATCAGCATTGGAGCGGATGTCTTTAAAGACCTTTACTAGAGCTGCCTCAGTGCTGTGGTCTGGTCAAAAACTCGACTGGAAGACATCAAGACAGTCAATTAGTGTCAGGAGGTCTGTCTAGGTTGCTGTGGGTTTTACTTTTTTGTTTTGTTTTTTTAAGTGGCTTAATGACAGCTGTTCTTAGGTACCAAGGGAAGATATCTGAAAGCAGAGACTACTTACAATATTTAGACGATCTGAGGCCATACAATGTGTAACACTTAAAAAAAACTCATCAGAGTATTACGGAAGAGTATTGGGACCACTGATGAAAAACAAAATACAAATCTGAGCTTAAAGTCAGAATTCTGAGTTTTTTCTCAGAATTGTAATTTTTTTTTCTTTAGTGGCCCGAATACTCTTCAGGTGTTGTATGACGTGCAGTTTCTAAAGAGCAACTGGACAACATCGTCTCATCTCAAAAAGCCGGTCAACAGTGGTGGGCAGAGGTTCTCCATCCTGTGAAAATGTCCCACTTAGTCCTTCCACAGAGAAGTGAAACAGCAGCCACTGGCAGAGGAGGAGCTACAAATACAAAAACTGAGAAAACAGGATTAGAACGTTTCAGGGCAAACAAAAACTCACTGGTCTTGTTAACACATAGTACAGTAATCTTGTCCAAAAACAGTGTAACATTTATTTGGTATCCATAAAATATATAACTGTTTGAGAAGACAAGTTTTTATTTTGTTCTCGCAGAGGAGTGCACTTTTCAGATGCGAGGTTTTGCATTTCACCCATCGATATCAGACGTTCAAACTGAGACGTTTTGGCATTTCATGGAAAATATGAACTCATTTTGAATTTGATGGCAACAGCTCATCTCAAAAACATTGGAATAGGTGCAACAAAAGCTGTAATAGTAACCGGCGGAAATCAAAAACCAACTGGAAGAACATTTGACAACTAATAAGGTAAACTGGCAACAGGTCATTGACGTGACTGGGTATGAAAGGAGCATTTCAGAGAGGCAGAGCTTTTACAGGCGTAAAGATGGGCAGAGGTTCACGGATCTGTGTCAGCTTGTTACCAGAGTTAAGTTCAAAAGCCGGCATTTCTGATGGTGTGGGGTTGCATTGGTGTAGCTTAGATATCTGGAAAGACACCATCAATGCTGAAAAAGTACATAGAGGTCTCATAGCTGTTTCTTCTTCAGAGAAGGGCTTTCATATCTCAGCCAGACGATGCTAAACCACATCCATCAAAGAGTCTGGGTCCTGAACTGGCTTAACAGAAAGCTTTTGATGCATCATGAAATAAATATATTCAGCAACGAAGGCATGACTGCTGAGCAGTTGGAATCCTGCATCAGACAAGAATGGGACAACATTCCTCTCCTAAAACAACTCGCTTCCTTACTTCCCAGACATTCGCAGACAAGAGTTAAAAGAAGAGGGAATGTTACACTATGGTGAACATGGTCCTGTACCAAATGTTTTGCGATGTGATGGGGCCATCAAATTGAGCGTATATTTTCCAAGAAATGAGAACATGTCTCAGTTTCAACATTTGACAGGTTGTTCATGTTCTGTTGGGAATAAAATATGGATTTTTGGGATTGGCAAAACATTGCATTCTGTTTTTATGTACTTTTTACACAATATCCCAACTTTGTGGAATTGAGATTGTTTGGTTCGCAGAAAATTGCTCATAAACTGGGTAAACGAATATCAGTGGATCGGTGAGCGATCAACAGAATGACTCCAATCTATCCTGAGAGGCAAACGGTAACCAAGGTTTATCGTATCGATCCAATTTAGTTGCAGGGCAAATTTCTTCCGTCTCAGTTGAAAGGCTGATTGATAAACAGCCCTGCAGCGGAGAGATGGCTCAAGACATTTTGGTGCTCGTTCACCATGCCGTCAGAGCACCGTCGGTTCCTGCCATACAGTCCCCTGTGCATCTGTTCCTTTGGCTCATGATGTTGTTGAAGATCTACATAACAGTGAGAAATGGAAAGAAACACCTGAGTAAAGATGTGAAAGTCGTGTGAATCTTTCTTCACAGCCTTCAGCCAACACCTCTCAGCCTAGATCTTTTGGGATTTTCAACCAGCTCGTGTTTTCTGCCAGCCTGATGTGAGGGGTAAGTGGAATTGACTGAGGCCCAAAGAGAGAAGCTGGAGGGTGGAGAGGGACCTAAAAAGCATTCAGCAAAAATGTTTTTGCAAAATGTTGTTTTGCAAAAACATTTTTCTCTCTGCAAGTAGGAACTGATTAATAAATTCCCCAAAGAAAGGAAGAAAGAAAGAGGAGGAGTGTAGTTTGAAATAAATTTCCATTGTACAAACGGCTAAAATAATAATAATAACAAAATACCCATGAGCAATAATCATCAGATGTATTATATTCAGTTCCAAACATCACTTCATGGTAAAGACAGACAACTTTTTCATTTAGACCATTTCCCATTCGGTTGGCAGCATTTGTTTTGAGTTTCTGCTGATAATTTTGTCTTGCCGCTGCCAACAATTGTTGAATTACACAGTGCACTTCCTGAGAGATGATAATATTTTTGATGATTTTAAAAGTAGCAAGTAAAGTTAGAAAATAAATTCAGCCAAAGTGGCTGAAGTGGAACTGCATCAAGGATCATCCCTGAACCTTTTCTTGTTTGTCATGGTGATGGAGAGGTTTCCAGATGAGGTCAGACAGCTTTCTCCATCCTCTATAATGTTTGCAGATGACACTGTCATCTTTAGTGAGATTAAGAAGCTGGTGGGAAAAAATCTAGACATGGAGCTCTGCGAAAGAGAGAGGAGGAATGGAGGTCAATCATAGCAAGACAAGAATATACCCGTGTGAATGACAGGGAAGTGGAACAGTGAGGATGCAAGGAGAAAAGGTGAAGAGCGTCCAGCTGTACACTGGAGCTCAAATGTGCAGAATAAAGGAGAGTGTGGAAAAGAGGTGCAGAAAAGCATGGACGGAGAGGTGTTTGTGGAGTTCTCTGTGATAGAAGGGAAGTCACAAGAGTAGAGGAGAAGTTGGCAGATGGTAATGACACCAGCTCTTTTAGATGGCTTGAAGATGGCAACGCTGACCAAAGGGCAAGAAGCAGAGCTGGAGGTGGCAGGGACGAAGATCTTAACATTTCCTTTGGGAGTGATGAGGATGGATAGGTCTGGGTATAGATAAAGTCCAGAGGCTACATTGGAATGGTTTGGATATGTAAAAAGACGGATAGTGAATACACGATCTAGTTTCACAAGCAGCCACGGGGAGTGGAGCTTTGGTCCCTCAACACCTTCTTATGACATTGCTGAGGTGAGCTCAGTTAGGGGATATTTTAAGTTTCTAGCAGAGGCATAATACAAAAGCATTTTTAATTCACAGCTCATCCTGTGATTTAGGTTGTGGAGGCATAGTAATACAGTTGTATAAGAGGTTGCTTGGGCTGTGCTGAATGGGTCCAGTGAGATATCAAACAGGGCCCTGAATTCTGAGCAGAGCCCCTGGTCTCCTATCGGCCCTTCATTTGGAGTTACTGAGTTACAGAATCACAGAATCACGGAAAGAAAAACCTCTTAAGCTGCTCTGGTGGCTCACTGTGGTTCAGCCTCACTAAAATGCCTCAGCTTGTGTTGTTCATTCCCGTATTTGTCCATATGTACAAAATGTTAAAGTCTTAACACTGTTTTTTTCTGGAATATTTTCACTGAAAATGTTGTCCGTGTGTTGCGGTGTTTTTTAATCTGCTAAATGTATTCCAGTTGTAAATGACAGATGTTCCAGGTTTGATTTTTCCAAATGTCATAATACTTTTCCTGTTTGTTCTTGTCTTTAGTTTCTAATCATGATGGTGCGGGCTTAACAGCGTCGGTATCGTGTTGGCTGTGAGTAAACGTGTCGCACACTGTATCACTTGTCGAATTATTGATTTTATTCATAGGGACCCGCATATGTTGCGGAGCGTCACCCCGGGGTGCGCAGCAGATGCGCTTTCATAAACATTGGCACGCGACTGGCCACAGCCTACAGCTCCCTCCTTACCTCCCCCCGCGGTCCTCAGTGCCCCAACCCACACTGGCGCGCGCACACAAACACACACCATCACTCTCACATGATTCTAAGGCGCACGCGCACACACCTACGCGCACACTTGCGGGCGAGTCTCAGGGCCCCCCACGTAATTACTGCGGCACTCTTCGCATAAAGTTAAGCTCAGCACGTCTCCAGTAACAGCAACGTATGCAAATAAGACAGCAGCCCGGACCGGGAGGCTCGAGGAGTCGTGGGAAGCCGTGGGGAGCCTTGGGGGGCCGTGGGGAGCCTCGCGGAACCCCGAAGAGCTCCGGGGAAACGCGGATCTGGCCTGTGCCCCCCGCTCTTGGCAGCTGGTCAGTAATCTGATCTGGACACAAAGAAGGCCCGCTGATGTTGTTTCAGCAGGTAAAACAGGGAAGGAAACCAGTCGACGTCCAGTCCTGGTCTCAAAGGTTGTAGACCAACACAATCGCATCTTATTGCCAATAAAACAAATTTCTCATTGGACACTTAAATTCAGTGTCTCCACTCCTATTCTTTATTCGAATACCAACGTCATCTTACCTCCAATAACCTTTTCATATTAGAACCTGGAGAAGCGTGCGTAAAAGCGTGCCTCATGAAAGTGCTTCAGCCCCTCATTTCCTTTGGGCTTTCAACACAACGCAACAATTTAGCACGGGCGGCCTTGCCTCCCCTTTCCTCTTACTCCTCCTCCTCTCCTCAATTTCTCCCAGCCCCAAACATGCTGACTCTGTTCCCTCTCCTCCTTAATGAGTTGGATAATTTAACCACTAACGCTGGCATCAGTGCGCTCTACTCCTAAACGTGCAGCTTTTCACTCTAGGTGAAGACGTGTCAATATTTTCTGAAGTGGTGAGGTATCTGTGAATAAAAAGAAAAGCCAATTGATCGCCACAGTATGGCCCCCACCACCTTCTCTTCCCCAATCAACGCCTCTTATGATCGATATCGTGTGATGCGCGCCTTGTTTACGTTCCCACGAGTGACCATGTGGTGTCTCCCCTTCTGGGACCAGAAAGAAAAAATCTTCTGGCTTCCCCCTCGCCATATGGCCCCGGGTGGCCCATACCGTTACAGGTCCTTTAACATGCTTCCAGTTGAGTGTAGACGGAGCCCGGTGGACAGAGGCGCATAGAAACGTGCGCTTCGGGCCAGAAGAGGGAGGGAGGGATTGAGGGAGGGAAGCATGGAAATAAACGTCGTTTTCTGGACGTGTGTAGGGGAGGGGGGTAGTTAGTGGCAGATGGCTTGTAAGGGTCTGTCCGCGTCTGAAGGCGTGTCGTGGTCCTTCAGTGAAGACCCCACCCCCGCACTCACAATCAATGGAAAAATAAAGCGCAGAGAATGGATGAATAGTCGGGCCCGAGTCACCCTTCTGGTTTTTGACGCAGCTTTGGCCGGACAGGAGTTAAACTACAGCAGAACCTACAGTAGCACTTTAGTTAAGCAGGGTGAGCTCAGCTATCACATCATCTTTTCCGGGAGAAAACGGGACATAAATGTAGGCTTTGGCACAAGTCTTAAAATGTATTATTCTCACATACCCCAAAATCCAGACCTAAAGTACTGATTGGAAAAGGAATGAGGTTCTCTGAGATCTGTTTTATTAGCTAAATCATGCTTAGTTTTCATAAGTCTGAAGAAGCTTTCGTGTTCACCATGAGACCGAAATTGATGTTAACTTTACTGGGAGATAAGGTGGCGGCTATTAGATTCCCTCTCTGGTTAATGTGGATATAGAGGCTGTCAGACATCTCAAACTCCCCATTAGTGACTAAAGAAGTGAAAGTGTATTCTCTTCTCTATCAGAGGTTAATTGTCATGATCACAATTCACCTCCCAGTCAAGGCTGGAAAAAATGTCTGAGATGGACAGTTAATAGAAAGGAGTTCAGGTGCCGCGGCCATGGATCAGATGTTCAGTGTCGACTGAAGGCTGGATGAGAAGGAGAAAACGTGCCACTTTTTGGATTCTGTATGCGCGCGTGTGTGCGGCGGTCACCTGAGCAGGTAGGCAGGTATAACTACACTTAGAGACGCAACAGAAACTTCCCGCCGGACGCTCGAAGCTGAACACATGCAGTTACGTAATGAAATTATACCACGTGCCCAGTGCGCAAAAAGTCATGCGTGCAGCTAAGTTAGACCCCATTATAGAGAGAAAAACCCCACATCTAATGAACGACCTAATTAAGCTTCAAACCCCCCACTTTCTTGCTTTTTATTCAGACACGCGCGAGAGCAGACACCACTTTCACGCGGAGACACAGACAGGACTCCCGGGCGACTTCAGAAGTAGTCAAACTTCTATTTTTTCCCTAGACAGAGTCTATGTTCAAATTTCAACCACAAAACAGAGAACAAAAACAAATATAAGTGACATTTGACCGGTGAAGGTTTTGTTTAATGTGACATGAAAAGCGTGTGAGCGTGCACCGAGGAAGGGATATTGTGTATGGGCGCGCGCGCAGCTAAGGCAGGCGCGTGCACGCTGTTATTGAAGGGAGAGCAGGTGCTGGCCAAATTACCATACAGCTGAGGGGAGGAGGAGAGAGCAAACTTAGCTGCTCCTTCAGGACACACACAATGACAAAAGTTCCCCCTCAAGTTGGCCACGCGAGCGACTCCAGTGCGCGCGCATGTCCCCACACATACACACACACAATCAAACACACGCTTCTTTTTTTCTCTTTTTTTTATCTTAGCCCGTAGAATGAGAAGAAGGGAGACCAAAATGGGAAAACAAGTGTGCGGCCCCTCAAGTCGTTTACCTCATCCTGCAGCTCTGCCAAGGAATGTTTTCTTTAGTCTTTTGAGTCTTTTCACAGCATCAAATTCTTCCCACAGCCAGAAATACCAAAATTTAGAGCTTGTGCATGCTGAGAAAAAGGCAGGGAGGAAGAGAGGAAGAGGGGGAGGGCTGAGAAACAATTAACTGAGTCAGGGTTTGATTAAGGAACTTTTTTTCCCCATTTGTCCTTGGAATGAAAAAAAAATCCAAAACCAGTCGCTCAAAACATCCTAAGACGCCCAAAACTAAGAGGTTGGCCCAGTGAGGGAACAGCTGTATGGATCAATGCAGCCACATGCCACGAGGAAATCTGGCAGCTGTGATGTTCAAAAGGCTTTACACTCATGTTTGAAGCAACTTCTGCGACCTGAACAGTTCAGCTGTGTTTCTGCATTGATAGTCTACTTCTTTCCTTCTTCTTTGTTTATTAGCACAAAAGTCAGCACACCTTTTTATTGTTGACACTTTGTGACTGTTGAGTTTAATGGATCGGGCTGAAAGATCCTTTCAACTTTCTAACGGTACATTGCGCGGAGATATCTTATCCTCCAGACGTTCCAGCTTCCTGTTAAAGTTTCACATATTTACTCTCATTTCTAACATATCAGTTTTAGAGTTTAGATATCTGCATCATACTTTGTGTGGTGCTACAGCAGGAATAAGCAGGCTGTTGGGGTGCTTGTATGGGACCCCATTGTGAAGAGCCCGGCCAGATTGGGAAATGTTGGAGGAGGAGGGGCCCATTTGCATGTTATTACCATAACATGCAGGGGCCATATATAACCGGCTGCAGGCGGCCTCGGCCAGAGACAGACGCACAGTACAGTGAGGAGACACATTGGGAGGTAGCGTGAAGCATGTTGGACCAGTGACAAATCTGTCCTTGGGTTAGACCAAGACGTTCGTGTTTCTAAAAAAGAAAGAAAGAAAAAGGCTGAAAGTTGTCACTTTCTTGCAAGGATCCACTCGTTTACCTTCTTTACGCACTGGATTAACGCTTTATGACGGAGCTGGAGGACTTTCTCTACCTTTTTTTTAATCACCTGCCACAAACTCGCACAAGTTCACGTATTGTTCTGTGGTTTAAACTCGAAAGGTCTGGGATTTATCCTTCTTTGTTCCACGGGACATGAATCACAGCAGCCCAGCAAGCAAGGGCAGCAGTTGATGAGAAAAAACCCTGCGAGGCGGCAGAAACGTGCTCAATGCATCTTTCCCAGAGGGATTGAACAGGAGGAGGCACCCTGAGGACAAGCCAAGCCCCGAGACTTTTTTCTATTTATTTATTATTTATTATGTATTTATTTAATATGGGGCGTGTCATCCTGCTGACTCTTGCCGTCATGTCCATGTTGCTGTGCCAGGTAAGGTTCTACTTTTTTATTTCTTCTTAACAATAAAACAAAACTCCCCTCCGCACACCCACCCCTCTAATCACAACACACACTCATATACAGGCGGTACAGTGTGTGTGATTTATGGTAATCGGCTTCTTTCCTCCACAGGGGTTTTGTTCTGGAGTTTTTGAGCTGAAGTTGCAGGAGTTTCTGAACAAGAAGGGAGTACAGGGCAACAAAAATTGCTGTAAGGGAGGTTTTGCCTCGTCTTACCAGCAGCAGTGTGAATGTCAAACCTTCTTCAGGATCTGCCTGAAGCACTATCAGCCCAACGCCTCCCCGGAGCCCCCGTGCACCTACGGGAGCGCCTTGACTCCCGTTCTTGGTTCAAACTCCTTCCAGGTCCCCGACGCCATCCCGGAGAGTTCGTTCACCAACCCCATCAGGATTAACTTCGGCTTCACGTGGCCGGTAAATACAACACGTCAAGTCAATTTCACTACAGCAGCGTTTAAGGCTGACTATTCGCGCCTTTTCCGTTCAATCCGTGCGTAAACATGCGCAACAGCACGATTTATGACCACAGCTTAAAAGCTAAGAGCATACAAAGTTTACTGGTATTCAGTTTCAGCAGATCGGGTTAGGTACTTTGGCTGAATGGCACCAGCAGCCTCGGCCCTTTACTTGATGCTATCACCACATCTCCGCTGGCCACCTGTCTCATGAAGCCATTTGTGTTCCCAGGGGACCTTCTCCCTGATCATTGAAGCGTTACACACCGATTCCAAAGAGGACCTCTCTACAGGTAGGAACTAAACACCGCTGCTCCATTTGCACTTTCTGTCACATGTACGCACTATGCCTTATTTTTTATTATTGTTTATTTATTGCCTCCACGTGCACATTTCAGAAAACCCAGAGCGGGTGATCAGCACCATGACCACCCAGAGGCATCTGACAGTGGGAGAGGAGTGGTCCCAGGACCTGCACACCGTAGGAAGGACGGAACTGAAGTTCTCCTACCGTTTCGTGTGCGATGAGCACTACTACGGAGACGGCTGCTCGGTGTTCTGCCGGCCCAGAGATGACGCCTTCGGCCACTTCACCTGTGGAGAGCGCGGGGAGATTGTGTGCGATGCCGGATGGAAGGGGCAGTACTGCACAGAGCGTGAGTTAGAAATGTTTATTTACTGCATTTGAAGTATGCGAATTGGAATAAGCATTATTTTAATTTTAATAAGACATACAGCTGTTTGTGACCCATAGCCTTTGAGATAAAGAAGTGAGCCTAAAACGTGGGATAAGCAGATGGCAAACTTTATTTGTGAGTTAATATGATGGGAAAAAAGTTTAAAGGTTCGTTTGAGTGTTATGTCTTCAACAAAAACCTGAGTGCCGTTAGAAGGCAACTTGTGCGTAAACACCACGCGTACCCCCTCCTTTCCACACACACACACACACACACACACACACACACACACACACACACACACACACACACACACACACGACCACTTGATTTATTCTAAGGAAAGTTTTGGGAATAATCTCACGCGTGCCATAAATTTACATGCTCCCTTCCGATTCGTTACTCTCGGAGTGGGCCGGGCTCTGATTGGATGAGGCGAGGGAGGTATTGTTTGAAGTGGGCAGCTGCCGGCAGAGAGGAGACAATGGAGCAGCTGTCGCGCACTGGCAACACACTCGCCAGCTGTCCACTCTTATCTGCCCCAATCCGAGACATTAAGGGGAGCGTGTGTGAGTGTGTGTCTGTGTGTGCGTACACAGAATGAATAAAAGAGTTTTGACCCACAGCAAAGAAGAAAAAAGAGGGTGGTGGGGTGTGTGAGGGGGCCCGTTTGTGAGTGTGTATGTGCACTTTGAGGCGCGCACATTCACACACTCCCTCCTTTGTCTGTGCACTATGTTAAGCAGAAAATTCTTCCATGGCGATAAAGAGATTGAGTTTTAGGTAACAACTGAAGGGTTTAGGACACACTACTCTCTTTTATTGAACTGAGTTTGTTGATTTTAAAACTTCAAAATGCAAAATGATATATCTCACTTATTTACCTTGTCTACTGATAAAATGTTTCTAAAACAAACTTAATTTTCTCATTTTTTGTACAGCAATCTGCCTGCCAGGGTGTGATGAGGAGCACGGCTTCTGCGAAAAGCCTGGCGAGTGCAAGTACGTTTTCTCGACCAGTTCGTGCGGCATTCATTAATTATTGGGACACATGAGGTAATGTGAGTGGACTGACCTGTGTTCCCTAATTGAACAACAACAGGTGCAGAGTGGGATTCAAAGGCCGCTACTGCGATGAGTGCATTCGTTACCCAGGCTGTCTCCACGGGACCTGCCAGCAGCCCTGGCAGTGCAACTGTCAGGAGGGCTGGGGGGGGCTCTTCTGCAACCAAGGTGAGGACAGAGTCTGATCAGGGCGATGAAAGACAGGGGAAGACAGACAGAAGGGAAAAGACGGACAAGGGTGTGTTGGTTGAGGAAAGTCCTGATAAGTTGGGGGTTGATTTGGACTCCTGGCTCTGACATCCAGAGGTATCCGGACATGTACGTAATGAACGTAGATAAAGTTCCTCTGAGCTGCGTTTGTCTAAAAATCAGCAATGGGAGTTGGTAAGACACCAAGATATTCCTACGAAAGAAAAAAACAGCAAAGAAAAATAAACAAGTGGCGTGTCAAGATGAAGGGCAGAGGCAGAAGGTCAGAAAAAAGGGGGAAAAAAAGTCTAATGGACCAGAGGACAAAAGGCATCTGTCGCTGGTGCCCTCATCTCGCCATGTGTTATTCTGTTGCTAATCCACATGTGCCACTGTGTCTCTCCAGATCTCAACTACTGCACTCACCACAAGCCCTGCATGAATGGAGCCACTTGTAGCAACACTGGTCAGGGCAGCTACACCTGTTCCTGCAGGCCCGGCTTCTCCGGGGCCAGCTGTGAGATCAAGGTCAACGAATGTGCTGGAAACCCCTGCCGGAACGGAGGAAGCTGCACTGTAAGTGGGCTTGGGTCTTCTGAGATGAACAAGTGGATGCCTCCTGTTAACTAGGGATGAGTGCCGGAGACGAATGAATGCTGACTAGCACTTTTTCCACATTCCTTCCTTCATTCTCATCCACCTTTCTATTATTTTTCTTCTCTGCACATTCTCTGCTCACGTTGTCAAACAACTGACAACTGACAAACACGTACTTGTGACACAGATGCAACAGCAAGCCAAATGATAACGCCAAGTCTCTTTTGCTTCCCCCCTCCCCTGCAGGATTTGGAAAATACATATACGTGCACTTGCCCTCATGGTTTCTATGGCAACAACTGCGAGCTCAGTGCCATGACTTGCGCTGATGGGCCTTGCTCCAATGGTGGCCGCTGTGCTGACAACCCAGACGGAGGTTATTTCTGCCAGTGCCCCACAGGATATGCAGGTTTTAACTGCGAGAAGAAGATTGATCACTGCACCTCCAGCCCCTGCTCCAATGGTAAGAGACCATGCATTCCCACCGAATCTGCGCTTTGTCATGGACTTGTGCAGAGCTGCTGGGAAGAGTGCCTTGAGTTACAAAATATCTGTCAGTGCCTGTCGTCACTACATGGACCAAACACTGACACAAGGCTCTTATCTCTGCTTTTAGGTGCTCGCTGCGTGGATCTTGTCAACTCCTACCTGTGCCAGTGTCCAGACGGTTTCACTGGTATGAACTGTGACCACACTGGCGATGAGTGTTCCGCCTTCCCCTGCCAGAATGGGGGCACATGCCAAGACGGTCCCAACGGGTATACCTGCACCTGCCCGCCAGGATACACCGGCCGCAACTGCAGCTCCCCCATCAGCCGCTGTGAGCACAACCCCTGCCACAACGGTGCCACGTGCCACGAGAGAAACAACCGCTACGTCTGTGCCTGCGCTCCCGGATATGGTGGCAGAAACTGCCAGTTCTTGCTTCCAGAACATGCAGCGATCCGTGGCTCCGAGGTGCCCTGGATGGCCATCGGGTCTGGCGTGGCCCTGGTGCTGCTTCTGCTGGCAGGGTGCGCTGTGCTGGTTGGGTTTTTCCGATCAAAAGTCCAGCAAGGTGGTCAAGTAGAAACTGTTGGTGAGGTAGAGACAATAAATAACCTGACTAACAACTGTCACCGGAGTGACAGGGACCTGGCGATCAGTGTGATGCCGACGCCAGGTGTCAAAAATATCAATAAGAAGATGGACTTCTGCAGCGGTGACCCCGACGAAGGCTCTTCACCAGGAAGGAGCAGCTACAAAAGCCGCCATCCACCTGCAGACTACAACTTCGTGCACGAGGTCAACTACGAGCAGGCGGCTAAAGAGGTCATGCTGGAGGCAGCCTGTGAGGACATGTGCCAATCCCTGGACTCGTTTGAGTGTGAGGAGAAACGTAGCAAACGCTTAAAATGGTAAATATGGGTGGAGTTTGTTTGTCAGGGACAGAAATACAACAGTGCAATTTAAAAAATGACAAAGGCTAACACCGTTTTCGTTTTCCTCTTCCAAAGCGATGCATCAGAAAAGAAAACCCCAGAACTGTCTGCATGTGCGGACACCAAGTACAAATCTGTGTTTGTGATGTCAGAAGAGAAGGACGAATGTATAATTGCAACAGAGGTAAGAGCCACCTGATCGTCTGTGCCTTTCATTGGAGCTCACATTTCTGCTCATATGCCATGTACGTAACAAATACTAAAGCTTTTCTTTTTTGTCTTTTTGTGTGTACTTCAGGTGTAACAAGCCACCAACGGGCTGCCCGTTGCTCATTTGTTCTATGGGAGAGTTTTTATGCTCCTTCAGATGCTGCTCTAACCCTAGGGGGAGGTGTCCCGCCTTGAGACTGCTGCTGATACTGAGACGTTTAACTGATATTCAGAGTGAGCTGGTTCTCTACTGGTAACTAAGTGTAGGCAGCTGCGGCCTGTGGGATAAGAACTGGCAGGGTAAAAAAATAAAAAGATAAATAAATACGAGTTTACGGTTGACAGTAAACTGCCACTTAGCTTTCTGTTCTGCCCTTCACCAGAGAGTGGAGGATAAAAAGTGAAATATAAATGAACTTTGTCACACGGGGATAACGTACAATGCTACGAGTTTTGTTTTTGCAACATTTGCACCCGGGCCTTTTCTTTATTCCACACGCCGTTGCTGAGCGCAGGAACTGCATCAAACGGTGGATGTTTGGCCATACTGGCCTGCTCTTCACGAGGGTGTTGACGTGGGCTGTGCACCCATCACCACGCCTGTGGAGACTGTATGTATACTTGATCACTGTGTTAACTGAAGTGCGTTTTCTTCCCGAAGCCCTCCAAACCATTTATGACGTAGTATTGTTCTTTCTTTCTCTCGTTTGGGACATGAAATCTTTGTCTTAATAATAATAAAAATGTTGCTTTTTGATACAGATTGTCTTTTTGTAAAATAAAATAAAGAAAAAAACCCACAAGAAAAATGTTATGATTTAAAATTATGATTTAATTTAAGTTAATTTAATTATTTTGTGTTATTTTTATTTTGTAATGTATATTTGTGATGTTTGTTATGATTATTTAAGTTGCTTTTCTTTTCAATGATGATATTTGCAAAGGCACTTCATGTCGATGGGAATTTTTTTAAGAAAATGTTATTTAAGAGGGATGTACAAAATGTTATGTTACCGTTTCCTTTACAGTTTTTGAATGAAGGAATTAGCCAAGACTATTTTTCCAAATAAATATTTCTAAACGTGAAATTTATTTGAGTCCAATTTGTGTTTTTGTCCATCTGCAAAAACCCCGACAAACACCTCTTTAGGGGTCTGTGAGCAAAGTTAATCAGTAACATCTGTTGTCTTCCCTTGGCGACCCCATAGTGAGCTTTTCTATGCCGACACTGCTGCCTAATGCCAGGAGTTGAAAGTGTCTCCCTGGAGATGGGAGAGGGGCCTATTCATAAAAACAATGTCCCTACGCTAGATTTACCACTCCTATTTCTCCTCCCGAAGAAAAAGTCAGGTAATTCACGGCTTTCAAATTCAGAGCAATGTGGAGAGACGCCCACCGGACAGCCAACAGCTGGGCTTTTGGTTGCCACCAAAACAACCTGAATGGCTGCTTCACCACTGACATCTAGATCTTTTTTCTTCTCAGAGCCAACGAGTTCAGCTTAATCGCGAGTTTAGCCAACAGAAACAAAAAAAATAAATAAAAAAACGACAATGGCCAACCTTACATCTGTCAGTATTACTGTCGGTTTTCTCTCTTAACTGCCCCACCGAGATGCTAATTGTGTTAAGACACAAATAACTGTAAATCATCACCCCAGTGGGGTTGGCCTCTGGAGGGGTTTATAACCACGCAACATTAGAGGAACAGACTTCAGCAGACAATGATGGAATTGACAGTGGGGCACACAAAAGGCCACCCTCGGGAGAGTCTGGGTGTCCCTCGCTTGCTGGGAGAAAGAGAGTTGCAGGAACAGATGTTGTTGAGTAACAGATGCCTTCTGGCCAGAGTTCAACCACGACCAGCCAGACCTTCAGGAGCTCAAGCTGCAGCAACAAGGAAAAGAATATCTATGACCTTTCACGAAGAGGCAGGATTTATGTTTCCATCTTGATAAATACTTCTAGAACTTACTTTGGAAAGTCAAAACTGCACAAGAGTGACTATTCCTCGTTAAAACAGCGAAGTAAAATGAAACTTGTGATTTCTGATGTGATTCCACCAAAGGTTGCCTCAAAATTAATTCTCTCTGTTCATACATTTAAACTAGTACCAGAACAAAACGTATTCCTGCTCCGGAAGATTAAAGCAAACAAACAAACAAACACTGATAGTTGTGACCTGAAAATTGTCTTATTAGTGGAAAGAAGGAAGAAAAATAAAATGGTTCAAATGCTATAAAAGTGCTGCATTCACTTCCGCATTACCTTTGTAAATGCAGACTGATTTTAATTACTGGACCTTTTGTTACGAGAGATTAGTTGTTGTTAGTCCTTGTTTGGTGCCAAAATGCCAACGTAAAGCTGTATTGGTTAGGACCCCACACCAAGGAACACACTTGTTTATCTCTGAAAACCATATTTTTATCAGATGGTGCAACTGAGACACATTCCCATTAATGGCCAGTATGAGCTCATATGAGCTCATGATTTGCAAATCATTGTATTCTGTTTTTATTTACATTTTACACAACGTTCCAAATTTTTTGGATTTGGGGGTGTGAATAGAAATGTGATATTGCTTTCTGTGCGTTTCTCGTTTCGTACGCCAGGGTAGACCAACTCACTCCGTGCAGCTACACCGCCCTCCCTCTGATTGGAGTGTGGCTTCACATTGCTCCTTTACCTGCCTGATACCAGGCTCATGCTCTTATATGCCATTTGCCTCCTGCGCCGGGGGCTCCAGGGAATTTTAAGATTGAGTCACTAATTTGTCTTCCATCAAAGTCTCAATAATATGCCCCCTTTCTTCATCATCCTGTAGTTACATTTTCTTACTTCATTTAAGTCCTATCAAACTTTATTAGTGTTTACACATCAAATGCGGGAAAATGATAGGAACACAAATTACACGTTGTACTTTAAGAAGGATATGTTTTATACATTAAAAAAAAACTTTTTCACTGTCTTCAGGGTGTCTTTGGTCTGAAAATGTATAATGTATGTAATACAAATAAAAGTTTAAATTGAATCTCAGCAATATGTTGACCAGAACACATCACAGACATTTAATTAAGAGCATAACGGGGTAAAATATATCACATTTACAACAATCTGTTCAGTTTTTGATACTACTCAAATATTGTAGTGTTTATGCTCGTTATATCATTGTGAAGTTAAAGGTTACCACAACAAGAACACCTGCTTACTAAAAGGACATAAGAAAAAAAAAATCACCTGGTTTTCATCTTATAAATAAAATATAGCTTCAGATGAAAATGTGCTATATTACGCTGTCACTATTTAATGAAATGAAACCAAGTCAAAGGTCAGAAGTGGTGCATGTGAGCGCTTCCCATGTTTCTACCAGTGGCGTTACAAAGGTGAGACACAGCCAGGTGTGTTAGGTAAACAGCTGATCAGCAGCAGATGTAAGCTCAGGATGAGTTGGCAGCTGGCTGGTGGGGAGTGTTTAAGAGTGTGGTAACACAACGCCAAGGAGCAAGGACACCAACAATGAATTTAGAGAACTAAAACCACCCATCAGTCTGGGAAAGGTTATAAAGCAATTTCCAAATAATCTGGAGACGATCGTTTTAAAGAGAGACACATAATTTACAAGTGGAAAACAGCTGTCAGTCCTCCCAGGAGTGGAGGTCCTGGCAGGCCCCCCTAAAGATCAGACCACGCAGAGCTCTAGTAAAACTACAACTCTCAGCATGTTAAATGTTGAAGTTTGTGTTTAGAAGAGGAGCAAGTAGAAAGATTCCTGAAGGAATGTGCTTGGGCCAGATGAGACCATGAAGCCAGTGGAGGCATTCGATGGGGGCCACATTTGATGAAACCTTAACACGGCCATCTGGGACCCCTCACATCAACTGTGAAGGACAGCAGCAGTGAGGCGAGTGTATCCGGACCGGGGGATCTTCAGTTATTAAAGGTAACCATGAAAGGTACTTTACAGTCAAATGTGAGACCATCTCCGCTCATACATGGGCACATTTAAATAAAATTATACATATTCATAAGTATAGCTGGGGAAAAAATAAAAAGACTGTGGACGAAGAGCTGGCCTGGAGCCACAGAAGAGCTTTTATTTGGAGAAAGAAATCTTTGAAATCACTCATTTCTCAAATTCAGTTAATTCATAGAGTACAACATCTAAGTTATCAGAAAAAGTTAAAATCATGCCTTTAGTTTTTTTTCCCAATACATAAAAGATGTAGCTTTATGATGACAAATTATTATTAGTTTTCTTTTTTATAAAATGATTTTTACTTCTGACATATTTAGCCTCTGTTGAAGAAATATTAATGTAGAAAAACAATTATCATCCCTCTCAAAAAAAGAACAAACAAACAAGAACAGAAATAAAGGCATAACACAGTACGTTACAATGCGCAGACATGGCTTCAAAGCACACATATTACAGTACTGTACAAGGGTCCACCTCAGACAAAATGCAACAAAACCACATCCACTGCTGAGGACAGATCAAATCTCTGAAACAGCTCAACACTGCTTATTTACCAAACGCTGACCACAGCGGGGCGTTGGCAACTGGCAAATGAGGTAAATGTTTCTTTAAAAAATAAAGAAAAGAGGATAAAACAAAAAGCACCAGAGATTTGGCCTTAAAATGTATATATAGCTTATAACCAACAGCGAGTTTGAAAAGTTTCAGTCCAGCTCCTCTAAACCCTTTCTTTTAAATCTAGTTTTCTTTTAAATCCACATCACTGGAGAAACAAACTGCTGAATCTGCAATTTCCTTTGCAACGTTCAGAAGCCAATGACCCCGGGCCGCCAGGTCTGTAAATAAGCAGTATTTTTCCACATCTGAGTGGGACATTTCATGTCAACATTTATAGAGAAGTCCAAGCAGAGAGACGCTCAATCCACATCTCGCTTGGATTCACTCTTTAAATGAAAATCTTGATTAAAATCATTTTTTATCAACTTGCAAAGTTCTCAGTCTCAAAATGTGTCATTTGTTAAAGAGATCCACATGAAAATCTGTCAATTAGAAGGCTCTTACAAAGCTTAAGTAATTTACTGAGTATCATATAAAGCAAACACAGAAAAATGGGAAAAGAGCAGGACATATTTGCTCCTTTAAAAAAAAAAAAAAATTAAAAAAATCACCTTTAAGGTGTTAAAAAAAGAAAACTGAACAATCTCAGGCCAAATAATTTAGGGGACAACTATAACTCGGTCTAAATAATGTGCAAACGTAATTGTGCATAGAGATCAAATTGTAATAAATATTAATGTGATAACTGTCATTATCACTAGGTTAGCTTTGTCGAAACGTCCGGGGTGATTGTACATTTACTTGATTAATTTAGTTTCACTAAAATGTTAAAAAAAATGTTGTTTTTTTTCTTTTTATAGTGCTGTGACAAAGACTTTTATTACTATTATTTTTTTAAGCAACAAACACTTCCCATTTACTATTAAGCCCATAAAAACAAACACAGCCAAACACTCAATAAAAATCCTGACGATAGTCACTGATTTGTCGTGGTTAGTCGTCCACATTTGACTTCCTCTAAATGGCTCTTTCATTTCATTTTTTTTATTTTTATGCCTTATTTCTGCATTAAATAATCACATGAGCAACAAATAGCAAACTGAGCGTTATAGTGATAAACAGGAATTTTACATAGAAGAACTTTAGCAAGCCTTTTATATATAAAAAGAAAAGAAAAGTTAATGGATCCGTCTTTGCTTTAATTTTCACTGTTTCTTCGTCTGATGTAGGTTAAAGATGTGAAGCATAATGCCTGTCTTTGGACCACCGAGGTAATTGTTGGTGTGTGTGTTGTGTAAAACATGCTGAAATATTTTCCAAACAGTTCAAATGAGAAAATAGTGTCCTCCGAGCCGCCGGGGGCTCGTCTCGGTTCGAGGTATATGATCCTGGGCCGACTGGTGCCGCCTGTGGGAAATGTTACAAAGTATTCCGAAAGATGATGGTGAATTTCATTCACTTTGCTGTGCTCAACCCCACCCCCAACCCCGCCCCCAACCCCACCCTTCCTGCTTTATAATAGTTTTAACTCTGTTTAAACTTTTCTCCTTTCACGTTAAACTTACGAAACCATCAACCTTTTGTGTCACTGCTCTACTCCTCAGCCTGGATTCCATTCACCTTCAGTTCAATCAATTCAACGGACGGCCCTTTATTTATTTATATTTTTCAACCTAAGTAGGTAAATCATTCCTTGAGTTTACTTTTGTTTCTTATAAAATGTTTTTAGCTTGCCAAGTCAGTCATGTCAAAATGGGTCGGGTACCCTTCCCATTCACAGCCATTTCCACTGGTGCAGAACGTACCAAACCAATCACAACAGGCTGGGGGCGGGCTTCGTGCTGTGACTCATACAGGAGCCCCCCAAGGGTGGCCTTGGGAGCAATAGTGGCTAATGAAAAACAACAAATACAAAAAACAACAATAACAAAACCTTGACTCAACTACTGTTGACCAGGCGCCACTCATTCACCAGCATTCCTACTCCGACACTTTTAGATGGTTTTTTTGTTGATAGTAGTCTGGTTGCTGCTCTGCCTACAGGCTCCTGTACACTGCACGATTTCTGCAGTCGTATACGATTATTACATCTCAGACTGTACGACTATGATCTGCTGAATCTTGGGTAAGACATTAAGAATAATATGTGCAGACTGTATGATGATGCCCCCTCGTGTCAAAGGCTACGACCTGTCGCGGAGGGATGTGGGTTCTCTGACTGGCTGTAGGCCTGGAGGCTACTGCGTACGTGATAAGAAAACCTGCCAGGTTTTCAGGTTTGGCCTTCAAGTGACGGCCATTCAAATAGATGCGTTGCTTTACGGATTATTAAAACCTAAACCTAATCACTAAACTAACCTCGTTGGAAACGGAGGACTCGAATAAAAGCTTAAGATTTCAGAAGTGAAATGATGTACGTTTCACTTCGGATCAGCGAACGAGGGTGAGAAATGAGGGTTTGAGAGAACGTTGATAGTCGGTCGTTGTAAAATGGTTTTCTAAAATGTGAAAGTTTTAATTTGATAACGAGGACATTTCTACAAATAACACTATTTACCGATGTGAAACCATCTTCTTAAATGTTTTGAAGGTTTGTAATAGTGTGATTAACTCGCCGCCAGCTGATAACTACCTGCCCCGATTTCACAAACGTAGTTTTTCTTTTTTGACACGAGACTTTATGACTCTTCAATGAACATAAAAAAAGTGATATATTATTACACTTTTATAAATATTAATCTTAAAACTCCAAACCTCTGGACTTCCCATGAATTAACGGAACTGAAGGTAAATAAAACCCCGTGACCCAACTCTTCTCCTTCACGTCCCTAACTTCCACCATCCCGTAGCCCCCACCCTCACCTATACTACAAAAGAAAAAGAAAAAGGAGAAGCAGCCTCCTCATCAACCACTCACAAACCCTGCTCTGCATTCCTAACCTCTTTGGTGACTCGCTGGTCTTTTCTTCAACAGGGTTCCTACACATGTGACGTTTAAAACACGTTTCAGATGGCTGTTGGCATCACTGCGCGTCACTGTTAACCAGGTCGCTCTGGAGCTCATGGAGATCATTTTCTGGAAAGGGAACTTTTATTTGTTTCAGCCAAAAGATTTCCAAAGATTTTTGTTGAATTCCATAAACAAAACAAAGGAGGTCAAATTACAAATTTGTCAAAACTTAACGGCCTTCCAGGCCTGTGCAGGAACCCTGACTAAAGTTGGTGTCAAGCAAAAACAAAAAGACCAAAGCCTGTTAACGTTCTTCCCACTTCAAAAAAATACAAATAAAAAACGGCTGTTAGGGGCCAATTAAGTGTTGGTTAAAGGAACGGCTCACCAACCTCCTCCTCGTCTCTCCTGTTCTTCCCTTACATCGTTAGGTGGAGGAAGCTCCATGGCTCGGCATGTTAGCCATGTTGCCAACCATGCTGGCTGCGCCAGCCATACCTGAGGGCCCCCCCCATTGCTGGAGGACTGTGCTTGGTAGGTGAGGTCATGTCGGCTCCACGCCCCTGACCTTGGCCCGGGGTGTGGGGGGCATGGTGGGCGTGCTGCAGGGCGTGTCGCTCCAGCAAAGTGCGGTGGGTGAAGGCCCGGTGGCACACATTACACTGGAAGGTACGCTCAGCACGATGGGTGCGCATGTGCACGTTGAGTGAGCTCTTCTGGGTAAAGCGCTTGCCACACATGGTGCACTGGAAGGCCCTGACGCCAGTATGCACCACCATGTGCTTGAGGAGGTAGTCCCGCAGTGAGAAGGAGCGCCAGCAGATGGAGCACTGATGAGGTTTCTGGCCTAAAAGCAGGTAGGGACACAGAGAAAACTGATAAATGCGAGAGCACGAAAAACCGGGATTACAGGTTCGGGGAGCTGCGTCAGTCAACCACACGTCACGGGACGTTTATCAAAAATCACGCTTTTTTTATTACAAACAAAAGAAAAACACTGACGTTTAACTAGAAAATTTTAAACTAAATGTAAAGTGTAATGGTAACTTGAAGAAATGATTTATTTTAGAATTAATAGTAAGCATATAACACACACATATAAACACGAACTAAGGCATAATAACAGGCAGTATTGTGTGTGGGGCCGATGGGATTCAGTGTGTGGATGCGTCCAGGCTCTCCGGCTGTAAACGGGAGCTATATTTGTAGTGCTGTGAATCACTGCTGCATCGGTGACGTCTTTCCACCAGCTCGTCTTATCATACTGGAAACTGGGAATATGATGCTACGAGTGTTGCCTGGCCGTTTTAAGGGTGTCGCTGTCTCACAAAGACACCCACTCTCGTATATCTCTCCTTTAAGATGCCGGAACAGCTAGTCCGGCCGCTACGGACTGTAGACAAGCGCTTTGCACGTCACACGCTTCTCCCGCTCAGGTGTGCACCACTGCTTATGGTGCTAAAATAAATGAGCCATGCCGTGAACTTTAACTGCCACGCAGAAACTTTACAGCAGACAGCGATTTCCATAACATCGGCGCCTCGTGGGTCTGCGCTGTCCTCAGCGAGGGTTTCAGAAGCAGTGTTATCAAGTTTCAACTATAAAAGGTTTTGAGATCACGTGAGAATTTTGCAGCAACCTTCTCATTTTGAGAGTGATTTTCCACCATGTCCTGTTCTTCCTGCTCGATGGAAAGGACGAGTGGTGTCAAATACAGTTTTGCTTGCTTTTGATTTATAAATTGAAACCTCTACTCGTACACTGCTGAAATGCCTTAAAATGTTAGTAAATGTATGTCGTATCACATGCTTAGCGTTTTATTTAGAAAATTGACTTGAACGATACTCTTGTGTCTTGACTTCTGCTGTATGGAAATTTAGACGGCCTGGATGCAGATGAGCACAAAAATAAACTTGGTGTAAAGTTTAGTGGAGCAGAGCACAGCGCCGTTTCTCGTCTCACAACAAGAAAGGCTGTGATTGACAGCAGCTGCACCCGCTAGAAGTCCGGCTTTAATCTTATGGGTCGTAGCTCGAAAGAGGGTATTTAACATGGCTCGACAATGCATTTGGGAGGGTTTTGGAGTAATCCACACGTTGCCATTTGAGCGCACGACCAAGTGCCCATGGCCAACCAGTGACCAATCACTGTTAACCTCCAACCAGAAAGAGCGTTTCCTTTTAATGTTTCGTTGCAGAAATATTATATAAATGTTAGATCTCATAGTTATTATGGAAGGATAAACAGGTCGAAGGATTTCCTTAAAGTTCTCTGAAAGCCTCCAGCTGATCCGAAGCTCTGCAGGGAAAGTTCTGATGAGGATTCAGCAGGACGGATCATGTTTCTCAAACCTCAAATGCTTTTCTACATCTGCTTTTCCGAAGGTAGAACGGAAGACAGAGTCCTCAGTTATTCCTCCTGTAGAAACATGCAAACACCTTCTCTATCTTTAGGATTATGGAAGTTTACCCTTTTTTAATTAAGCTTATTTTTATGTTGCTTTCCGTGCAAGTACCTTGAGATTATTTATTTTTTTTAATTGCTGATGGTTGGTCAGCAATCATTTCATCCCAGGTTTCTCACAGGCTCGCCTGGAGATAAATGAAGAGGTGAATTTCAGATTGACGTTCTGCTGAGTGGACTGATCGGCTGGGATGAGCAACACATCAGATTTATAGAGGTTTAGTCGAAACTGCACGACCCGCTTTCATGTGCTAAACACACGTGTTTGTAAGGATGAAAGCGGGACTTGTGCTACGACTACACGACCAAACGGCCTGTAAACCTGTCCCAGATGACAAATGATGCACACTCAACCTGCTCGGTAGCGGATTCAGATCATAAATGCTGTAAATGTATAACAACCCTTCTCACGGAGATAAACTGTGAGCTTGAGCTGTAAAAGGAGTCAAATTGGGGTTATATCTACTTCTAAGACTCATTAAGAAGTATATGAATATCATATTTAGGTGAGATATATATATATATATATATATATATATATATATATATATATATATACACACATACATATACATATATATACACACATATACATACATACATACATACACACACACGGCATGTTTGCTTTTCGAATGAAAAATAAATAAATAAAATACAGATAAAAGCGAGGGCAAAGCCATTATCTACAATAAAGGCTTAAGCTTTCCATGAAAACTTTCATTTGGGAAAACAAATCCTTAGTTGGAAGCGAATGGTTTGTCCGTTTTAAGATTTAAGACTTTACCACCAGCAGACCACCATGAAGATGAAGGGCATGAAGTGAAATTGAAGTGAATACATGTATTGTCCTCTTGTGTCATTAGTAGTAATTATGTGGCTTTTTGCCGTAGCTGTTATTTGTCCTCTCAACAGCCGTCAAATATAAAAACGTGTTTCTCTTTTCTGCGGCTGGCAGCACATGTTTGGGCCGTCAAATGTTGAACATATACGTACATCAAAAACTTGTCAAATGATAAGTACCCACTTCACTGGATCACAAACGGAGCGTGAAGAAGACAGTCTGGGACGAGGAAAGTTGATACACTTTTCTTAAAAGTCTTTTCTTTAAAATCTCCATGGACGCAGACAAAACTGAGCCGCTCAACTCAGCATTCTGCATATTTAATTGATGGTCTTTAGCAGCAACTTATACCAGACCCGGCCCGTTCTGGACCTCAGAATTGGAGCTGGCTTTTATCTTTTTTTTTTTTATTCACGTGGAAAAAAAAAAACGATGGGCACAATTTAGTCAAAGCTGGATCCTGGTAGGGACATAACTCTTACCCACCGACAGACTGGCAGCGGGTTTTTGATGAGGCTGCCTCCCAGCAAGGTGCATAAACTTATGAATACTCATGAGCGAAAAGCTTTTAAAATGACATGCAGATGATACCGTTTCAACAAAGCTGTGACTGGTGTTTCACATTATCACTCACCATTTGAAATAACATTTGGCGAAACGCTCACAACATTTGGGCCTGAAGCCCTGGCAAAATGTCCCCATATGATATATTCTACGATAATGTTTTCAGGTTGTTTGTTGTTGAGGCTTTTAAACAACAAGTGAGTAGACTGGGACACTTGTCCATGACGCAGCTGCAGTGCAGACTGTGTATTTAAAGGGACTGTGGTGGGCGTGGTGGGTGGTGTTCAACACTGACTGAGAAGGGGGCAGCTCCGAGCCAAAATAGCCAGGGGTAGAGTTGTTGTCCCAGTCCAGCTCTAGTTCTGAATCTCCACCTCTGAACAGCTGGTTAACCACTATGTGAAGGGAACTCACCAGAGTGAATGAACATGTGCTTGCTGTAGTTCTTCCGGGAACGTAAGGATTTGCCACAGTGAGTACAGTCAAACGAGGTCTCAGATCCCTGGGAGGAAGGAGAGGGCCCTGCAGGGCAGGAGGAAGCAGGAGGAGGCGGGGCTGGGGTCATTGGTGCTGGGGGTGGAGCCTGCTGGCTGGACTCAGCCATACTGTCCATCCCCCCCATGGGCCCTCCCACATAAAACGGAGCTGGCTGGGACTGGCTCACCGGGTACTGGAACAGAAGCTGTGGAAACACAGTACATGTGGACTTATCTTGTGAGATCACAAGTCTCCATGTGGATCTCAGTAATTTGGCTACTATCAGAGGGACGTTAAAGATCTCTGCAGAAAACCCCATTTCCTGCAATTTGTTGTGCAGACCTATGCATGCATGACATATGTCGTTCTGTAGGTCCAGATCTGACGGGAAAAAAAAAAAAAAAGAAACTCATGAAGCTCACAGTTGTTCATAACCACAACTGAATATAAACCCTTCCTTAAGTTTGATTTATGCACATCGTCTACTAACAGGACCTACATTGCGGTTGACATTTAAACTTCTTCGTCATCGCTTGTGTCGCTGTGTAATTACAAGGTCAAACATTAGGTGGCAGTGTGGGCTCTTGTGAACGTTAGCCTTCGCGTAGGGACCCTGCCACAGCGGACGTACATCAGCAGCTTGACATACAAGCATAAATCATCTATGAAGGCATTTAAAGGTTTAATAAAACCCCACAAGTATAAAACCACTAATATAATCTGCTTAGTGACTTAGTTACCTTTTAGCTTATGATGTTGCAGGCACTTAGTATCACGATTTTGATAACACTTATTACATAAAACAAATCAGAAATTGGGTTGTTTCTCCACAAGACCTGGTAAACAGTTACTGCGCCTCAGATTGATTTTACAATGAACATATTTTAGAGTCATTTTGTGGCGCAGAATAACTAATCAGGACTTATGAGAGGCCACTGACTTGGTTGTTGATGGACTGCGTGGTCGGAGGCGGAGTCAGCGGCTTGTTGACCCTTCCCCTGGGGTTAAAGGCCATGGCTTGAGGAGGCTCGCTCTGTGGCCAGAAGCTTTCGGAAAACACTCCCTGCTCATCATAGAAGTCCTGAAAGTCACAAACAAACACAGACGAATTAAAAATACAACCACAGCTTTAATGGCAGTTTTGGCTTCAACTGATGTGTTACAGAAGCAGCACATCTATAACCTAGAAGTTATTAGGACTCAACTTCAGGGCTGGTGATAAAACACACATCTGATCTTGATTTTTACAGTATCTGTTCTGTAAAACAAACACATGAGTAAACAATACAGTTCCACAGAATTATTATGATTCCTTCAAAGAATGAAACATTAAAAAGAATTACGTGAAGTTCTTCCCTTCAACTACAGACATGCAGAGTGTCACTCGTCCTTTCCATCAGGGGACACGTCGTTCGTTCAGAACAGCCGATTCCCCGCTTGACCGGTGAATAGCTGACGCACTGAGAAATCTCAGCTCTCTTTCTGGTCAGTTAAAATGTTCAATCAAACAAGACAGCGACAAATCTATAGTTTTTCTTGGTGATTAAATCCAGCATTTCATTGTTTGGAAGGTTTGTGAGTTTGTGAGTACAGGATATCCAAACATAATTCAAAACAACTTGTGAGGTAAAAGTGAGGCTTTGAGAAACACAAACAAGAGACGATTTTCATTCAACATCATGTGAAAATGCAAAACGTAGAATGGAACAAAGCTACTACGGGAGGACACGGCCCAGCACCTCCACCGTCAACAGGTTTTCCAAAGCAACACTTGGAATCTGCCTGAATATACCCGACAACGCACTCACATATTTTAACTTTGTACTTTTCTAAAACAGAACTGAAATTCACCTTCCCTCTAGATTGACAGACATTGCTTTAATTCCTGTGTAAATGACGATAAGTGACCCAATCATACTCTGATTCCCTGATCCTAGGTGGGCACCAGGTTACAAGTATAGATATACGCATAAATACATACACACACATTTCTTTAATTTTGCATATAGTAGAAGTAAAGCATTATGGTGTTAAAAAGTGTGAATAATAAAATAATACATACTTTTACTTTGCAAAGGTTCAAGGTTTGTTGAAAAAAATGTGACAGATCCTTTAGAAAAAGAAAAAAAAAAAGGGGGGAAAGTTTTTAGACTACAGGGAAAGAGATCAGCGTGAAGTTGCACAAAATGCCAACAGGAATCTAATTTTCTCTTTTCTACTCAGACGATGCATTTTAGGTGGGAAATTAAAACTGAAAAAGTGTCATGTCACATTTCACAAATGTAATAATAAAAAAAATTTAATGTCTTTTGGTCAACAGCCTGAAAGAAATTCATTTTAAATCAAAAGCACTTCACAAAGAAGAAACCCTTCTTCGGCACAGCTCAGTCACCGCCTCATTCACTCAGCGCTCTTGACAACCGTCTTCTTCTCTTCACACGATCCAACATTTGTAACCGAGTCCTGGCGGACGGCTGCTCTCCCCGAGTCTGGTTCTGCCAGAGCTTTAAGCTTCCTGTTAATCTACAGTTTTTTCCCTCCACTGTCACCTCCTGCTTGCTCAGGACCGGCGATTAACCAAACCTGTCCAGTTTCTTAGACAAGATTGATTTTACAAACTGGCATTAAATTAATGGTCAATTTGCAGTTCATCCGAAAAAAAAAATGGTTTATAACTAAAATACAATACTGGACCAAATTAGACTGTAATTACCTGTTTGCTTTCTGGGTAAAGATTCCTCAAGACGACGTTTGTTGTAAATTAACATAATAATACAAATAAAGTGAATTTAACATATTCGAACTTTCCCATTTGGGATTTATTCTTCAAAAGACAGAATCTGTGCATAATCCGGATAACAGTTATCAAATCTGTACTATAAAAGCTTGACTTTTTTTTTTTTCTTGATGACTGAAGAAGGCAGATTTTATTTATTTATTTATTTGGACGATAATCTGAGATAATGTGAACAGCCATCCTCCTGACAGCTCCAGACGGTGTCTGGTAAATCCGTCCATTCTGCATTAATGAGGCTCTTTCCTTTAATGGACTTAAAAACTCAATTAAAAAAAAAAAGGTAAATGCTGCCTTAGTCAGACGAAACAAAGAAAGCAAAGCGACTGCTTCTTCATTACTGCAAAGATACACATTTTAGATTCTGTTTTTGCTGATGCAGCAGTGTTTTGACACTTTTTTTGCCCTAATTTTGTATTTAAGAATTGTTAAAACATCCTAACCTTCAGAGGGTGCAGATTAGAGAGAACAATAATGAATAAAAGATAATCTGTGCTTAGATATGAAAATATTATTCATAACGTACTATGAGTGGTAAGGAGCAAAGATCAACAGCACAGTTTGCCAGCTAATCACACAATTTCATTCCTCTAAACTCGGCAGATTATTACTATTTTCAGTCATGACCTAATCTGCAGCACTTCTGAGCAAACTGAAGGGCAAAGCTGAATCGTTGTGAGTGTGTAGCAGATGTTTCTTCTGTAGTCTGCAGCGAGCAGCAGGCTGCGGCACAGATCCACTCCACCATTTCTCCCCCTTTACTTACTTCAGGACTTGACAGAAATGCGGATTGTAAATTTAATGCAAGATCCTTCTGAATTAAATAAAACATGCTATTTTTCCACCACAATGTTTACTTGAAATTAAAGCTCAAACGGATGTGTTATGAGCTGAACTGTGTCCTCCTTCACATAGTACTTCATGAATTATTAAAAAGTGAGCTTCACATCTTCATATGGTTTTACAATTTCTCATCTACAGTGTTGAGCAGTTACATTTCACCTCTGAGTTAACGTACCTGCCCAAAGCTTGCCATGGACTCTTGGGTGCCCTCCTGCTCTTGGTCTCTTCTCCCATCCTCCAAGGAATAAACAGTCCCATCTGCATCCTGTACCCCTTCATCTTTCACCACCACTCCCTCTCCTCCCAGTACCTGAGGAGAAGAAAGTCCATGTCAGTCTTGAGAAGTAAATCCCATTTGTAACTGTGGCAAAAAGGCTAAAATGCAGCAGATTTTCTATAAAAACAGCACTACCGGCTAGAGCCCCCTCAAGCAGGTTCTAATAAGGGGAATGACCTACAGTTAATATGCAGAAGTCCATGGATTATCAACAAAGCAATTACGGCTGAAGTTGGGTTGAGAAATTCAATTGTGCAAAGTGCAGAAACATCTCACTGATATACGCCAATGCAGTGTGAGAAGAGGGAAAAGCATAAAAAGAAAGAAAAGGAAAATGTTGCAGCTCTGCATGCCTGAAAGCTGTAACCATAGCAACCCTTCCCCTTATCCCCCTACCTGGAGTCTTAGCGGCTGCCTCTGCTTGCGGCTGTGGCTCACCCCCCTGTCTCTGTCTCCATCTCTTCCCCGCTCTCTCCCATCCAAGTCTTCCTCCTCGCTGTACCTGTCTATACCCACGAGGTCATCCGAGAGGTCAGTTGCATTGCCACGGAGGCTATCCCTGCCGATGCTGTCCACACTGCCCACGCCAGAGCTGCAGCCAGTTGAGAGGTTCCCTGTGCTACTAGTGGTGGCTCCGTTGGCCGTCTGAGCCAACAGGTCTCGGAGCTTGTACCGTACATCCTGAGTACAGCTGGAGCTCTGCTTCATGAGGACTGCACCAGCTCCAGCACCCATCCCGTCTCCGCCACACATGGAGCCAGGACCCATGTCGCCCAACGCCATCAGACTCACGGCGTTACTTTGATCCATTGGGCCGGGGCCACTCTCACTAACATTAACACTGGCACCCCCCATCCCCCCACCCATGTTACTAGTCCCGCATTCAGCCATGAAGTTGGAGAAGTTTGCATAACCTCCACCCCCGCTTGCGCTACTGACAGAGCAACTTCCACTGCTGCCGCTCTCTCTCCCTTTGCCCATGCCACGCTCCTCTTGTTTTGGGAGAACTCCCCCAAGCATCCCTCCTCCTGCAGCAGCAGCTGCTGCGGCTGCTGCGGCAGCGGCACTCGCTGCCCCTGCCGCAGCCTTCCTCTGAGAGATAATCTGCGTACACTCGTCGATGACTGTTTTAATCTGAAGGATGCTGGCAGCAGTGAGGATGCAGAGGGCCTGCGACTGCAGCACCACCAATGAGCCACTGTACATGAAATCCACAAGCTGCTTCACAGTTTCGGCAGGCACCAGTGGGGGAACGGATATTTCCGAGTGGCCCAGCAGCAGCTTGTCCTGGAAGAAGGGGCTTCCAGCTGCCAGGACACAGGCATGGGCACGCAGCGACGCGTCGTGTATCCGCACAGTCACATCGCAGAAGAGGCCCTCGCGCCGCTGCGTGCGCAAGGCCTCCAGCACAGACTGGCTAGAGTTATGAAGATGGATGTAATGCACGGTCTCTGTGCCGGACACCATGGCAGGAGGGGGTGAATCACTAGGGACGGGGTGGGAGTGGGGATGGGGAAGGGGGGGCAGGTGTCTGGGGTTTTGCGTCAGCTTGAGGGACAAGGAGGACAGAGAGGTAAATGGTTACAGTGCATGGGCCACAGTGGGGTGGCGTCGGCTCAAACAGTCATGAGTCTGATGGAAACTTTTAAACCACTTCTATGCTGCAGATGGAGCTTATGAGGGGCTGACTTTGTTGATCTGGGGGAGGGGGGCTCTCAATACCAGCAAGAGGCTCTCCACCAGCTTTGTGGTCTCTGTGGAAAACCATTGAAATAAGTCATGAAAATAATGCCCACATAATCATTTTAAAGATAAAAATGACACTGTCACCTGCTCAAACGTTAGGATGTCCTAGCAGTGTTTACATTTAAACTTCACACCTTTGACTTTGGCCTGTAAAGTTAAACTAAGCAAGTGTCCCTTCTTTAGCAGGAAAAACGTGAGTTTACACGTTTGTTGAGTTTTTAAGTAATGTTTGACGTGAACAAATCCCTAGCAGGAGCTCCGCTGTGCTTTTATCCGTCATTTCATGCCGACGACTGCAGCTGTAACGGAGGGTGACAGAGGTCAACACCTGAGCGGCTGCGGGTCAATCATCACACGAGTCGCGTACATCCGCGGAGACACCTGTTTCAGACAAATGACAGCACGTGCGCCGCGCGGGTCCGGCGGCTCGCGGGGTCAGTCTGCTCGGCGGGTGGCCGGCAACGCGGTGCCGAGCACAATGTGGCCGTCAGCCGTGGACACGGACGCAGGGACCACGGCGCCAGACGCCGAAAAAACACCTCGGGCTCCGCAGACGCGACCTGCCCCGCGGCCAGCGCCGGTCGTCCGCGGCCAGCGCCGGTCGTCCGCGGCCAGCGCCGGTCGTCCGCGGCCAGCGCCGGTCGTCCGCGGCCAGCGCCGGTCGTCCGCGGCCAGCGCCGGTCGTCCGCGGCCGTTCGGGCGACAAGCGAACGGGTCGACGGCGGCGGGCTAGCGCTAGCTAACTGTTGACATTAGCCTTTTCAGTCTCGCACGGAAACCCGCACGACACGTGAGGACCTGCGGCTGCAGACCGAGTTTTTCTGCCAAGTCGGCCGTGGGCTGACGTGTTGCAGGCTGGCGTGCGGCTGCCAGCGCACCCGGCGCCATTAAAGCTCGCCTCCGCGTCCAGATAAAACGCTAGCTCGGGAGCTAACGCGAAGCCACAACAAGTGAAGTTAGCACGCCAGCAGCTACCGAGCCACCTTTTTGTGCACCGAGCCGTCCACGCCGTCCGAGCCGCCGTCGCGTCGTCCACGGTCCACGGGTCGCTGCGTGTCTTTTAGTCGCGACTACTTACCCACGGAAGGCGCGGTGACAGTTGAGCGGTCGCTGGTTTTAACCAACCAGATGGATGCAGCAGGAAGCCCTCTTGAAACGCACCCAACCTGGTGAGAGCTGGAAACAAACACACGCACGCAAACACGCGCTCACGATCAAAGTCGTGGACAGCCACGGAAAGTGGCGTGGAGTTTCCAACGCACAGCACCACCGAAACCACGGACGACACGTTACAAAGGTGGTCCTGGTCACAAACGAGGGATTGCAGGCTCGCGCTCCTCCAGAAGTGGGACACGAGCCCAACTATTACACGCACAGACGTGAACGCGTGTAGCCGTCTACCAACACACTCAGACGCCCACACACTTTCCAGGAAATGTGCAATAAAGACCCCAAAACATGTGCAATAGTGTTTAAATTATTTAAGGTGTTGCATCAACTGCAATGGATGGATTTTTATTTAAGTAGAACGGCAGCAATAAAAAGTAGACAAATGAGAATGAATTTAGAGATCAAGAGAGTTGCTTCTGGGTGTGTGGATGTGCCAGATGTACTGGGAGTGATCCTGAAGGCACTAGATCTGGGAACTGCACATCCAGGCTCGTTTGTGGTTTAAGATTGAACGCGAGTCTAATTTAGAAATGCACATAGAAACAGTGTGTCGCAAATTAAATGTTGACTTAAACAAGCAGCCAGTTAATAAGTCTATTTCACATGTTGGAAGAAAAGAACAATTCTCAAATTTCCCTAGAAAATAGTAACTTTAGCGTGAGTTTAATTAAAGAGCATCAACAAAGACCCAATGACTCTGAAAAATGATTTTTGACTTGATGTAGGCAAAAGGTGTCAACGAATAATTATATAATTAGAAGTAGACCTCACATGACTGCAACAATCACAATGAGCTGCTGCTTTGAAAGCGTTCATACATGAAAATAAAGTTTTTGTCAAGCATTTTCTTTCATTTGGTCAAAAATTGGCTCCGAAATGTGTGTTTTGAATCGAGATTCTTCAAAATAAGAGAATTATCAGTTTAGGTCTAAAGTTTAACTTCTAGTTTAAACATCCAGCACAAGCACAACATGCACCTTGTTAAAGTGTTTGGAGGAAATCACTTAATGTTTTGTCACCATTAGTTTGCTGTTGAGTTAAATTTTAGATTGGTCACAAACTTTATTTGCCAACATTTGTTTATTTGAACATTTGAGTTTTATTGACAATGAAAAAGAACATTTTTGCTTTAAATTAATGATTTTCAGGGGGAATTATTTTAAAATGCTGTCAGAGACTCAGCAAATCATGCATATAACAAGTAACTTTTTTTATCCTAATAGAAATATTAAGTGGGAGAAAAACATCATCTTATTCTTGCAAGCACATATTTGGGTTTCTGAAATTAAAAGATCCAAAAACTCCAACTTAACTCGACACTGTCACTTTGTTGGACACAAATCAGCCACATGAAAATGTCTGAGACGGTGGCTGTGTCTTACAGATTTGTAATGTAATGATTACGGTAAACTTATTCACAGATATGTTAACAGAAGAAGGTGTTTTAAAATAATATGCAGGACTCTCCTGAAGACCTCAGAAAACTGTCAACTTGTTAAAAAAAGTTCCCATTTATCTTTAAAAAGAAATTCTAAAACTAACGTTCCCAGAGAAGTTAATTGCTTCAGATCTTTAACTTTTAAAAATGCATCAGCTTATTGAGTTCTTGGTCTGTTTTTTTTTTTGTTTTGTTTATAATACAAGATGGATATGCTGTGGCTTGATTGTTTAAGAAAGAGAGACAGGATTTTCTCCACAACAAAATATAGTTTAATGAATTCACGTTTTTTTGTTTTTTTTTACTGTGTTGGTCACAAATCTATATAGATGTGTTAAAAATAAAAAGGAAAAGAAAATTCTTCAGCACTCTCCTTTGTCTTGATGTAAGGCATGCAGTCTCCACAGAGCTTTGGACATTGAAAGCCACGGGTCGTCACAGTAGGACACACCGACACTCAGCCACGAATACAAAAGCGCGTGTGGTATCCTTCCTTTTCTTGGGGCCCAATAAACATTTATTCTTTGAACATACAATAAATAGAAGTGGGATTCATCACAACACCAAAACTATAATAATTCACAAATACCAATAAGATACTAAAACACTTCCTTTTTGCTACCTTGTCCACCCCAGGAATAAATGGTATGGTGTTGCAGGAATATCTGAATATGTGACTGACACAGACAGTTGCACAAACAGGGTTAGTAGTCTAGCACATCATGTGAGCATGTTGCTTATAAAATGACAAAGACTTTAACAGCCGTGACTCTTGCTTTCAGCCCTCTGCAGCGAGCCCTTTCCGAGCTGGTTTCTGAGCCTGTAAGAATGTTTGCTGAGGAGGACATCCGTAATTTGGGAATTACATGGAAATGCTTCTGTACTTACTCTTGTATAAAAAGTGCAGACATTTACTGGCGTCTATGGTGCAAAATCCTAATGATCTCTGGGATTATAAATACAGTTATATATTTACCTCCATATAAAAATAAAATTAACAATACACAAATATTGCACACCTAAGGAGTTTAGATTTTATCAGTAGTTGACAACCTTTGATCAAAATGTACAAACATGGAAATAATAAAACACTGTGGCAGTATAAATAAATATTTTCATCTTCAGTTTTAACTCTGTTCAGGCAGCATATCTCTCTGGATGTAGGTGGACCAGGCGGGGCAGAAGTGGAGTCACGGCTGCCAAGAGGAGATGGATTCTGACTGTGCAGGGGGTGAAGGTCACGGTGGAGCAGCAGGTAGTTGTGGTGGGCAAACGGGACAGAGCTCCTCACTGTTGCTGGGCACCCAGCTCCCTCTGGCGGCAGCCCACTGCAGTGATGAGGGCAGCTCCCTTACCGCTGCCGTCCTCAGACAGCAGAAAGTTGACGTCACATTTGGGGGCAAGTTCTTTCACTGTCTGTTGGAAGATCGGGGAGAAGCTACGAGAGGGGAGTAATAGAAAATCTGGGTTACAAAGCTGTTTTCTGCTGAACAAAGAAATAAAAGATGCTTTCCAGTGTAAGCAACAAATTTTCAAGCTCGACAATTAGGGCAATCAGCAGGATGGAGCAACAAAAAAAAAAAAGAGTCATTTTTGGGAACATCTCTTGAAGAAGTACAATTGGTTTTCGAGTACAAACTCAAATAGCTCCTGTGGTTTCTAATTAGAGCCATTTTCCAGATAATGGTTCTACCAGTATATTCATTTAGTTGCCCCTTAAGCAATGGAAATATTTAATTCACCTTTAAAGCCTATTTCACAAAATATCCTAACCCAGTACAAAGTTTTGAAAATACTAACTTTCCCCAAAGGCTAAAGGGCAAATGTGATGTTTGAAAGCATATCACTTCTGACATTCATTTTGTTATTTTAGATCTTATGTGATCAGTGCTAGTATACACGTCTGGGGCCATTGAATTCTGTGATCTTACGATGGACATTCAAGAACATCAGAGACGGATCACGTAACATGTTTATGTAAATGATGTAGTTTTGAGCAGAATGACTGTCTTCCCACAAACAAGCATCCTAGTATGCCAGATTCCTGGTTCTTACTGTGGGTGCAGCTTGTAGAGAGTGCCATCCACGCCCACGGTGATGTTCAGGTGGTCCAGTCCTCTGTTCTCACGGATCTTGTCCACCACAGCAGCCATTCCGGCTCCACAGATCTGAGCAGCACGACGGGACACTGTGCCACACACCTCCTTGACAATAATACTGTCATCGCAGGTGCTGTCGAGTCCCAGCTGCTGCAGGATCGCCCTGACCTGCAGCAGGGCCAGACGATCACTGTGGAGCAAGAGAGGCGGGGTGAGAGTGAGTCAGGGGTCAACCAGCAGCAGGAGAGTCACCGGATAGCCCTCAGCTGTTCCCAGAGGCTAAGGTAGGCTTAAAGCGTGGCATCCCCTTCTGTGACTGCTGGGTGTGTTGGGTGTTCATGTAGTCACCCTCTAAACTGTCTCAGTGCTTTATTTTTAAAGAAGTGTTTTCCACTGTTGGGTTTCCATTCAAATTTACAACCATAATAAAATCAGTTTGCACCTGTTTGATAGCCCTTCATAATAAAACTACTTCTAAAGAACATGAATACAATTTATTGAGTGATTGATTATCGAGCCACCTTTTTGATTGATTGATTATAATAGTTATAAGTGTAGATTACTTAACAGCCTGATTTGCAATAGCATTCAACATTGTACATTTAAATTTATGTACACAAATCTATTAAAAAAAAAAAGAGTATAGATTTATTTTGTAGATTTGTGTACATAAATCTATAACAGATCAATTTATTTATATAGATTTACGTTCAAGGGGTTCTATATGTTCAAGTGTGTATGTACGTGTGTATATGTATATTTATTTATTCATAGATTCATATTAGTGTTAACGTTGTTATACTTTACACAATGGTTTTGACATGTCTGGAATTAATCAATAAAGTGAATTAATAGAAGCCCTCGTTCCTGCTGTCAAGAATCCGACATTAGCAAAGAAAATTCCACCTTTAGATGCTGGACTTTTATTTATTTATTTTTTAATTGAAGTTCACCAGGAGTGAAACGGCAGTTAAATCTTTTGATTTAATGTTTGAATCAAACATTGAATCTCTGGAAAATGGATTATTTTTTTTTTACCAGTTCAAAATAAATACAAAACGGCAAATTATCCTGTTTTTGTGTCTTTCAATGCTCACAGTTTTCTGCTATAAACTTGAATTTTAAATTAAAAACCAAACATTATACTCTATACTTAAGAATAGATTTCACCTTTCTAGATATGAAAGAAGAGTTTGCAAAGGTAGAGATCTGAGATGTAAGAAGGGGGATGAATGATCAGCAGTGTACGACGCTTCACTCACCTTTCTATTTGTGACAGGAACTTTGTCTCAAAAATGCCTCGGGTCTTCAGTGTCTCCGAGATTTGTCCTCGGAAGAGGAAGCCACGCTTGGTCAGATCAATTAAAATCTGCCGGACAATTTCACCCAGGTACATTCCACTGCACATCTTCTCATATCTGAGGGACATGAGAAATCTTTAGTAACCAGAAAGAGGCCAGGGCATCTGCAAAGGACCTGCATTACTCTGAGTTATCAGTAGATGGGGATTCGTCTCATCACCTTTGTTTCCCTTCATTGAGCGAGTTCTCATCCACTGCCTGGTCATATTTTGTCCTGATGTCATCCAGGCAGCCATTGTCTCCAAATGCACCCCACTCCATATTAACACACATACGACCCTCTTTTCCCTCCACAATCTCGATGTTCCTCATCTCTTCCATGTAGCAGGCATTACTGCCTGTCCCTGAAAAGACAAGCGGCAGTTTGGCAGTTGGACCTCAGTCCTACCAGTAATAATAATTGTCTTCACCAACTGACACAATCTGGCTTTACAGTCATTCACCAAATCCCCTTGTAAAAGATGTGGTTTTTCACTTACCTGCAATAAGTCCCACCTCACAGCTGGGTTCCTCATATGCACAAGTCATCATTGTTCCCACTGTGTCGTTCACTATGGCAACCACATCCAGCTCAAACTCCTACGAGGAACACAAGGAGAACTGGTTACAAAGCTAAGTGAAGCTGCATACGTGGCGCAAAAAGGATTGACTTTAAATACACTTTAATAAGCGCATTATGTTGCTAAGCGTGTAATTTGAGTTAACATACTGATTATATTTCATTACCAGCACGTAAACTGTTATATTAGAAAGAAAATAATTTATCTGATTAGGTGTTTTTATCCTTTTACATTGTCTAACCGAGCCATGTTTATTGATTAACGGCTGCATTTTCCAGTTTTTGGATTTAGTTTCAGTTTTAGAAGTGGTCTTCAATTCCTTCAGTTTCAGTGCATCCACGTAATCTCACACTCCTGTAAACTGTACCAGTTACCCGAGCAAAAATACAAAACACATAATTTTACTAGTACGGTGCTAAACTGGGGGGGGGGGGGGCTTTAATGACTTAAGGCTAAGTGCATGCAAACCTTTGACTATGTAAGCTGGCAGTGTTTTTGATTACTTAATTTAGTAGTTAACCTTCAGCCTGTACGTCTTCATGTAATCCATCATGGATTTTGAGGTGTGTTTAGGATCATTATCCATTTGTAGAAGCCATCCTCTCCTTAACTTCAGCTTTTTCATAGATGGCATCAAGTTAGGGTCAAGAATGTGCTGGAATTAAATCAAGTCCATTCTTCCTTCTACCTGTGAAATGTTCCCCGTGCCACTGGCTGCAATACAACCCCAAAGCATGATCGATCCCCCTCCATGAACAGTTGGACAGATGTTCTTTTTATGAAATTCTGTTCCCCATCTTCCACAAGCGTTCCTTTGGTCATTCCGGCCAAAAGTTCTCTGTTAACCTCATCGGTCCACGATGAGGTTGTTTTTGAAAATGCATCAGGCTTGTCTACATGTTCATTTGCAAAGTCCAAACTCTGATTTTTTTAGCAAGGACATCAGCGAGGTTTTCCTCTGATGACTCTTCCATGCAGACCATATTTGTACAGGTATCACTTTATAGTTGAATAGTGTACCACAACCCCGGTGTCTGCCAGGTCTTCGTGGAGGGATCGTGCACTCAAACGTGGGTTCTAACTAACTTTTCTCACTGATATGTTTCTTGGTCTTCCAGATCTTGCTTTGACCTTGACTGTTCCTGCTGACTGCATATTTCTTAATTTCATTATAAACAGAGGAAATTAGCAACTGAAAACACTTTGGTATCTTCTTATAGCCTTCTCCTGCTTTGTGAGCATCAATTATTTTCAGTTTCAAGGTTCTAAGCAGCTGCTTAGAGGAACCTGTGGTGCTGATTGTTGGGGCAAGGTCAGATGGGTCTGGGTATTTAAAAACCTTTGAAATTTGCATCCCCTGGTCTTTCCTAATGATGATTGAGAACAAGCCATGACCCTGTCAGGTTAAATCAGGTCTCAGCTTTCCAAAGGGGGTGGTACCAGGTATTAACTATGCCGGGTGCCCAAACATTTGCCGGGGCCTTTTTTCCTTTTCTGTTACTTTCAAATTGTAAGCAATGGAAATCAGATCTGACTGTTTTTGACATGGTATAGGAATGTCTCGTCTGTAATTTGATGCCTTTTGGAGATTTTTTAAGCTTCCCTTGGCTTTATTATTCACATTTGTACAAATTTTGACCCAGGGTGCCCAAACTTCCGATCCCCACTGGAAGTGTCAGTCATACTGAAATTATTATATTGAAGTGATAAATTCAAATTATTGTTGGGATGTTGTTGGAACAACTGAATCAAATAATACTTTATTAGCCCCTAATTAAATTATAATATTGCATTATCATTTTTTTAAAAAAGTAGATAAGTATAACGCAAAAGCAAGTGGAAAAACTGCTGGAACCACAGCTGAGAGAACGAGGCCTGGCTGAAATGCTCACATACCACCATCAGTGGTTTGTAGCTTGGCACCAACGGCGCTGCCGACATGACATGCAGTGTAAGCAGGTATCACACGTAGTAAACATCATAAACGTAAACTCACAGCCAATGGTTAAATGTTCAGGACACAGATCTGCTCCTTAGTAGTAACATATCCTGCACCACACCATCTTTTGTTAACAAGCACTTTTTCCCTCCTCCTTTGCTCTCGCTGCTATGTGGTCTGTTTTTGCTTGTATAGTGTGAAAATTTGGGTTGAGATGGTTCAAGGCCGAGATGTACCCCTGCAGCCAGGTCTCGATGAAGGACGTGATAGCGCGTTCCTAATACCTGTGCTGCACCATCTGAACAGTCCAGTGTTTGGAAAGTTTTGGACTTAGGGAAGCTCAGTCAGCTGCTCTCACGTGTAAACAGTTTTCTGTTGTTTTGGTTTGTCATCATAACTAAGATATTAAACTGCAAACTGAGACATGAAAAAGCACCAGAAGTATCTTAACCCAAAGAGTCTGTAAAAAAACATCTTAAGATAAGACAACGTGACTGAAGTTATTGGAACCACTCATGTGGCGCCTGCTGGAACATGTTTACATTCTAGACATCGTGGATCTAGGCACATAGTTGCCTCCCTCTCTACAGGACACAGCAGACGGTTACTGTAAACAGATGAATTCTTGTCAGAGATGCTGATGCATGTTACTTTCCAGCTGCTCATTTTAAATCAAAGCAATGGTAAGTTTGCATTTTGGTATCAAACAGTGTTGAATCAATGTGTGGAACATGGGATTAATATCAGGCTTCCTCAAACCTCTCCCACATCAAGTGCAATGCAGTTCACTCACATTCCTGAAAAATAAAATATGCAAGCTTTTTCAGAGAGCCGCAAAGTTTAGGAGCTCTTCTGTCTTCAGATGTCACCACATGCTTTTACGACAACAATCACACACGGCCCCGGTTCAGTCTAGCGCCGCTTTACCTGTCAGTTAAGGATTTACTCTCAGTTAATACTTACTGGATCCTCCATCTAAAAAAGTGAAATCGGTATATGAAGCCTTTATGTGGTAACAGATGAAAAGTTGAAATATTTGCATATCAATAATGAAATAAATACATTAAATTAAGAGAACAATAGGCCATCCCGCTTGTGTTGCATATGTCTGCTGTATGCATGTGTGCGGCGTTCTGCTGTGGGTCTACACCAGTGGGGGTGGGGGGAAATGACTTTATGATGAAAATGCAAAATTCAAGTTCAGTCCAAGTGGTCTGCCAGGATGAGGCTTTAACAGTCACGTGATGCATTTGACCTGTGTGTGTCAGTCCAGCTAAACAGATCCTCCGATGAATGACTTAAGTTACAGCTCCACATTCTTTCCCCGTTTGTCCTTCAAATATAAATGCTTTAACTTTATAAAGGCTTTTTTTTCTTTTAAACAAAATAATATATTAAAGTAGTACACAACCCTCACACTTGTTTTCTCATGTGAGCTCCCGGGCTACGTGCTGTATGTTCTGTCATGTATTAATACATACTTCAGGAATATTGAGTGTAATTGAGTGTGACGTTTCTGCAGTGGTTTAAAGCTGTAGGACAGATTTCTAATAAGGTACACCCTACAGAATATGGGAGTGGAGTCGAATTGAGTGTCTCACTCAGCTTGTGTCAAGTGTTATGTCAGTATTTTAGGGAAAACCCTGATGTTTGTGTTGTCTGTCTGCGGTTCTAATAAAGGTGAAGTTAAAGCCATGACTGAGACGGGTATTTTCATTGTCTGTAATTACCTCTTTCCTCTTGATCGCCTCCCGCAGAAGCTCCACTACGTCCTCACCTTCACAATCTGTTGCCTTGAAGCCTTTTGTCCAGGTTACCAGTATACCCTGTAGAGTACACAACACTATGAAAAATACAAAACATGCTTACATTTGTTTATCCTTTTATTTAAAGACCCCAAGTTCCTGCTGCCATTCAGTCACTTCAGTAACTGACGGGAGACTGTACCTAAAACCTGAAATTTCTTAAACCTCCTGCTTCCCTTTGTCCTGTCTAGTAGTCTCCACCTGGATTGGCCTTTTTTTTTTTTTTTTGTTTTCTCAGAATTTGATGAGAGGTTTTGGACATAACGAGTATGAAACGTACTGCGTCGAGGCTGGTCTGATGGCAGGGGAAGGAGAAGGTGAAGCCCAGGGGCAGTCGAGCACTTTTCATTCCCATGTAGTCCAGAAAATCAGAGATGCAATGCACAATGTGGTCAAAAAGCTGGAAAGAAAAGACACCTGTTTAAAATTATTTCTATTAAGTATCATTGGAGCAGTTAAGACTCAAAAGTGGTCTCTACCTCTTCTCCTGTGCCCTGCATAACTTCTATGGGAATGGAATATATCTTGTTATGCATCTCCACTGATCGCCTCTTCCCACTGCGGATCTTCACCAGTAGTACACGGAAGTTTGTCCCACCAAGGTCCAGAGCAAGGAAATCTCCATTTTCTGTTTAAGCAAAAGGGAAAGAAAAGTTGGTCTCAGACCCAGGAAAATTTAGCTTCAGCTTTGTATGTTTTATTCCACTGCCAAATGTGTTATCTGTTATCTCTAATGATCTCTGCTTCAGGTTAGATAATTGAGCATTGGGTTCCTTCCTCCCACCAGTTTCTGTGTTGCGTTTGAGTCACCTGTTCCATCGGGCGTACTGCGAACGAAGGTGGGCAGCATTTTGACCGAAGCTTCCTTGTGGCTGTTCTTATTCAGGCCTCTTTCGATTTCCACTCTCATGCGTTTCTTCACTTCCAGCAGCTGAGCTTTGGTCAGCCTGAACTCTGCTAAAGTCTGCTGAATCTGGCGCGCTTGTTCTGTTAAACGGTACGCCACTGCTGTCACCATGGCAGCTCCTTTCCCACTGCCACTCTCAGACAGCAGGAAGCGGACATCGGATTCTGGGACCAAACGGCGCACTGTCTTGTGCAGGCGGCGAGCATATCTGTTCAGAAAGCAGAGGCTTTTTTCACTAAACTGTCTCCTTAAGTGTAGCAGTGTGCAGTCTTTAGATGGGTCTGGTGGATCAATATGGATTATTTGTATTGATTCATCTTCATTTCATTGATATGCATGTAATGTTCTTGTGTCATACAAATACATTTCTTTTTAATTACAGCTGGGGAGCAATCACTCAATTTGGAAAACAAAATAATGTAGAATAATATCTACTTATATTTTGAAATCACTTTTTTGATTCAGTTCATGATCCTGCCTTACCACAAGAGCCTTTCTCTTAAACTGCATAACAAACAAATCTTACTTAAAACTACGAAGTGACACGTGAGGAAATGCGACATTATCAGGTTCTAAAACCATTAAGGGAAATGTGCGATTCGTCTGCTTTGAGACTTTTATTCTGGCACGTAAGCCATGTAAGTTTTTGTGAAGTTCCTGCCTTATGAAATACTCACTGAGGGTGCATCTTGTAGAGGGAGCCATCAATTCCCACAGTAGAGCGAAGGCGTGCAACCCCTTTGTTATCCTTTAGCCGCAGGAGGATCGCTCCCAGAGTTGCAGAAATGAGATTGGCTGAGCGGAAGGACACAATGGTGCACACGTGCTGCACGGCCAGACAGTCTTCCTCCGAAGGCTCCACACCAAGTCTCGTCAAGATCTCCATACATTTCTTCAGCCCTTCTTTAGTCCTGAAACGACAATTATTTCTTCTTACAATTAACCTCTTTAGATATTTTGTCCTTTTAAAGGTGAAAAAAGCTTTGATATCTACGAGAAATCCCTACTTTTATACAACAACATAATCCAATCTCTGTACTGACTTTTCAATGGCAGAGACGTGTTTCGTCTCAATCTTTCCTTTGGTCAGGAGCTCTGGGGTTATTCGTCCCTCAAATAACAGTCCCTCTTTGGCCATCTTGACCAAGATGAGCCGAACCAGCTCGCCCATGTACATCCCACTGGCCATCTTTTCAAACCTTACAAAAAGGAGGAACCACAGCACGTTGAGATAAACACCTGTTTGCATTTGTTATTTCACACACTTTTAAAATGAGAAATGACTCTATGAATGAATTTAGATGGATGGACTTCTCTTGTTTTTAGCAGTAATGGATGAAATGTGATTAAGAACCAAAAAAAAAAAAAAAGTACATGGTTTAGTACCACTGTTTTCTTTGATAATGTCACAACTACACTGATAATGAGGACAAAGATTAGTAAATCCCAAGGTATTCAAGTGTATTATAGCACTTTATAACTGTTATTGGTTGTGGCTGGACTGTTTTGGCACAACTAAAAACATAGCGGATAAACCTTCCAGTGCTCTGCTCTGCATTTTGATGACATCAAATCATATCTCACAGTTGTTTTCCTGGGTTTATGGAACCTCTGTCAATCTCCCGGTCAAATTCTGTGCGAATGTCTTCCAGGGAACCGTCATCCCCAAAGGCACCCCACTCGGTGTTGATGCACATCCGGCCTTCATCTCCTTCCACCAGGTCAATGTGCCGCAATTCCTCCATGTAGCAGGCATTTGTTCCCGTTCCTGAGGAGATGCACAACTACTGTCACTTCTGCATGACTTCTGCTCTGTGGAGCACAGCAGGTAAACTGTTTTCACATATTCATGTAGCACTGCACTACCTTTGATACCCCTGCATGTACGATTATAACAGTTGTAATATGGTTGGGGGGGTTCTCAGTTATCATAGGTCTGGTGATGAATTAAAGTGGCTTCTCCTGGAATATCACAAATAAATGTTTGCTTTCAACATTACAGTTGATTTAAACTATGAAATCAGCATGAAGTAGAATGTCTGCAGAAATCGCAGACTGTTGTGGACCACCGGTTCAGGTTGGATAAGGTAAATAAAATCTGTGTGAAAGGCAGGTTGGAACGTTGCAAGCAAATGAGATGCAGGAAATGCCCTGTGCTCGAATAGAATATCACTTTTAAATTTGCAAGACAATCGTAGGCACTGATTAAATTGACTTAGTTTTCACCTATAATAATTCCCACTTCACAGCGCTGGTCATCAAATCCACATGTCATCATAGTACCAACTGTATCGTTCACCACTGCCATGAGGTCTGCTTCGTAGTCCTAAAAAGCAAGATCGGGTTAACTTCAATTTATATAAAGATAGAATTTTTCACTTAAGGATGGAAAGTTTGGGCTTTTTACTATATTCATAAATAAACAAGGAAAAAAAAATCACCCCTCGTTTCTTGATGGCTTTGTTCAGAAGTTTCACAACATCAATGCCCTCAACACCGCTGGCTTTAAATTTCTTTGTCCATGTCAGCAAGACAGCCTATAAAACACACGTATAATATATAATCAGTATAGTAATACATACATATATTAATTGTGTGTGAATGTGTGTGTGTCTGTAGTAACATGCAGGTAAACATTGCAGAAGTTTGTTTTTTCTTGTCAATCCTGCTACTTTCTGATCTGCAGTGATGCTCTAAAAGTCAGTGGGCCACAATTATCCCCAAAATACCAGAGTACGCCACCCAGTCTCCTAAAGTGTTTACCTCATCCAGCTTGCTTTGGGCGCAGGGGAAGGAGAACGTAAATCCCACAGGAAACCTTTTGTCCTTAATTTTTTGCTTCTCCATAAAGTCTCCCAAGCATTCTGCGACATGGTCAAAGAGCTGGACACAAACAAGAAACGTAAACTGTCGAATATTCAGGAAACATAACAAATACTAACATTATTGTAACAATATTTTTTTTTTTTATAACAGTCAAACATCATCCAAAAAACGTCAAAGCCCAAAATAATGAACATGTATTGCACACAGTGACGTGCTTGCTTGAAGTGGGAGCTTCATAAGCTCAGGAGTAATTGCAGTTTGTAGATGCACGTTCAATATGCTGGCTTGCATAAACCAACAAAAGCATTTTTACTTGAAAATGCCAATTTATGAAAAAATATCTCATAATGGATGTATACTTCATTGGCAAACCTGTTCATGGATCACATTACTTTTGTTGCCAGCTGCCTCTTCAGCATTTCATTAAACTGCATCTGTCTTGTTCCAAGTCATGCCCTGAACCAATCACACTGGCTCACACAATAGCACATTTTTGGTCATCAGGTTACAGTCCGAGTGCCAGCTGTTCTCTACAAGTTCAGTGTCGGTTGGCTGAGGTTATGACATCACTCCCATTACTCTCACTGCAACTGAGGAGGTCATTTTACAGACACCGACCTGCAAAGTGACCTTTCAAACAATTTATCTCTGTGAAGAGAAGAGGCAACATATTTCCAGAATTTTAATCCTGATTTTTTTTCATTATTATTATTATTATTATTATTAGCTTAGATTCTAGTTATAGTAATACTTTCTTTTCAACAATTAAAAACAGTTGAAAAATATTTTTAAAAACTGTTAAAAACAGTTGACGTTTGTTTTTACCTGTGTCCCGCTTCCATGGATGATGTCATCAGGGGTCTCGTAGACCTGGCTCTCCATCTGAACCGGTTGCTTCTTGTCCTGCGTCACTTTCACACGCAGGATTCGAAAGTTTGACCCCCCAAGATCGAGAGCTATGAAGTCTCCCTTTTCTGTAAAAGCGAGAGTGTAGTGAAACGTCATCAGTTTTAATGTGGCTGTATTTTATGTTGTTAATTTTTTTTTACCACATTTAATTTGGCAATTTGGAGAGATTAGGTCATTGAGAAGGTTACGCCTGTGCACTGCTTATCTGAACTATGAAACACTCCTAACTATTTAACCACAACCAGAAACCAAAGTACTTTATTTCTGAAATCACAGCACCTGTTCATCATGACTTTATGCGATGTCGTGGATTTTACTTCAGTCCAAAAATACATTTGCTTTTTGGACACACAGCATTGTTGAAACTGGACCTGATCAACTGAAGCAATTCCTTAACATAACACGGTGCCTACAGACTTTCATCCCATCATCTAATGTCCTTCTTACCCTGACATCCCAGTCTCTCTGGAACATTTTCGACCTGGACTCCTCAGACCCCGTGACTCTTTTCCACCACTTCAGAGTCTAATATTTGTGCTCCCTGGTAAATTAAATATTTATTTTTCCTATTAACCTCATATATGAGTGGTTTTCCTAAGGCTACACCGGACCACAAGTTCTCTCCACATCATGCTCGGATCACAATTAGTCAAGATTTTTTTCAGATAATTTTCTTGGAAGATGATGGGTTCATCACTTTCCTTCAAGGTTTTATTGTGTTGGATGGATCTTAACCCAGGTTCAAGATTTAGGAAATGCCATTAGTTGTGTTTGAGTGATGCAGACTAATGATTTGACCCTCCTGAAACGTGAATGTTTCAGGAATGAGAAACCTCCTTCGTACTTGCTTTGTTAAAATCTAGCGGGTGACTTGTTTTGTCAGACTATCTTGAATCAGCAATGACCCCGACGTAGGCGCGGGGTCATCGGAGACCAGCTTTTACACCATCTTATTCTTCCAGATGGTTTTAAATAGTTTTATCTGTTAAGAATGGAGAGTAATAAAACTCAGAAACTGAAAAGTTCAACTTTTGTGTTTGTTCGTGTTTGTTTTATTTTTACTTTAACAGAGTACAGAACCACAAAAAGCTTCCGGGCAGTTATATTGTAAATTAAAGCTGACATTTGTTGTTACTCAGTGAGGTCGATGTCACTTCAAAGTTTGACATACCACTGAAAAATGCCTTTTTACCCCGGAGCATCAGGAAAATAACGCCATTCATCATGGCGTTCTCAGCCCAGACAGTAAATGATCAAGCATCATTACTGTTTTTAAAAATCAAATCGCTGCGTTTTCTTAGTTATTTTCTCTCTCTTATCATTCTACAGTTATAGAAAAAACAAAGACAAACATGGAAAATGCTGTTTTAGAAGTTGGAGACAAATGTTCAGGATGCAGCTTTCAGGACCTTTTATGTGGACAGAGCTGCCATTTGTTCAGGTGGGGAGACATAGTTTCTGTCTGTGAAGTCCTTCAGAAAAGAAAGCTTTCTTTTATTACCAAATCTATATAATATATAGATTATATTATAATATAATATTACCATCGTCTGATTTCTCATAATATTACACGTAAACGGTCACAATGTTTCTTACATTTTATACCCGTTGTTTTAAACGTGGGGTCGGGTGTCCCTCAACGGCGCCCTCTTCCTCTCAACAAAACAATGTTCTTCGTTTCAGGATACCGTCGCTGTAGTGTTTGCTGCATTGAGCTATTTATCCCTCTGACCTTACTGGAATGGCGTGAGCAGACTTGACATACAAGTGTTACTGATATGCTGCAAAGCACGTGTCCCTTTTGCAGTCCCCGTTCTGCTGTAATAAGTATTAGTATAATAATGTGTAAGGCTCTTTTCTGGTTCGTGAGCATGTGGGATTTTCAGTTTTTAAAACAATAGTTAGATAACCCAGCCCGTTAACCCTAGAAGCTTTTGTGTGACCGGGCTGCTGACTCAAGTTGATCTTTTTTTCCATGAATACAGCACTCTTACAGCATGTTGGGCTTTGGAGCTTGTTCACCTAATGATGTCAAATTAAATAATTGAATTTAGTTTTGCCTGTTGTGCTCAGAGTGGGTATGGACGGGGAATAAACACGCTTTTACACACATTTTTTTTCCTTGACCTTCCCTACGAAAGATTATTTTTATCCACGCAAACCACCAAGAAGGGGATTTTCAGAAAACCCTGCAGCCATGATATTGTGATGAGTCAATAGACTTATAAGATGATAACACCTTTCTAAAATCTTAGTGTGAAAGCAACATTTATCAGATTTAGACATATTATGGCTGAAACTGAAAATATCAAGTGACTTTTGATGACTCACTTTTGCACCAAAGTTTCAGCATTAAACTTACTAGTGGACCTTAGGCTTGACTTCATTGTTTATTTTTCTCTCCATATAATCTTGTATGGAGGACGGGAATAGATTCACCTTTCATTGAACTCATGAACTGCAGTGGGAAATAATCCTTCAGTCTTGACACTTTGACCATGCTTCACATTATGTTTGTCATTGCTAAGTTAGGTGTCAAATATTTCTAACTTTTAACTTCAGTCATGACTTTCACTTTACCCTTTGCTTGATATCTCCGTCCCCTCATGTAGCTGTTGAAACTTGAGGCTATTTTTAATGTGAGACGGCAGGAGAAGATGTCTTTGCTCAACTCCAAGCTTAGAGATGTTTGATAGTCGATCTCTTGTTAGAATCTCAGTTCAGCAGAGGTGGTTTACTAACGATGAGGTGGAACTAGTTGCCTTGAATTAAATTTTAAGTCTCACTTAAAAAAAAACTTATATGTTGAGATTGTAGGGTTTTAATCCAACAGCAGTTTTATGTTATGAGTACAGATAGAGATCAGGGTGTTTGGCCCGATGGCTAAAGCAGTGGTGATCTACGGAGTCCAAATCCGGAGCACAAAGGGGGTTACTGTATGTCACAGAACAGGCTTGACGATTTTAACTCATCAGCACATTTTTTATTGGCAGGAAGAGGATACATCAGTCTGTGCTTTAACATGCTTACAATTTAGATCAACTGTGTTAAATATTGATGTTTTATGTCAAAGACACAACGCAACTGAAAGGTGATACTCATTTGTCATGTTTGGTCCATCCAACAAGTGGTCAAACCACATAAATGTATTAAAATACTGATTAATATTTACGATATGAGACCAGAATAACAGGACTGGGAGACGGTTCGGGGTCTGTACTGGGTACTGGGTATTTTTAAAATCATTGAGAACATTTCCATTATTATTGTGAGCTTTTGCTGTGATTCATATTTACTCACAACCTACCTGATCCATCAGGGATGGATCTGACGAAGGTTGGCAGCATCTTGACCGTGGCGGTGGGGTTGGTGTCACGATCGAGTCCACTCTCCATTTCCCTGCGGAAGCGGCTCATGATGTCCCTCAGCGTCTCATCGGAGAAACGCATGGAGTACAGGTACTTGTCAATCTGACGAACAGGCACAGGGTTGAGGTGTCATGGAATATCTGAAGTTCCCCACATTTTAAAAATAAGATAAAATCGGTGATAAGCTTTTAAATTTGTTAAACCTGACCACAAGAAATTTTATTCATGTACAAAGGATAATTTAGATCTATCACTCATTCTGTGATGTTGGAATGCTTTATGTTATAAATAGAACTTATTGTGAGGAGTATTTAATAAAAAGGGTAATTAATTGCCTTCATTTTATACACTTTTGGTTTAGTAAAGTGGCACAGAGTGCATAAAGGTTGCATAGCAGGCATGTTTGAATATGTGGCCCTAAAAAAGAAAAATCAGTAGACTGTGTGTAGCTTACACTATGGAGAAAGAGCCTGAACCGGACAACAATGACAGCAGCATTTTACTAGTAGCTACATGCAAGGTTTTGTTAAATATCACACCAGTTAAAACAGTTGCATGTGAATAAATTAAGTGCATGCTCATATTATGTGGTTGCATCACAGTTAACACACATAATGAGTAAAATCTTTTTCTGGATTTGCATACAACCTTCTTTGTTATTGTTGCGTAATGACTCAGTCCGGGCCACGGGTCAGACTACAGTGCAGAAATCTGCTCTGTTCCAGAGACTGAGTCAGCTCGTTTCTTTCTCATTGCTTTGTTTCACTTAAATATTTTTAGCCTCTCAAAATTGCCAAAAGATTTCTGTCTGCCCTTTTATTCTAATTCAGTGGTAATTTATCAGTGTCCTTGGCCTCCAGTTCTAAATAGTCATGTTGGAATTTAGCAATTTTGTACATAAAGTTATTCAAGTAGTAATTCAGCTCGTATGTCTCTGCAGTCCTAATTATTCATCCATCCAGGTTGTTGCAACATATTACTCATTTGATGAGTGCAGCTTCTTATTAACTAAAGTTTTTAAATATCTGAAGACAAATACCTAAACACAAGATGCCTTTTTAAAGATGGTTAATTTTTATTTTATTTCTTCAGTTTGATTTTCAGCGCTTTAAAAAGTCTTTTAATTCAAACAGTTTTTTTTAATAACCTATTTCTGAGAACAAAGCACTCTGTAACATCTGTAACAGATGTGTGATAGCAGATGTGTAACAGCCCTTTTGGCTGATGTTTAATTAATTTTCTTAGGTTGCAGTGTGCTTTCATTTCCAGGGCTGACACGGTTGGAGGGGTTTCACCTTTGACCTCACTTCTGATCATTATTAGTTTCATTAACCCACTTCAGATGAGGCATGTTCAACTACTGCATTGTGACATCACACGACACGTCAACTGTTGGTCCCGCCCCCGTTTCTATTGACTTCCCTCTGGGGACGTCTCATCCACTGGCTACTTTACACTGAAGCCTTGGTCAGCCTCGGAGCCAGAGGCTGTCATCAGGCTCAGATTTCACTCATTGCCACAGCTACGGTCTGCTAATGAGTTCATGTTGTCTTTTCCAGAGTACCTAAAAAATAATGGGGTCAACAGGGACACTAGCAGCTGCAATAGAGAGCACACATGTAGGTAGAAAAGGCAAGAAATGGAGGAGATCAAATAACTCATGACTTCTCCTAGCCACTCCTCAGTCACCTGTCTGCTTCGGATGTCATAGCAACCAATGCTCCAGGGTTGCTGCTGTCTGCAGCACATCACCACAACCCCCTGACCACAGCCCTTTTCAAGGACATCCATGTCAAACACTACTGACACCTGAAAAAACTAAACTGATTCCAGGGGAAATCAGAATATCAGGGCCATCTCCTCCTGTTACTCCAGAATGCTGCGTGCCTTTCCCAGCCTGATACGCCCGTGTGATCCATCCTAACATGCTGCGACTGTGGCTGTCAGCTGGCCTGCTGTCACGTTTCAGAACTCTCCAGTCCAGCACAAAAGGACTTTTGTGTTAGTTTAAAGGTGCTCTCGCTTACCTTTTTGAGCTGATCATCCTTCAACTCAGTGAAGTAGTAGGCCAGAAGCTGAGCCGCTATCATCCTGTCTGCACGTACGCCAAAAGCTGTCAGCTACTACGAGGTGGTTGGAGTGGAGGAGGAAGGAAAGCAAGGTGGATGTGTGTTCCCTCCCGTCCCCCTGCACTGATCCCTCTTTTTCCTGCAGTGGATAAAGAAGCAGGCCTGAATACAGCAGCTGAGCAAGGTTGAAAAGAAAACCTCTGATGAAGGGAGACTACAGCGGCGGTCGTGCCTGCTGGTCTGCGACAGGCAGCGCTCACTGCCTCACACACTCACACACACACACACAGAAACACACACACAGTCTGCTGTTACTGTCCCTTCTGCCTCTGAGTTGCTAACTCCCTGTTAGCTCTATGGAGATGTAACAGCTCTGCACTGGAATGGTGGTTTTCTACGCCCTGCCCCCACTGACCACCCTGATTGGCTGAGCTGGGAATATAAAGAAGAGGAAGGGGGGAGGAGCAGATGAGAGGAGGGGGTTGCCAGAGAGTGAAGAGGGGGCTAGAGGAGGGAGGTGACCGTGAGCTGAAGGAGGAAGCTGCATCGTAATGATAAGCTTCCCTCAGCCGGCACGTCTCTCATGTTGCCACGGTACCCAGGGGTGGACGTGCAGAGGGGCAGGACAACCACATGATGATGTCATAATTCCTCCCCTCCTCTGGCATCAGCATCAGCTGTAGCCTGAAGAGCGTCATGTGCAAAACTACGTCGAAATGTCATCCCTTCACATATCTGCAGTCGCTCAGTAAAAGTAAAAAAAAAACACTGATGATTGATGGTCTTTTATCTCCTGCAACATTCACCCCACCCTCAGCAACACGGCTCCCTAAAACACTGCTTGGAATTTGTGTGAAAACTAAACTTTTTTGCTGGTATGACAATAAAACTCCTTAAATATTATATCTCCAGATGAGTCGATCAGCACCCAACTAGAAATCACTAGAAAACTGTTGCATTTCATTCGTCAAATTTTAACTTTTATTTTTCTGTTAGTTCCAGAGGGAACGCCACTGGATTTGTGTATCACAATATTTAACATCAGTGCTTTATTTATTTATAATTCATTGTCAGTTTTCATGAACTGTACCAATGTAGAGCTGTTAAGATATTGGAAGAGCTAAAAACAGTGAGATTCAAACATACTCATATGTTCTCAACGGTTTATATTCAACATGTGCTGTGTTGCTGATGGGATCTGTTGCAGCAAATTTGCACATTACTACACCCCCCACACACACGCACACACACACACACACACACACACACACACACAGAAGAGGAGTGGGAAGGGGGAGGGCTCAGCTTCCATCTCTGCTGAGGCAGAGCGCCCTGCCTGGTGTCATGGCTGCTTCAGGGTGACCTTCCAAGGTGACTGCCTTATTATCTCCCTTTCCAAACCGTCTACTGACATACAAACACAAACACACTGCCCTCGAAAAGATGAATAACCCAGATTCTAAAAGGGAAAGTAGAACATGGCTTCTACTAACAATAAAATATTTAATAATTAGTATATAATTAGCAAATATTAAATAATTAGTTGTGAAAACGTGTGTAATACTTCTATATTTCTCTTTTTAACTACGAGGTGACTGAGTAAGAGTAAGACTGAAATAATATCATAAGACTTACGATTGAAGACTTGGCAGGTGGCTAGAAAATGTACATTTTGATTCTTTTTTGCATGCAACAGGATCAAACTGACATGTGAAGATTTGATGGAGTGCAGCAGCTTCGCCAGAGCAGAGCCGGGTGCTGATGAGACTAAATACCATCTTTGCAGCTGTGTAAGACAGCTGAACCCGACTGCAACGACACTACCGGTCTGACCTGGATGGACATCTCAATGGCAGTTATGAGTTAGTGAGCAGAAATATAAATCATCTTCAGGAGTTTGAGGTAATACTCTGATAAACGCTGGTCTTTAAAAAAAAAAAGCAATAAAATTAGTTTTGAACTCTAAATGGGTAAAACTGAAATCTTTACCTAGTAATCTTATGAAACATTTTTCTTGAGTGATAGTTTGAAGATTCTTCAGCACATTTGTGCGCATGTATAATTTCTTCTAAAGGTTTCTGAATAACCATTTTAACACAGCCTTTTATTTAAGCAGCATATCATGAAGGTGTAATTTAATAATGAACCCATATCTCATTTCCAGTTGATTATAAACATGTCAGATGTTTTAACTGAGACATTTTGCCTTTTCATAGAAAATATTGGCTCAATTTTGAATTTTATGTAGCAACATGCCTCTAAAAAGTTGGAACAGGGTGATGTTTAGTGTTGAGTAGCATCACCTCTTCTATGAACAACTGTCTGTAAACATCTGGGAAGTGAGGAGACCAGTTCCTGGAGTTTTAGGAGAGGAACGCCGTCCCATTCTTGTCTGATACAGGATTGTAGCTGCTCTTCAGTCCTGGGGTTTTGTTGGTGATTTTTTTGTTTTTCAGGATGCCCCAAATGTTTTTTATTGGTGAAGGTTCTGGACTTCAGAGGGACCAGTTCAGCACCTGGACTCTTGTGTTGTGATGGTGACAGTATGTGATTTAGCATTGCCTTGCTGAAATATGCAAGGTCTTCCCTGAGCGATGTTGTCTGAATGGGAGCATCTGAATGGGAGCATATGTAAACCTCTAAAACCTCTATGCACTTTTCAGCATTGAGGATGCCTTTCCAGATGTGTACGCTGCTCACACAGCAGCCACTAATGCAACCTCATTCCATCAGAGATGCCGTTTTTTTTAACTAAGCTCTGATAACAAGCCAGACGTCCGTCCCGTCTTCAGTCCGCAGGACATGACATCAAAGGTTTCCAAAGGGAATGTGGCTCCTACTTTGCATTTAATCTGCATTTATGGATTGCATGATGAACCGTGTTTACAGACGGTGATCGCTGGAGGTTTTTCCTGAGCCCGTGTAGTGATTTCCAGAGTTTTTAATGCAGCGCTGCCTGAGGACCCGAAGATCACAAGAAGCTAAGTGTTGACCTTTGGCCTTGTCCTGTGCAAACAGAGATTTCTCCTGATACTCTAGATCTTTTGATGATATTATGCACCATAGATGCTGGGATCTTCAAAGTCATCACAATTTTATGTTTTGCTGAAATTGTTTCATGATTTTTTTGATGTATTTTGTCACATATTGGTGAATCTCAGCCCATTTTTACATCTGAGAGGCTCCGCCTCACTGAAATGCTCTTTTTATATGCAGTCATGTTACTAACCTGTTGCTAATAAGCCTAGTTATTACTGTTATAATTTGTAATATGCTCATGAAACTATAAATATGTTTCATCCAGAAGAAAGAACAAATATCTGAATTGATAATGCCCTGAACTGATCACAATTTGCAATCACAATTTTCTTCATGTCTACTTGTTGAGGATTTTCTGCTCTTGATTAAATTAAGATATGGAAAATTCCCTGGCCAAGGAACATTTATATGGCATGATTTCTGGGCCACTTTACCATGTTTGCTTCGTCACATGGAGCTCCATATGCACGGCTCGTCACCAGATTGCTCCTGAGTTGTTTCTGTTGGAGGACATTTTAATACCCTTCTCGATTCATGGCGTTGTTTTTCAGTTTTATTTAAGTCCACATTTTTTAGATGAGAGAGAACCAGAAACATTGATGTTTCGGCAGGTTTCACTGTTGGCATGATGCCGGATTCACCTTTTCTTCTGTAGAAGGTTATTTTTTAGATTCCCCAAATAGCTGGAAGAGGGTTTTGTTGGTAAAACAAAATAACGTTGCACTAGTCTGGTACTGTTCAAACCTTGAACAGTCAATATGAAATGGAAATAAATGATCTTCAGTAAACCACTGAAGCATACATACAAAAACATTAAAATAAGCACAATAAAATAAAAGGGAAACAAAAAGCCTTTCTAAATTTGCACCTAAATCTATTATTGTTCCAGCAAGAGGCGCCTCAAACTTCTAAAGTTGATGCTCATCACATTATCATGCTCCAATAATCTTTTTTTATTCCCACTACAAACATGCGGGGTGCTGGGGCCAGAGACGGGCAAGACACTGGAATTCAGCAGGACATCTAAAGTCATCCAGACACATGGTCAGACACCCAGTCATGCAGCTTCTATGAGCGTAGACAGAGGACTCAGCAGACCTGCAAAAAAGGTTTTTCAGGGCTGTATTTACTCAGCTCAAGTATTATTTTTGAGTGAGTTTAAAGCAGCTGGGCCATGTTATGAACTTCAGGCCATTTTAAGCACTACTTAAGCACTGTGCACAGACTGAATGGCTGAAAATGGACTACATAATATATGTTGACATTCTGGTGAAATTTTAGTTTGAAAAATGCAAAAAAAAAAAGACAGAGAGAGAAAGAGAGAGAGAGAGAGAGAGAGAGAGAGAGAGAGCATTGGAGCTTCTTGCTCGTTATACATTCACATTGCATTAATTGTAGTTGTATGTGTGTTTCCTAAACTTGATGTCACTTAATCCTAGTATGTTGAGGTATTTTCACAGTTTGTATTTATGCAGTAGTCCTAATTATTTATTCATAATTCAGGAGTGTATCTAGTAAAGGCTGCCAGTCCGTCACAGGCCGTCGTTTAATGCCAAGGAAAGACAGACAGACACCAGGTGGCAGCATTTAATAGAGAATCACACTAAAGAGGTCCCGAGTACAAGAACGTCCTCCAATCAAATGAACAGTGTGTTAGTTAGAGATTGGCTTTTATAACACACTGCCTGTCTGGAATATTCATATGTTGTTTTCTGTATTCCTGAAGTATGATTTTCAGTTTCAGTTTCAAACAGATAAGTTCAGCCATTTAATTTTGCCCTGTAGAGAATGAAGGTCTTATTAATTAACCGAATTTGAAATCTGTTGCTTGTTGCAGTTCTTATGGTTCGGTGGTAAAGCAACGATCACTACTTCCTCTCTGAGGTTGAGAAAGAATTCTCCCAACTTAGTTTTTCAGGCCTCTTTGTAGGTTCCAGCAAACTACATGTTTTATTGGGGTTTTATTGATTTACTGCACTTGAAGTAGCAGATGAGTATTCTCAAAAGGAAAAAGCTTTCCAACAAATGTACATGCTAGAGTTGGAGCTGAAGAATTCCTGGTCAGTGAAGCTGAGGCCTACCATTAGTACCATGACACTGCCGTTACTACTGCTTTTGAGGGGTGATCTTGTCTGTACGTGGCTGCTTCTTCTTCATGTATCATCAGTGATGTTACCTATTGACAAAAATAGCAGCAGAGGCTCTTGTACAGTAAGAAGTGTGGGGGAGTCACTGTAACAGAGGACTGGCTGGTAAAAATAACTCGACTGCTGCCTTAAAGTGTACAGGCAAGGAGGACAGGCTGTCCGGAGAAACCTAAAAAGGTCTTACCAGGTTCTGAGTGTCAGGATCTGCCAGAAAATGATCACAAAACATGCTTCTAGCTGTTTTACAGATGCCTTTCACTAATCCTTCTACAGATAATAAAATCAATGAATAAATGAGAAGGCAGGGAGCGTCCCTTTTTTAAAACAAAAACAAGCTTATTTTTTGTCCCTGTTGCAGCTGCTCTTTTCCTTTTATCTGTTTCCTTAACCTTTATTTGAGTCAAAGGTTTTAAAATATGATGAAGGCAGAGGATGAGACATACCTCCACATAATTAATAACATTTGCAGGTACGGATGCATACTCCTCATCTCCAAAGTGCAGAATGAGAATGAAATTTGGGGGTAAATGCTATATATAGTCTTAAGTGCATCCATACATGGGGTGGAAGGGGAACAGCATTCCTCCGGTGAGAGGGTAATATTTTTGTTACCATCAGCAAGTGCTTCCCAAGCGGCATCAGGCTGGTCTGCCACCGCTTTGCGCTGTTTTAATCTCTTGGGGTAAGTCACACTTTATTATTTCTTGTAGACTGGGTTACCTTAATTGGAGGAATAATTTAAAAGCTGTAAGTTGAGAATGTGAGGAGAAATTGTCTGCTGTGATTTCTGTGACAGAAGAAATGTGTTGCTAAAACGAACGTCTTTACTACAGTCAGCAGCAGTCTGTAATCTTCACTGAGCAAACGTCCCTGCACACCAGGGTATGATAAGGTTGCCGACCCTCCATAATTTGAGATGTTCCTTTTTTTTTTTACAATTTTAAAGTGTAATTAGGCTAAACGTGGTTTATATGATGCTATTTTCCATTTTTGAATAGTGTTTGCAGTCTGAATGTACTGGTTTCCTGCGTGCTGAGTTTTATAAACCACTGTGAGGTGGTTTTTATTTTTATGACTGACTTCCGCAAGGTTTTATGGAGAAACGAAGGAAGTGGTGAGCTCCGGCAAGAGTTGAAAACAGCTGAAAATCTCCGGAATGCTGGAATTTTAATACGATTTCCCCTGAAATCAAACGTTGAAGTAGTATTGTCATGTTGACGTTAAGCAACAACCAATTCAGCCAAAGGAAGAATTTTTTTAATGTCCTACAAGAGGCTGTACTGAGACATCGTTCCAGAGCCGCTCGTCACTTTCCTGACCTGTTACCTCTACAAATACTGTGTAATGGAGGCAGCAACAGTAAATGTGAAGAAAGGACTGGTATTGACATTTCTGACATGGTTAACACATGTGTGGTCTTCCCTCCCCCCTGGTGCTCTCGGCCAGGTCTTGAAGCGTTCCAGTCATGGCTTCCAAAATCATACCTTGGTATAAGAAGAAGCATGTGAGCCAAGTCAAAACCGATTTTGCTTATCATCACACTAAACATGTTGTCAAGCAGCACACAGAAAGGTATGAGGCTGAAATGTACCCGCTGCTTTGAGAAGCACAGCTCCTGCTGCTTTGCCAGGTAGAGCAAAATGTTCACACAGAGCTGTTTGATGAGGAGCAGATCTGGCGTTGGCGTTCATGTTCCTGCTATCCATGTGCCTGCCTCCCAGCTACCTGTCCATATGTCTCCTGAGCTGTGCTGAGCCTTATTTTCTGCAACAAATCACTTCATTGCAAACGCGTGCCAACTGTCACCGCAGCTGTGTTGGTTGAGGTGTTTAAATTCAAATTTATTGAGGCTAGATGTGAGTGCGCTTCAACAGCCCTGTTTTCCAAGACTGTGATCACAATCCATGCAGTTCTTTATTTCTTAAAGTTAACCCACAAAAGTCTAAACTCATTTGTTTATTTGATAAAATTCAAGCATCAATTTCAATGTGTGATACGGCTGTTTTTGTTCGATGAAGAGCCCGCATCACAGCAGACGCCGCATCGATCTGCCTACTGATCTTCTGCTCTATTCTTCCCTCACTCGTGAATAAGACCCCAAGCTACTTGAATTCCTCCAGCTGGGGCGGGATCTGATTCCCGACTCGGGGAGGGCACTGAGGACCATGATCTCAGGTTTAGAGATGCTGGTTCTCACCACAGCTGCTTCACATTTGGCCGCTCCTGTTAGAGTTAGAGGTCTTGGCTTGATGAAGCCAATAGAACCACATCATCTGCAAAAAGCAGAAACCCAACTCTGAGGCCATCGAACCAGACCCCCTTCGCGAATTTCTCGGTTGCGCCTAGCAACTCTGTCCATGAAAGTAACGAACAGAATCGATGACCAAGGGCAGCGCTGGCAGAGTCCAACCCCCACGGGGAAGGAGTCCGACTTACAGCCGACAATGTGGACCACACCTGTCAGGGTAAAAAATATAAACAGTTGAACATGCTTCATCATCCAAGAGTAGGATTCTTTGCAAGTCAAATTTAACATGGGTCACTAAAAGAGCTGCAGTTCCTCCTAAGTGAGAAGGATTAGAGCCCAGGTTTACATTTCCTACCTCTGCTTCAGTACATGTGAAAGCTCAGGCAGATTAGAAACAAGTCTGCATTTCGTTGCATTGCTGAGGGACGTTTTCAGACGTTTTGCACCAAATTTGCAACAGATTTACTACACAAGATAGAGTGTAGTAAGCCTAATATTAAACATGAAGGCTGTGCACGTTTTCTTTTGTCCTTGTTGATGTAATGAGGGCAGAACATTATCTTGACACTTCAGTTGAATTCCCAGGCCAAGTTATGTTATCACAAGCTTCCATGTTATCATGCCAGAGGTCTGTGCTTTCGATAGTGATTCCAGTACAAGTTTCAATATAGTACAATACAATATAGGTAGCTTGTACACCGTCATGTGGTCACAATAGTCTACTTTCTTTCAATGCTAAAGTTTTATGTATTGGGGTACTAAAAAATATACATCTGGTCATTACTAGGTCTTAAAATAGTGTAAAAACAACTTCAGATCAACAACAGAACATGCCTTATTATAGTCAACAAAAAGAAAACCAAAATGCAGGAACAGTGTGTTTAACATTGAACTGATCAGCAGCCAGCTACTGTACTTCCACTCAATGCAGTGACCAGACCTAGAGGCTCTAGAGGCAACGTTGAGGCCATCTGCCTGACAGCTGAAGTTTGGTCTGAACCAAATCGGGATGCTGATGGTTCCAAGTGTTTTAGCAAATCTAGAGCAGAATTCTTGGGGGGAAAAAAAAAAAACACTGAAAATTCACCATGTGAGTTTAAGCCTCAATGTGATTGATGATGTGACGAGACATTAAGAGAGCTGTGAGGGAAGAAACTTTACAATTGTTTACAAAAGCTTCTGCAAACCTTAGTGAATGGTTGGTTATACAAAGGAAAAGGAAAATGGATCAGTATTCTTCTACAGAAACGTCAGAAACTGATCATGCAGGACACGAGTCACGCTTTTGCTGCTAGAAGTGATGGTGCAAGCTGTTGATCATGTGGTGATCTTTTCCACGCACTGCTTTGGCCTTTTTAGCTTCATTTAGTTTTAGTAAATAATGATGCAGTGTCATATGTCATGATGTTCACCTGAGGTTGTTTTAGGACCTGGTTTGGACGGATAATTAGTTTTCATTATGGTTGTTATTATTATTATCATTATTTTTATCATCTCCATCCTCAGTAAACTTGGCTGCAGTGTAATTAAAGTACTAAATGAATAGTATCAGTAAGTAAAACTGATTTCTCGATATAAAGTATCTTAAGTTTATACATTTTGTCAGATATATTCACCACAATGTTTAATCAATAACTCATCTATAAGTCAAGAAAACCTCGGGTGGCTTTTATAACCTTTTAACCCAATGACTGCTTCTGCAAAACTAAAAACTTAAAATCCATTGTGGTTGGAGTTTTGTTTGAGTGTTTGTGGTGACCGGCTTTTCCCTCAACAGGAAATCCAGCTGTCAGTCGGTGAGCCAGGTGCAGGCCCAGGCCACAGACGCTATGGCAGAACTAGCCTATACTATACCGGTGTTCCGGCAGAGGTGCGTCTCCAGCCATCCGTGTTATGACTTTGGCTTTTTTAGGGCTAAGACAACAGACAGACATCACATATCTGTAGCTGTACCAGTTTTTATGTTTTTCACACTATGAAGTTGGGTTAAGCGGTAGATTAATCAGATTGATTCCTTGTTAGGACTACTGAGGAAACTGAGGAGTACCAGAGAGTGTCCAAAAATGTTGGGAAGGGACTGGCTGTAATTCAGGAGGAGCTCCAGAGGATGAGGCTGGCCACCAAGGCCCAAGTGGAAAGTCTTGCAATCGAGAAGGAGGTAAGACGTCAACATATCTGTCCTCTTTGTATTTATAGTGTATATTTGAAAGGTAGGTGTGTGTGCGTGTGTGTGTGTGTGCGTGAATGGTTGTTTGTCTCCCCCGTGGTTGCCGGGTTGCATCAGGAAGGGCACCCGGCGTGAAATCAGGCCAAATCGGTGTGCAGAGTATGACCTGCTGTGGCGACCCCTCTGCTTAGATGATTTGAAAACAAAATGAAATCAGAGTTCAGGTTGTTTACTTGGGAGTATGGCTGTATGAGTTTTCTAATGAGTGTAAATTAATTTTGAACTCTGCTAAATGTAACTCCTAAAATCAACTGTGTAATCACCTTAAAGGTAAATAATTTATATTTTTCTTAACTATTAATCATTTGGCATCATGCAAGCATGGTGCTGTTGAAGTGCATCTCAACGTCTTCTGCTTCAATCACACAACAAGACAGAATACAGTATATTATATTATGTATTATGAAGAGATATTGCAGTTTTGGATGCCGAGGGAGAATCTTTAGTTAAACTCTACAAGCGTCATTTCCTGATACTTATATTAGTGTTTCTATAGTATCATAAACATATGACCTCTGGTAAAATTTGAAATTGATTTAAATTGTGCCCTTTAAAGAATTAAAAAGCTGGGAATATCTGTATTTTGCTTTTGACTCCAAAACACTGTTTATTGGTTTATTCTGATTTAAAGTGCATACATTTACATATTAAAGTAGAATATTGTCTCACTCTTGACTCAGCTCATTCATTTGTTTAACTGTCAAAATTGAAAAATGATTTCCTCCATTATTATAGATATTTTTTGTAAATAAACTCACTCGGCCTTCCACATGCTTTCCCATTTACACCCTCAACTTCACACTGGCCAGGTTAGGGATATGATGACGAAGAGGGTGGATTTGTTGGAGGATTTCCCCAAAATGCCAGACTTCCTGGTGGCCCTGCGGCCCCACACTGTGTGGGAGAAAACCCCCGTCAAGCTTTTCTGCACTGTGGAGGGAAACCCAAGGCCCATCGTCAAATGGTGAGAAAAAAGTCTCATTTCACGGGAATCCTTTTTGTCCGTTTGTCTCGATGATTTCCGATTCACAAAGTCCTTCAGTACTACTCCACATGGACCTGCATAGTTACATCTGTGAACATCTGTCCCTCTAAGTGCACATTACATAGGGCTTTTATCCATTCACATATTGACAAATGTTTACCTTTTTAAGGCCGTTTATAGTATGCAGCAAATGCAGTATGAGAGAATTTCTAATCTTGTCCACGTCCAGGTATAAAGGAGGAGTACCAGTCGACCCCCTGAGTGCCCCGGGAAAGTACAAGATTGAGAACAAGTATGGAGTCCACGGTTTGATCATTAGCAGGTTTGTAACACACATCTCTTAGTATGAATACATTTGATTTTAGGAGTTTCTAATGTTTGAAATAGTCTTTAGATTCTCACTGGAAACGCATCCTCTCTCTACGACACATTTAAGATGAGTAAGACATCGTGGATTAGGAAGCATGGGCGAGTGCCGCAGTGCACTTAGTCCCAAGGACAGACGGGCTGCTGAATACGTTTCATTGTTGATTCTACGAATAAGCCCCAGAAATGCACGACAAAAACAGAATACTGTCATGCTGTGCGTGCACTGAAGCAAAATAATTTCACTTGCATGCTTGGAAGGGGAGGAGTGAAGTGAAGTGTGCTGCATTTGATTCAGTCTGTATTTTTGCTACAAAATCCTACAAACTGCTTCTTTTAGATGGAGATGCTTGAACTAGATAGCCTGACTGAAGAGGGTCAGACATTTACAGAGACCTCCAGCCCAGCTGGGGCCGGATGGATTATTATTATCAGGTTTGGTGGTAGATATAATGAAGAAAACAATCGCTTGAAGAAATGTCACACCTGCAATGACAATAAAATATATGTTTAACCATTTTAGATAACTAAACTTAGCTGAAAAAGTAAGGACATTTGAGTTAGGTAGATTATTTCTTTGTTGTAACCATGTTTCTTGGCAATAAGTCTTAAACCACTGAAAAAGCCTGTTTATTTCCCTTTTTAAATGGTGCCACATTTATAAGGAACATACATCTGTAGTATGTTGGTTACACTCATGAAAAATATGCCAAATCCTTTTGCCAAACAACTTTCCTCTTGTTTGGTGGATTGAATTTTGAAGAAACAACACATATCTGCAAATTAACAACAGTAGCGTGTGGAAGAACCAAACACAGCCACGGCAGCCTGGCTCCTCCTCCTCATGCTGGTCACCAGCCGGGTCACACTGCTGTTGGGGTCAGGACTGCTGGCAGGTCATTCTGGAGGTGGTCTCTGATAAGCCCACTCTGTCGGGGTGGAGGGTTGTCATCTTGGACGATAGGGTTCTGACTCAGACTGTGGAGCTATGGGATTGCCACTGGTTGCAGAATCTCATCTCAGTCTCTCTGCATTAAGATTACCTCCAATGATGACGAGCCTCGTTTTTCCAGTGAGGGAGAAGCTGCCCTACACCATCACACTGCCTCCACCAAAAGATGTTACTCTATCAGTGCAGCAGTCAGCATAGTGTTCTTCACATCTTCTCCACACTTTGACCCTACAATCTAACTGCTGTAGGCCGAATCTGGACTCATCGTTGAACATAACGTGCCTCCACATGTTCAGGTTCCAGTGCTCGTGTTGCTGACACCAGCACAGACGGGCCTGATGGTGAAGGGCAGTCATGACAGTCTTCCCGGCAGCCCGATGAGACCGGACGTTGGCTGCATGCAGTCTGTTCTGGATTTTCTGGGCAGAGAGCCTTCGGCCATATACCAAACTTGGTTTTGCAGAACAGCAGCTTGAAGTTGCCCTACGGTACAGGCCCTATTCAGATCAGTCAAACGTGGCATGTCGATTCTTGGAGCAGACACCTACTGAAACTGTAGCAGGGTCCGTGGCTCCATGGCTCACGGGTGCCGCCAACGCACCTGATCGGCAGCAACTGCGGGTACCAGAAGTTTAAAACAATAGCGACAGCAAATTAAGGTGTTTAGCATTGGCAGAGAAGATTTGGAGAAATGTTTCATGGGCTCAACCCACATACTCAGCTCTGCTGCTCATCCCACAAATGCATGTTTCTAACAAATGTGTTACTATTTAAAAGAGAAATAAACAGGCTTTCCAGCGGTATGAGATTTAATGCCAAGAAGCATTGCTACAACAAAGATATAATCTACCAAACACAAATGTCCTTATTTTTTGTGTTAAGTTCATGTGATTGTATTCTATACTATAAATGGGTTCATTCTGATAACTAGGACATTTCAGTCTTTGACGATAAACCCTACAATGTTTTTATTCCCCTGATTGTCCTGGCTAGACTTTTTTATTCATTTTTAAACCTTATGTTAAAATTCTTTGGAAAATATTAAGTTTAAGTTATAAAAGTTTACGTTTTTTCATTCACCTGGAAGCACCTGGATGTGAACTGCAAGTGAGGGGGGCCCGCCTTCCCGGCATCTTTAAAACGGCTCTCCAGTGCCAAATATCCTGACCACGTCTTTACATGCACTGTCAGTGGCCACAGAGTCAAACTAACATCAAAATCCCAGCTCTGAGATCCGAAATAAAATAAAACAGAAGGAACATGAAGAAACCGTAGAATCACTAGCAGTTTGAGTGGGTCCAGGGTGAATCTTGTACTGATAAAACTTAATTCCCCAACTGTCAGCTGGCTGAGGAGGTGGACAGCAGATTTGGATTGATGGTTACAGCCTTGCCTGCCCCTTTCCGTCATCTTCAAGGCGTCTCAGCTGTTCGTTTCAAATGCTGACCTTTGCGTCATTCGAGCCGTGAATTCCTCCACTGCGTGTGCTCTCTCTTTCTCTCCATTGCTCTTTCTCCTTCACCCCCTCTGTCTCCTTGCTTCTTTCTCTCATTCTTAAGTAAAGATTCTCTCTTTCTCTTCACGTGACAGCTCCACGGAGAGACTCTTGTGTGTCGGTTTTCCCCAAAATAATAGATTTTGTCACTGATAGTGCCACAAGAACCAATTAATTTACTTTGTTAGGAGGAGGATCAGACTTTACGTCCCCACAGCTGAGAAAAAGGGATCATCTTAAAATAGTTTGCCCAGGGTGAAGGTCACATTTCTTCCTTCTATTCTCACCCTCAGTCTCCTCCTGAGCCGTTGTGCCTGTTTTCAGTGAGGTCCAGCTGTTGGATTTTCAAAAGAGTTTGTGATCTGTTATTGTCAAACACCATCACCACCAAAGATGAAGCTTAACTCCATCTGCAGTGTGATACGCAGCTATATTGTTTAATCTTACAGTTGATACCTGTAGGAGTTGAGCCATCTAAAGGAGTGCTGGTCATTCACTTAAACCAGCTCTGAGAAAAAGCATAATATTTCTCCTAAGGCATAATGATGTCATTGCCTACAGAGAGACAGGTTAAAACAATGACTCCAAGGTTAAATATGACCTCACGCAATACTTCATAACAATGGCATTCGCACACTGAGCCTGTTTTATGACTAATGTACACAATGTGAGTTGAGAACAGGTTTCTGCATGAAGTCAGTAGTGATTTATTTAAATGTAACACTTTATTTAAAAAGAAATCTCAAATACAACCTCTGAAGTCATCAAAAACGTAACATTTTTTAAACTTGTTTCCTTGCTATCGCCGCTGGCAGGTGTGTTGTGAGTGACACCGCAGAGTACAGCGCCGTGGCAACCAACCAGCACGGCACAGCCACCAGCAAGGCTACCATTACTGTGAAGAGTAAGGCTCACCCTCATCAAGGCAATGTTTGGATGACAAATGTTTCCTTGTAAATAAGACTTTATTTTCCTCACAGGACCTGGAGGAGCTGCAGAGTCCTGCCAACTTGGTCTAGGTAATAAAACGCCACGGAGGTAACGGTGACAAGAGATGGGGTTCCTGGACACATCCAGTTGAAAAATAGGGAATGATTTGGCTTTTTACACAATAGCACAGTGAAATTTACTGTAGATAAGCTCAAAAAATCTAAATGTGAACAAAGTCAGCATGTTTAATTTCGAGATTAACCAGTGCTACAATAAAACTGCATAACGGGCCTTGAGTTGGAGAAAGCTTTGTCCTGAGCCCTACCAGATTGAGCCGTGTGATGACTATATCTGTGATGTATCTACTTCATGGTCGTCATCCTGCTGTTGCACTTCTTGTTTCTGCAGTGCCCCATCTGACTGAGATCCATCGCAGTAAGCTGGAGGTCACCCTGCTCAACAGGTTCCCAGTCAGTTTTGGTGTGGAGGGCAGCTCCATCAAACTGGTTTGCACGATGGTTGTTGTTCCTAACCTCCCCAACTTACCACCCTTCGCCCAGTGGTACAGAGATGGTGAGACATTGTTTTATATTTTTACGTTGACTCATCAGTGAAGTGAAAGTGTGCAAAGTCCTTTAATTTAAGGTGAATACGGTTTGTTTATAAGGTCATACGGCATCCTCAGATACCAGTATTTACTTTTTATACTGGTTAAACCTCACTTTATGTTCTGTCTTATGAAAGATAAATTACTGAAACCAAGTAAGCTGGCAGAGATGTCAGTGGGTGGCGGAGCAGCCTCTCTGACTCTGCCTCACCTGGCCAAGGACGATGAGGGTCTCTACACACTCCGCATCTTCACAAAGGACGGCACCGCCGAGCACAGCGCCTACCTGTTTGTCTCAGGTCAGACTGACTCTCATTATACAACATTAACTCACAAGTGAAGGTACCAGCTCATTTTTATTAATACAGAAAAACAACGATCTTGATAGTAAATAGTCTCTACTTGACTATGTTTCAATCACTCACACTTGAGGGTACATTCAGATGTCTTGAGGGAGGGTCAGGACTGTCTGTCACCACCTGCTAACCATTCTTCCCCCCTGACTGCTGGCGTCCTCATTTCTTTGCTCCCTAGATGCTGCGCCCTCTGCAGCCGGAGCTCCTGGTGCGCCAATGAGCGTCAAGGCGTATGACATCAACTCGGATTACGTCCTGGTTGCCTGGAAACCCCCTAATACAGTCAATGAGGCGCCAATCACCGGATACTTTGTGGATCGGTTAGTCAGCACCCCGACACTCTTCAGGCGTCCTTTAAATAGAGCGGAGTTGAAACACCACCATGAATACAGTGGAGCAGCGTCGCCTTTCAAACCAAAGGAAACAAAACGACAGATAATTATTGGGTTTATTTTAAAAAAGTTTCTAGACCAAAGTTCTGCATACTTTATTTATATATATATACTATAATCATATATGCAGTAAAACGTTTATATTTATTAGCATTATCAATCTAAGTTGTTAAACTTTTACCAGTTTCACCTTCTGCAGTGTGACAGGTTCTGCTTTGCTTGTTTTAATACCGGACTGTTAATAAAAGTTTTACATTTGGTGACACTGAAATATTCACATTCCTGTTGGCTGTCAGAACCATTTCACATTAAAATCACATTTAATCTCATTTCAATTCATTTACCAGAACAAAACTTAACCAAAACTTGACGGTTTAAATAAAGACGGTAATGACAACAATAGCTGGTTACAGCCAGTTCAGTGTGGACTTTTCACTGTTTGTCCAAAAAAATCGAAGCTGCAGGTTTGATTTCGTTTCATTTTATCATTGCCCCCGTGCCATAACCACGCAGGAATTCTTCCTCTACAGGTGGAAAACCTTTCATTTCTTTTTTCTTTTTACAAGTAACAGTCATGCACATGAACCTTCCTGCTCTGATCTGTAGGTGTGAAGCTGGCTCTGACACGTGGGTCCAGTGCAACGACGCCCCGGTGAAGGTCTGCAAATACCCGGTGCATGGCCTCGGCATCGGCCGTTCCTACCACTTCAGGGTGAGAGCCGTGAACAGCGCAGGCATCAGCAGGGCATCCCGCAAGTCAGACAAGGTTACTGCCCTGGATGCAGTGGAGAGCGAGAGACTGCAAGGTAGCGAAGAAGGTAAATGCAAAATACAGGACATGAAACCAGCATGTTCTGACAGGTGTGTTCTCATCCTTCCCTGAAACAGTGATTAAAATTGAAGGAAAGAATGACATAGTGATCCAGGAAGATGAGCTGGAAGGTACGGTAGTATCCACAGGCTGATCTTGGTTCAGTTTTGCTTTCTAAAATCCATGAAGCCTAATACGTCTTAGGATCTCAAAATACTAACCTTCATCCTCTTCCCACACCTAATTAGCATAATCATGGTAAAATAATAACACATATTATGTACTAAATGAAAAATTATTTTTGAACCTGGAGACTGTTTTCACTTGTATTTTAATGTAGAAGTTGAAGTCCAACAAAAGGCAATGGACAAGAGTACAGAAAGAGTCCTGGAGTTATGGCGATTGACTTTTATTGTCTTGTTTCATTTCTTTTTCAATTTATATCATCTTTTTGAGTGCTTGTGTCATTTGTGCTCAGGTACACTCCAAGAGGTGCTTACAGAAGCATCGGTGCAGATTTTGTTGTGGTTGTTGTTGAGTGTGAAGCAGCACTCCACCGCAGGTTGCTGCAATCATCTCCAGTCACAGTTATGTCCATCCTGTCGCTGCGTGCTGCTTTTACGTGCTCTCTGCAGACTTTCCCTGAACAGGAGGTACATGTGATGTTACGCTGGACCAGCACTGCTGGACATGTCAGTCAGAGGGAAAGCAAAATGAGTTATGCGCGGTAAACCAAAGCTAATAGAGAAGGGAAAAACACATACACCTGCAACCTCTATTGTGACTATAAAGGAAAGTCATATTTTACCCCTTATGATTAAGGCAAAAAAAAAATTATTTTTTTCAGAATATTAAACAAAAACAATAGGAAATGTGCTTGCAAAATTAAGACGGGAACAAATGACAAGACATACCCCTACTTTAAATGGGACCTATTATGTAAATAAATTATTTTTTCAGCGCTTAAAAAATCTCTGACATAACAACGCTGTTGTTTTCGTTTGAGAGCCATCTAGATCTGTTATTGTCATACGGTTCTCTGAGGGTTCTGTCATCACAGATCCGGATCAGATCAGAGCAGAACCCTGCAAAGTAGGATGATGTGATACCAGCAGCTAGAAATACGGCTGTACAGAGAAATAAACGTGCTTTTGTAGTGTAACTCTGTGGTATTTTTACTAAAGCATGTCCAGACGTTGTTTCAACTCTTTAAACACTCATAATAACGTTTACTTCAACCTAAACCTTTAACCACACCGGCTAAACTATAATACTTTGCCATTTTTCCCATTATAACCTTTGCGTGCTTTCTTTGATTTAACTCCAGCTTCTACATTTTTTTACTTTACTTGACTAAAACATTTTATGTTTAAATTAAACCATAATGCTGTCTGTTTTCTACTGTAGCACAGACCTATAACCTAAATTAACTAATTTAAATAAAAAAGCACTAAATCATCATTAAACAAAACATTACAGTTCTGGATAAGTTGTGGAAGTCCCACATTTCACGGTTCAGCCTCAGATCTTCACAGGGACGGTGAATCAGATTGTTGAATCTGATTTTATCACAACTTTGTACAAAGACGAGTATATTTTATCGGTTTTCTACAACCGAATCTCTGCTGCTTTATTGTGCCAGTGAGCATGTTGTTTTTGAAGGCAACTTTAACGATAGTTTTATCTTTTGTAAAATCTTCCTAAAACAAATGTTAGAAAGCTGCCCAGCTCTTATTGTCTGCAGCTGAATGTTTGCCCGTTTTAAAACGATTTAGAAACGGTTTAGAAGCGGGGCAATCGTCAAATAGATTCAGCTGTTTTCTATAAATCACATTTACAAAAAGACATAACTGAAACTATTTCTCAAAAGTAAATTCAGAGGTAGTCTCAACCCAGAAAGAAATAAAGCCATAATTTGGGACTTCTGCGACGCCTGCAGCTGTGTACTTCATACCTGAAAACCGTTCAATCCCAATCCAGGCTACGTAACTATCCCGGGCGAGCCCACAGATGTACATGCATCTGAGATTTTCAAATCGTATGTGGTGCTGAGCTGGAAGCCCCCCAGGCCTCGTGGCCGCGCGCCGCTGTGGTACATCATTGAGAAGGTGCGTGCAGCTTCACCTTTCACCTCCCGGTTCCGTCAGTGTGGCCACTTTAACCCCTGCACTGCGTTGGGATAATGAACATTTTCACTTCAAACTCTTTTCTTCTGTCCTGCAACACAGAATTACATGCAGAAGTGAAACTTTATCTTTTTTAAGTTTTCAGTAGCTGTCAAACACGTAAAGATTCTGTCGATCGGAGTGTGTCGTTGTTCCGGTTGTCATAGTTGGCTGTGCCTTTACATTTCCACCCTCCCCGACTCTCCCACAGTGCTTAGCAGGCACTGGAGCATGGCAGCGGATCAACACAGCAGTCAAACTGCACTCCCCTCGTTATCCAGTTTTTGATTTGCAAGATGGGCAAAAGTACCAGTTCCGAGTGTATTCAGTCAACATGTACGGCTCCAGCGAGGCCTCGGCGCCCTCTGAGCCCATCCAAAAGGTTGATCAAGATGGTAAGAGCATTTGCTCGTATGGTTCTTCTTACATCTTTGAAAGAAAGCGACAGCAAATATTTTTGTTTATTCTTCTGTACATTTATATTTAGTAGAATCACACTGCATAAATGTGCAATATATGGTAAACTTTTTTTTTTTAATTTTCTTACAGTTTTGTAATCTCTACATTTTATCTACATTTAACTGAATATGTGACTGAGTTTAAAAAAAGGCCGACATCGATCAGGGTCTTCATACGTCTACACGCCTCCTTCTGTGCAAATGTTTTCATCGTTTCATTCATGCAGAGGAAGAAATTTAGCTCTGAAATCTAGACATACCGCAAGAAAATTTTAATTGGCTTTGCAGATTTAAATCAGATTAGAAAAAATTGGGACATTCTTTAGATTTAGGGCAAATATTTGAGAATATCTTTAAATCGGACGATGATGTCCTCATATACTTAATGATTTCATCCAGAATTTGGGTCTTGTCAAGAGGGAAAGGCCACTGAAATTGTATTGGTAGTCCTTAAACGCATACCTTTAATTGAAATATGTAAATGTGTGTCACACAAACACATGAGATGCTTGTATATTTTATTAAAAGCGAATGACGGTATGTTGCAGGTACTGAGCTGCCGGTTGGTACGTACAATAATAACTACAGGAAACACTTTGCCAGAGCACCGTTTCACAAAACCACCACAGTCCACTGTGGAGGTGATCCAGATATTAATTATGCTTAAAGAGCGCAACGATGACACAGTGACAAAATATAGTTTTTGACACACATTAACTCACATTTGAATTTTACTGCTTATTCAAAAAACAAAATCTAATTCCTCAGAGCTCTTGCACTAAGCTACCAAAGCTGAAATCCTAGAAATATCTCTCTGACATCACGTTTTGCCCAAAGTTTCTGTTCTTTTTGAAAAGAACAAAAGGGGACATTTGGGAACATTAAATGAAATCCTTCATCTAAAGCCACCGTGTGTCAGAGCATGTTCACCAGCACGGTTGCTGTCGACTGTATGTGCACATAACGCACCATCACGGCTCACTGAAAAAAAACACCCAACAGAAACTTTGATTGCATGTTTTATGTTGTTCTCTTTGTTTTTTGGGGGGGTTTGTTGTCTGTTGAGCAGTATGTGGGGGACGCCAAACGTGTTGACCAGACCTGCTGTTAGTCATAGTAAACGGCTTATTTTCATGATGGCTGTTTTATGACAAAACCACATTTGTTGAATTTCGCCTGAGAAAGTGACTTGCAGAACATCTGCTGATGTCTTAGATCACCGGCTGTGGAATTATATAGCTATCCACCAAAAGACTAACGTGCCTTCTTCTTAGTTGTCACATCTTTATGTTTTTAGTATTTCAGTAAAATAAATGATCATTAAGGCCTGACCATTTGCTCTAAATGTTCAACAGTGAGTTCAAATTGTTTCACATACAAAAGCACTTTGACTAGTTTTATATAAAATAAGTATTGACATTTTTTCACTGTATGATTTTAGAATTGACTAAACGGATGAATGTGATGCACTGATTGAAAGTGCATTTACATTAATCGTTCATGTAATTAATAGCTTAGATAATCATTTTAATTACGATGACTATCTAAGCTATTAATAATTTGATAAATCAGTAGTTGATGGTTGTTTCTCTCTTTAACAGGCGTGCCATCTGCTCCCGGTCAGGTAGTTGCCACCAGGAACACCAAGTCGTCTGTGTTCGTGCAGTGGGAAACTCCCAAACATCAGAAAAACCTCATGGGATATTACATTGATGGCCGCATTGTTGGATCCAAAGACTGGTTCCCTTGCAACCACAAACCCTTCAGACATAACAGGTAGAACATGGATTTCAACCATAAAGGTGGACCCTCCCCTGACACAGACGGCCCACACCGCGGCAACTGATAATGTTTCTAATCAAGTGATCAGAGGCTGTAATTTACTTTATTTTATTGTAGTTAACAAGTTGTAGCAAGTAGCAGACTGAACCTTAGAAATGAAATGAATAGAAATAAAACATCTACATCAGAGGTGTTGTTTTTTTATGTATATTTTTGCCACAAACCTTTTTTTTAAATGAACAGTTTAAGTTCATCTAGGTGAATAGCAACAGCTTTTAACCTTTTCAATAAAAGCTGGATGGATGTGTTCCAGGTTTGTGGTCCATGGCCTGATCCCGGGGGAGACCTACGTCTTCCGTGTCCAAGCGGTCAACGTCTTTGGCCTCAGTGAAGAGTCCCAGGAGTCTTCTCCAATCGCCGTGGAGCCCGCCCTCGGTTAGATAAGTCCCCCTCGTTTATGACTCCATCATGCCTTCATTTAAGCAGTATTGACAATCTGAAAAGATGACTGTTAGTGTCGTTAAACAAAGCCAACGCAGTAATTCTGAGTCGATCATTTTGTCCAGGCAAGGGGGTAGAGTATGGTATGTATTTAAAAAAGTGTTGCTTTCCTCCCAACTTACACTCACCCACTGCTGCCTCTTTTCACACCTCAGTTTTGCAACATGTGTTTAAATCACTTTGCACACTTTTAGTTGAGTGCTGAAATTTGAATAATCAATGTCTTTTTGCAGTAAGTGTTTAGTTCACAATGCATGAAAGGCACGTTTTCAGGTTGGCATAATGAGTTGTTGGTTCCAGTAGTCATTAAGATATTTAAAACTGAGTAAAGATGCAATAAAAAGTGTTAAAATTCTTTCAAAGTTCAAATGTAATGTGTGTGAAATGTCAAACTCTCAGCTACTCCCAGTTCTCCATACGGCATCACCATGCTGAACTCTGACGGCTCTTCCATCACCGTGGCCTGGAGGAGCCCCAAACACTGTGGGGGCTCCAAGGTCAACGCTTATTACATCGACAAGCGTGACGCCGACACCTTGGTGTGGAAGGAGGTCAACCTGTCTGGCGTCACAGAGAGGGTCTGCACTGTGAGTTTATTGTGTTCACGTGCTCAGCAGAGAAGCAGGAGCAACGCTGATACACACGACGTTTACACTCTGGGGCTTTTGAGGATTAAATCATACCTGAAACTCAGGACGACGCCGTTGTGTTTCAGGTGGACGGTCTGACCGAGGGAAGGTTTTATGAGTTCAGGATCCAGGCTGGGAATATGGCTGGTGTCGGTGTGCCGTCGGCTGCCAGCGCCCCGATGAAATGTGAAGCCTGGACCATGCAAGAGCCAGGTATAGGACCATTGGTGTGTTTCCATAAGTTGGATCGGTTTCTTTGTCTGCTAACATTTTATGTGGAAGTTGTTAAACTGTGATCCAGTTCCATTTTTTTTTTTTTTAATTTTAACACAAGTTTTGCATTTAAAAAGAGTTAACTGAAATTGCAAAATTAAAAAAAGAAATTTCCAAAAGTCTTCTCATTCAGTTGGGGACATGCAGCAGGGTGATTGAACACATCTGGACATCGGAGCATTTCACTCACATGACTAAGTTTAGTTTATTTGATTTCTTTGAAGGCCCAGCCTATGACCTGAACTTCAGCGAGGTCAGGAGTAACTCGCTGGTCCTCCTGTGGAAGGCCCCGGTTTATACCGGAGCGAGCGCCGTCACCGGATACTTTGTGGACATGGCCAAGAAAGGCTCATCCGAGTTTGTTACTCAGAATCAAGAAGCTGTGAGCCATCGTTACCTGCAGGTATAGATCTCATTCACCATGTCTGATTTATCCATGTCAGACTTAACGCTTAATGATACGGATGTTTTCACGGTTCGCTGTAGGTAACTGGACTGGAGGAAGGTGAAAACTACGTGTTCAGAGTTCGTGCTGTCAATGCAAATGGTGTCGGAAAAGCTTCCCAACTGTCTGAGCCTGTCTGTGCCAAGGCTCTTCCAGGTAACAATGCAGCAACTGTATTTTACTCTGGAGAAGGATCCTCGTGTTGACACACAAACACCGCTAACCTGTGGATGAACAGCATGTTTGTCTTTCAGTTTGAATATTTGCACAGGAACTTCATCCCGTCTCGCTGCACGCAGCCATGATGACATTTGAATAGGAGGAGACTAACTGTATAAAGAATCCCACTTTTTTAAACCAGCAGTTTTTGATAAATATTTACAGGAAAGGTTTTTTACTATTTTAACAATTAAAAGTCATTAAAAAAATATTGTTGTCGCTGCAATATATTCAAAAATAAACCCTGAAAAGACACTACAATGTCAGCAAATTTAGATGTTCAAGACACTCGAAGTTTGTTTCCATGGTTTCTCACTGGGCTCTTTAAATGTTTTTCACATGCAGGCACTAAGGAGATAGTGGCTGGCGTGGATGAAGAGACTGGAGACATCTTTCTGTCTCTTGAGGCCTGCGAGATCTGCGAGACATCCAAGTTTGTGTGGTCAAAGAACTACAAAGCCATCGGTGACTGCCCCAGGGTTACCGCCTCAGCAAAGGGCAGAACGTAAGCTCGCGTTTGGAGACACCTGAAGGTTTCAGGCAGAACTTTCATGTTTCAGTGTTTTGATGGATTCTTGAAACAGTTTTCAAGACTCTTTCTTTGGGCCACAGAAAAAATACAAGCAATTATTTTCACTTGGTATTCATTTATCCATTAGATGAGGACATATTTGGCACATATTAACGAACGCTCAGTACAGATTCGTGATGTTGTGTAAATATGGTGGAATTAGTTAAGAGCTCATTTCCATCCGCAGTCGTCCTGGAAGGCAGTATTTCTAGTAGGGAATTTAGATATTCTTGGGAATTTCATTGTAAAATGGAAGTAAATACAGCCTCTCTGAGAGCACCTTTACAGTTGAATTCCTTTCTGTGAACTGTCTTGAATTCGGGTGTTGAACAGTTGCTGTACGTTGTTGTACGTTGTTGTACGTTGCTGTACGTTGTTGTACGTTGCTGTACGTTGCTGTACGTTGCTGTACGTTGTTGTACGTTGCTGTACGTTGTTGTACGTTGTTGTACGTTGCTGTACGTTGCTGTACGTTGTTGTACGTTGCTGTACGTTGCTGTACGTTGCTGTATGTTGCTGTACGTTGTTGTACGTTGCTGTATGTTGCTGTACGTTGCTGTACGTTGCTGTATGTTGCTGCGTTTGCTCCTCAGTTCCAGACTTACGTTCACCAACCCCGATAAGGATGATCTGGGAAAATACTCTGTGGTCGTCACAGACACAGATGGAGTGTCCAGCAGCCACACGCTAACTGAGGACGGTAAGTCAGGCAGTTCACAAATCTTTATTTTTTTGTACATTTCCACAGTGACGAGGATGTGTGTTTGTGTTTGTTGCTTGTGTTTTGTGTTCTTGGGTCTCCTCTGCAGCCTTGAACACGATGCTTGAGCTGAGCTACGCCATCAAAAATCCAGGTGAGACGTTTGCCTCAGCATCACACCTCTGCTTTGGCTTTCCTGTTGATGTCCCCACGACTGATGTCCCATCGATCTGCTTGTGTTTTGCCTCTGTGCAGTTGTTCCTCTCAAACATGGCCTCAACTATGAGGTTTTGGAGAAAGGTCACGTGCGTTTCTGGGCGCAGGCCGTCAAACTCTCGCCATCCGTGTCCTACAGGTTCATCGTTAACGACAAAGAAGTCACCAGTGGGGAGGTGTGATGTCATCACTGAATACTGACTCGTCTTCAGATTAGTTACAGAATACAGGCTGCACACAACGCTCTTCTCTTCTGGACCCTAAACTGTACTTTACTACCAGTTCTCTATCCCTGCAACTTTAGCTCTCAGCTTTCCGCTGAACTCTGATTTCATTTTAAAGTTGTTGTCATAGAAACCAAACAAACGCAGACATGTCATACTTGTCAAGCAGTCAGCCGTAGCATCACATTAATCCTGCGGTTTTACCTCGGATGAAAATACTTTCATAGCAGTGATTCAGTGAATAATCAGCCATTTGTTCTTTGTTCTGCCTGTTTTTAGGACTCACCCTGAAAGTATGACTTACTTTTCACCTAGAGACAACTTGTGTTGTAATAGACGCTAAATAAATAAAATTGAATTGAAAATTGAATTGAATTTTGTCACAGGGTCAGAAAATCAGCCACGACGTGGCTACAGGAATCATCCAGATGACGGTGGATCATTTCACCAGAGACAACGAGGGCACGTACACCGTCCAAATCCATGACGGCAAGGCCAAAACCCAAAGCTCCCTGGTCCTGGTGGGAGATGGTGAGATTTTATCAACACTCGCTTAATAAATAAGAAATTACTTTTGCTTTTTCAGAAATCAGTTAAAAGTCAAACGACACCCTGTTTGTCTCATCACAGCAGCAGAATCGGTGCTGATGTGTTTCAACGTTAGTACATTTCTAAGCGACTGCTGTTTTTCTGTTTAAGTGTTCAAGGCTGCCCTGAAGGAGGCCGAGTTTCAGAGGAAAGAGCACATTAGGAAGCAGGGTAACGCTCAGACACTCCACCTTGTACACCTGAAGCTCACCCAGGCTTTCTGAGATGAACTTAATTGTTTTCATTTGCTTTGCCTGTCAGGACATCTGATGGCTTTTGTTTTCAAGCTTTAAATGCTGCTTTCCTTTTTAGGAAATATGTTAAATATGTCATTCCTCTTGTAGGTCCACATTTCTCTGAGTATCTGTATTTCACTGTCACTGAGGACTGCACAGTTATGCTTGCCTGCAAGGTAACAAAAGCCACCTTTTATTGGATTTTACTGTAATTCTCACCTGCATGAAATAAAATCAAGTTGCGGGTCGCATAGTGCTGCATCATCGTTGTAACCTCTTAATCTGTGCGTTCAAGTGGAATAGTTCAATCCTGCGTGTTTGTTAGGTGGCGAATGTGAAAAAGGAGACTTCTTTCCACTGGTACAGAGAGGATGAAGAGATTGTTCCAGAGACGCCCCCCAACATCATGTCTGGAGCCTGTGCTCTTCCTCTCCCTCTGGTAAGAAAATCCAACAAAGTCAAACCGTAGTCTGAAATCAGAAGGTCGTAACACTTTTGTTTCTAGTTAATTTACATTTCTGAAAAAATGACAACCGTCAAAGATCTCATTTCAAGTTGTTGGTTGTTGTTTTTTTTGTTTTAATTATGCTTCTAAATCAGTGTCTCGCTGACTTTTGTTAAACTGCTCTCATAAGAAAAACAATAACTGAAATTAAACTTTGAGCAAACACACAAGCACATCACTGTTAAAGCTGCGCTGTGATCCAGGTGTCTATTTAATGTGTATAAAATGAAACTCGTCTGCTGCTTGTTCAAATAATCGTGTTTATTCAGTTCTCCAGGAAAGATCAGGGTGTTTACAAGGCTGTCCTCAGCGACGACAGAGGAAAGGACACATCCGTGTTTGACGTTTCAGGAAAAGGTGCATGTTCCTCATTTAAATGGAGTCAGCTGTGTTTTTGGTGTTTGGCATATTAGACAGTATTCAAATAACGATTTCCCCCTTTGGTTTGCAGTGTTTGATGACATCATCAATGCCATTGCCCACATTGCCGGTGAGTTGGATCAGCGAACTTGAATCTCAGACTTGGTCGTGGTGTGTGAGGCGTGAACGTCCTCAATGCACCCAACCCCTTCCTCATCCACCTCCTTTGTGATTTGAGAGATTTGGCTATAGAAATAAACTGATTGGGTATTATTTTTCTAGAAGTCAATAAAGTGTAGTAAGTGAGAAGCGGCTTCTCAGCAGAATCCGTCCCAAAGCCCTCTGAGCTAAACGCCGTTTGATAAAGACGAAAGAGCCGAATCAAAAGCCTAAACCAGTGCAGACATGTCCCAGGTGATGCTCCCTCACCGGCCGCTTTACCACGTACACCTGGTACTTGTTGATGGATGGGGACATAAAAATCCTTCTTCACTCTCACCTGGCTGTCTGTTTGTCCTCCTCAGGTGCGTCCGCCTCTGACCTGGTGCTGCAGTGCACTCCAGAGGGCATCAGGCTCCAGTGCTACATGAACTACTACACGGAGGAGATGAGAACCATCTGGAAGCACAAGTACGGAATCAGCGCTTTTTATTTGATTCCATCAACCAGATCAGTGGATGACCTGTATTCAATATTTTTTTATAAATATGTTCCTGTCAGCAAGCAGATGCTCTGCGCTGTTTCAGACATCATGTTGCATGAAAGGAGCAACAAGCATCAAATGTGTATTAAAGTTTTGGCTAAATTACAGTCCGTCTGCTCTGAAGATGCATATTTTTGTGTCAAACCACCTGAGCATTGTTAAATAACCATCTTTAATGTGACACTTGCTTCACTGAGACTTGGAGACTATCAGCTGCTGTGAGCTGCAGTTTGTGCCAGCCAAGTAAAGCTGAGGTCTTTTGTCGTTGTTGTGATTACGGTGCAGCTGCTGGGAGCAACTTTAAACTTTAAGACGTTTTTCACTCATTTTCTGTCCACATCAACGTCATGATCTCTTTGATGTGAACCTGCAGGGAGACTAAGATTGCTTCTTCTGAGAAAATGAGGATCGGCGGCACGGCGGAGATGGCCTGGATGCAGATCTGCGATCCCTCGGACAAGGAGAAAGGTCACTACTCCATCGAGATCTCGGACGGTGTCTCAACCTACACCAAGACATTTGACCTCTCCGGACAAGGTGATGACTTCTCCCGCTTCTCCGTCTGTATATTTAATGTGATTTAAGTTTTCCTAAGTCTCTTTAAGTAATGCTGATAGAAGAGCACAATGAACATAAGAACTAATTCTTATGTTCATTGTGCTCTTCTCATAGATGTGTTTTGTGTTTCTTAAGTCAAACAATAATTTAAAATAAATCTGCTTACAGCATACACCGATGCCTATGAGGAGTACCTAAGACTTAAGTAAGTTTCTTTTTCTTTTTATAACAGTCATATGTAAATATCTATTCTCAAATTGTGTCAAAACCATATTAATAAAGAATTGTACGTAATAAAGCATATTAATCCTAACATATACTGACTTCTGTGTTTTAGGGCAGCTGCATTTGCTGAGAAGAGTAAGTAGACGTCTTATCATGCGTCTCTGCCAGGGAAAGTTGGCAGGACTCAGTTTATTCCTGCAGAGGTTTTCAGTAGAGAGCATTAACGCTTTTGTTTTGAATCAAGCTAGAGGCTAAATAAAAGTTCTCAGGAAATCGGACAGCTCTGAGGGGTTCTGAGTATTCTCAGGAATCCTGCAGATGAGATGTTTGATTTTGAGCCAAACAGAAATGAATGTTGTCTCTGAAAATGCAAAGACTTCCTTGGTGTGATGTCTTATTCTCCTCAGACCGCGGCAGAGTGGTGGGCGGTCTGCCTGACGTGGCCACCATCATGGAAGAGAAGGTACGAGTCTTCGTCCAAGCTTTCCAATTACACAGGGATTTTATTTATTTATTAGTTTTCCAGAATTAACTGCAATAAAAGATAATTCAGCTTTAGTGTCCTAGTTCACTGGACACAAAATACGGGAGAAAAATAACCAATTTCTCATTTATTTTTAATTATTCTTTTACACATCATGATTATTGTTGCAGCTCAACTCCATAAAAGGTGGCAGATTAGAAACAAGAAAACTTAACATTAATGTTCAACATAAACCATTAAAACAGAACCATTTAGGTTACTTCTCCCTGTTCTTGCCAGCTTGTTTATCTTGAAACGAAATGCAACACATTTCCTTCAGTAATCCGGGCTGATGGCAGGAGATGCGTCTCCCATCGCCTGTCCCTCGACTGGTTTTTGATGCGGACTCAGCTCCAAGTCCGTTCATTATGACAGATGTTTGACAGACTTTAAACCTGTTGTCCGAGTGCTTGACATGGGCGTGTGCTCCCCCCTCCCCAGTCCCTGAGCCTCACCTGCACCGTGTGGGGTGAGCCCACACCCGAGGTCACCTGGTTCAAGAACGAGCAGGAAGTCACCTCCACTGAGCACACCAAAGTCACGTTCGACGGCGGCAAATTCGCCAGCCTCGTCATCAACAAGGTCACTCCGGATGACTCCGGCAAGTACAGCATCAACGTCCGGAACAAGTACGGAGGCGAGTTTGTCGAGATCACCGTCAGCGTCTACAAGCACGGAGAGCAGATCCCCGAGCCCAAACTGGGACAGCCCCGAACAGCCCCAGCAACGACCACGCCTGCGCCGCCAAAGTCCCCAGCTACCCCCTCCAAGACCCCAACGCCAACGCCAACCTCCACCCCATCAAAGGCCCCGGCCACACCGCAGTCCCTGAGGAGCCCAACTCCTGCTTCCACTCTGGTCCCCAAGTCTCCAACTCCCACTCCAAAGTCTCCAACCCCGGCGCCCAAGTCTCCCACTCCATCTCGCGGCGTCAAATCTCCAACACCACCCAGATTCATGAAGTCTCCAACCCCACCCAGGAAGTAAGAGGTGGTGCGTCAGGGTGCCTGAGAGGGAAGCGTTTGCGTTTAATTCTAGCACGAGTGTGAAACCCTCTCTAGTCGTAGACATCGTCAAAGTCCCACCTGCTGCACATCGACTGTCGGTGAACGGGCTGATAAGCAGTCACAGGTCTGAACATCTCAGCGTTTCACTTTATACTCGAGTGGGAAAAGCAAAAAATACCAGTTTAGAATCATGTTGAATGTTTTAAAAGCTGAACCTTCCACCATGCAGCGTTGGTGGAATGCCTGTGTCTTATTTTGTGGATGTCAAAGCGTTTTCATGGTTTATTACAGTTAGTCTGACTTACGTGTTTAGATGGGTGGTGTCGTAGAACCAGAACCTGTCCTTTTGGACCATCACCCTCTGCTTCTCACAGATCAAGCTCTTAAGTCATCAGTTTCACCAGAATAAAACACAAAGGTTGATCAATGCGATATTAAACTTAAACTAATCTTTTACACTACATAAATACACTAATCTCCCAAACTAAATAAACAACCCGGGTTTTCATAAACCAGAATTTCTGGAGGACCTGGATGTTTTCAGTTAGAGAGCTGGGGTAATGGTATGAGCCCGAAGCTGCCTGCACACACGCCAGATCACCACTTTTATTTTTCCTCGTTTGTTTCTAGGTTTTATTCTTCTCTCTCACATGTGAATCTTATTGTCCTGATGTCATGATAAAGCCAGTCGTTGAGGCTGTGAATAGAAATAATCTCTTCCAGCCGTGTCTCTATGCCAGAGAGGTCCGTCTTTTTCCCCCTGGTGCTTTGTGATGGCAATAAACGTTCTTCATCAACCTTCTCTTGTTGTCTTGGTTAGTAGCCTCGTCTCTGCTTCACCTTCCTCGTGTCAGTTATATCTGGAGGGAACGCCGACCCTGCAGCGGGAATGATTGCGCTGCACACAGGCTCAGACAGACTGCATGACAGCTAAGTAGGCAAACAAACCTGCTCCTGAACCCCAGGTGAGTGAGCTGGGTGGAGCTTGTTATAGTATCTGTCAGTGGTACAAAAGGCACGGAGTTATAATCCGGAGCTTTAGTTCAGCTGCTTCATGGTGCAAAGAAACACCAACTCTAATGCAAAGGTTTTTTAATACGTTTAACGGCCGCGATCGCACCGGAAAAACAAGATTTGTTTTGCCAATGATGAAGTAAGTCTTTGTGTCTTTGACGTCATACTTTTGTAGAAAACTGTCATTGCAACTAAAATGTTATCACATGTCACGTGGGTTTTTAAGCTTTTAATGTTAATCCACATGTGGAAGAGCTTTGAGTCTCCCACTGACTCATCCGTATCATTGTCTTTAATGATCTTAAATCTATCATCTTTAATCTATCCTTTCTAGAATTTATTATTTATCTTTTTTAACAAAAGTTGCTGCACTTAACATCTCTTGTGACAGCTTTATGTGGACATAGTTATTCATTTCCTTTACTGAAACTAGTTTGGTCTCAGGAAACCTGTGTAACAGTCTGATAACATGTCACACTAAAGGTGCAGAAGAAGTCTTTAACTGCAAACTCAGAGGGGATTGGGCATCCATGGAGTCCACTCTGTCTGGCCTGTCTTCGATCAAAGACGACCAGGTGGTTTACATCCAGCCGACCTATAAGGAATCCTACCGCCTGGCCATTTACGCTCTGCTCTCTGGAGGCACAGAGGCCTATGAGGCTTATCTCCGAGCTGAGCAGATCCACCACTTTCTGTCAGAGCAGGAGATCGGTTTTATTTTGGAAAATGCAGAGTTACCGGTTGTGGAGGATGATCCAGGAGACGTGGGGTGCACGGACGAGGTCAGCTCCTCCACGTACTACCCCACTAAGTCGGATAAGGAGGTGCCTGACCTGGACCTGGGATGGCCAGAGGTCGGGCTGGACGGTATGGATACCAGCATCAGCCTTCTGTTTCACCCGCCCAGACAAAACGCACCAACCATTAAGGAGGAGGTGCGGAAACGGATACAGGAGGCGCGTCAGGTGAGCTCTGAATGCTGTCGCATGTGTAAAAACTCACATGAAGACAGTCGGCTTCCTTTCTTTCTGCACAGAAATGTGACACTTCACATCGCAGCGTTCAAGGACGACTGAAGATGTTGCTATGCTCAGAGAAACACATCCCTCTGCTTATTTCTCAGCACACAGCAGAGTTACGGGTTGGGCTTAAGTATACATTCACGCACCAAAAGCTGACTGCACCACGTCTGATCTTCAACACAGCCAGTTACTGTGGCAACCCAAAGCCATTTTGTTTTTGTGTGCGTTTGTTTTTCCATGTCAGATAGCGCAAAAGTAAAAGTACAGCCTGTAATGAATCTGCAACTCTGATCTGGTCACGAAGGATTTTTTCAAAACTGCCACAAATACCTTTGCTTGTGTGCTTCCATAACCCACTTCTCGACAGTCCTAGGATCAGCAAACGTCTTCAGTCTCGGTCCTCACCACTTGGTTAACACATGTCGGCAGAACACATCGCCCGTTCTTCTCATGACGCTGTAGTGCTTTTATTTACGACCCCTCGCTCGCTGAGTAAAATCATTTATTACCAGCTCGCTAAATTAGATGCTGACATTTCTGACGCAGGTTTAGTCTTGTTTCGATGTGGTTTGCCTCTGGTGCAGCTTTGTCTGCTTCTGCCATGCATGGGAAGGGAAAAGTCTTAAAGAGGAGAGGCGTTTAATCTCAGAACCCTCACAGAGGCCACTGGCACCACACTGTCTGAATACTAAAGATTCTCCACAACTTTACTGGATTTAAAGCTGCAGCAGCTGGAGCCTGGATACATAAATATTACATATATGGAAATGACCATAAAACCAGGGGTTAGCTCAGGTTTAAATCACCTTATTAGAGTGTGGGTTAGAGAGGGGGGCACCCCTGTGGTGGTCTGTACCGGTGTCTCACAGCACGAAGGTTCTTCTCTTTATGTGGCTGAAAACTGAAAACTGCAACTTTCCTCCAAGTCCCCAACCATGCATGCCGCATTCACCAGTGACCAACCCAGCATGCAGCAGTACTTTGGATGCAACTGTCCAAAAGACCCCATCTGAAGGAGCAGTTGGGGCATTCGCAGGCTATAAGATGAAACCCGACATGCTTCACCCTGATGAGATCAAATAAGTTTTACAGCATGAATTATGGAAAATCTGCTCGGCTGCACAACAAGAAAAAGTGAGTTTAACTAAATAAAAGCACTTCTGCATGGAGCGTTTTCATGCCAGACACATCTCCGGATGAGGGTGCTGGATTTCCAGGTCTCATGTTCAAGACTCGGACTCCGGACCTGAAAGGGATTTAATCCTTCATTACATCAGGGTGAGGGTGTGCTTTATCTGGCTCTGTGGGGAATGGGCGTTCCCTCCGCAGATGTCTGCCCTCTGAGAGTAATCAATATACAAGTACAGAGTGGAGAACAGTGTGCAGGGTGGTGCACGTGGCCGTTGCACCTGAAACGGGTGAAGCCGTGTCTGATCTTTATCAGGACGCGTTCCATCAATCAGCCACGGATCCAGATTCCAGTCAAGCGTCTGACTACAAACCACTCCTCTTATAACTTACAGGACATTCAGGTGTGTGAAGTTGTGGTGAATTGTATTGATATTATACCTTTTAAAGATTTATATCAGGTAAGATTGAGTAAGCTACTTAAGCTACAAAAAAACAGGACAGTTTTAAGCACAAAATTTCAATTTCATAATTTTTATAGGTGTTTTTTGTTCTGTGCACAGAACCGGTCAGGTACATTTTTTAAATATGTAAATTGTTCTGCTGAGGAAGTTAAACAAGAGTCTAAACAAGAAGATTATTAGATTCAACGCTGAAGGAACTTCTGAATCCCACAAAAGAAATGTCGTTTTTCTGTTGATTCAAAACCAGCCCACTTATTTTAATATCTCTAGGTTATCGCCATAGCGATGGATGTGTTCACTGATGTGGACATTTTTAAGGAGATCCTGGCTGCGGCTCTGAGAGGAGTGGCGGTTTACATCCTCCTGGATGATTCCCAGGTGAACGGCTTCCTCAGCATGTCCCGCAGTCTGGGCGTCAACATCCATGACATCAAGGTGAGAAAGCAGATTTATCACCTGCGAGGTCCTGAACACGGTATCAGTAACAACCTGGTGAGAACAAAGACTGCACTATCGTGGATGTTGGAAAAAGTCATGTTAAAAATCTGTTGTCTTCACAAATCCTCCATCCCGGAGGGAATAGCCCACTTCTATAAATGTTCTTCTCGTGCAAACTAGAAAACAAACTGATTTACTTCCGCATCACCTTCTAATTACAGAGTTTCCTTGTTTGCAGGCACACAAAACCTTGTTTTTTTAAACTCCAAAGACAAGCCCCTTTGGTGACAGTTTGTGGGTGGATTGAAGCTCGGGAATGTCGTGGCGTGCTGACTCTCTGCCGTTGTAAACAATAACGCTGAATTTAAGCACCAAAGCCACAAACACACATTTCCTTACATGGATCTAGTTATCTGTTCAATCAGACTCTTTCATCCTCGGCCACGGCAGCATAAGAGCAGGCATCAAAGGACCGATTGTAAAACAACTGCAAGAGTATTTAAATAAAACAAAACCAAAAAGTAAAATTAGATCTTTGTTTACTACACATGAGGAAGCACACTTCGCCACTTGCTTGGTGTCAAATCACCAAGATAAAGTGTCTCCTTTGGACACGTCGGCTGTCCTAAAGCAAAAGCACCCGGGCTTGTCCCAGTGGGTAAATGCAGGAAACAAACCAACGTGTGTGTTTGGTCCATGAACGTCTGAAACGTACTGCAAGTGCTTTGTTGTTGTCGTACGTTCTCGTGAGGTTGCTGGCCAGATTCGGCTCTCAGGCTTCGAGTTTGACTCACCTCCGTTAAACTGGGAATGTTATTGCTTCATTTACTCCGAGCAAACACTTCTACGGTATTTACGCGTAATGCATGAATGAATGAAAACAGTGAACATCTCCAGCCTGTTTGGCCTCTTCTTCCAAGTGTGTCTCATCTTGTTCAAAATAAAATTATAAGAGGCTTTTAAAGATTGTAAAACAGCTTGATGTAGTTTGATCTTGTCTGGTCAGCAGAAGTCAAAGCTCCAATGTCCCACACGTGATTGAAAAGTTTGACTCATTAGACAAGATGTGAGGAGTTTCTGACATTTGAAGAGAAAGGAAAACACCTCTCTGCATTTTTCACCAGTGTGTGACAGGAAGCCTTGCCTGTGGCACGACCTTTCTTGTCTTTATTGGATCAAGTCTGACGTTTTCTCCACACACCTATTGAGACACAAAGACGCTGTTATTTAGCAGCTCTTCGCTTCTGCGCTTCCACCCGTCGTTACCAGACAGGAAGGACTGTTTTTAACATCTCTGGCTGGATTTTCCTGCTGAACGGCATCAGGATGATGTTTCAATAGTACAAACAACAAATTGTCAGCAACAGAAAAACCACGTCAAACTTCACGCACATGTTTGATCATGTTCAACAAAGGGTTTTAGTTCACCTACAGCTACATGTTATATGCAGCAATAAATTCAATTCAATTCAATTGTATTTATATAGCGTCTATTACAACACAAGTTGTCTCTAGGTGCTTTCCAGAGACCCAGAACTTGACCCCCGAGCAATTATTACATAAACAACGGCAGGTAAAAACTCTCCTAGTGGAAGAAAAACCTTAAGCCAAACAGTGGCAGGAAAAACTCCCCTTTAAGAGGGAAGAAACCTGGACCAGGACCTGGATCATGAGGGGGGACCCTCCTGCCGAAGGCCAGCCAGGTAGAGCAAGAAATAAGAAAGAATAGAGACATAGAGACACCGTCAAAGGTACAAGATAGGATACATTAGTAACTGTCCTTGGTAGTCCAATTAGACTTCTGTGAATATGGGTGATATATGGATAGACGGTGATCCACGGGGATGAGGACTGCTGGACGGGATGTCAGCAAGTATCCAACAGACATCCACACAGACAGGTGAAGGCAGACACTGGGATGGTCAGAGGTGGAACTTCAGGTCAGCAAGCAGCTCCTGAGGTTCTGGTCCGCAGGACATGCAAAGAAGAGGAAAAGAAGGGCCAGACAAGCACAAAAAACTACCAGAACAATGGACCACAATTAAGTTTATGGGATATTGTTAATAAATGAGGGTTGAGGTGAAGAAGAGACAGAGAAGACAAAGAGAAACAGAGGAGGTGAAAGGCACCACTCAGTGGATCATGTTGGTGCCCCCCTGCAGCATAGGCCTATAACAGCATATCTACACCGAAGCTGTTTAAGATGAGCTGCTCTAATCTGGTCCTGCAGCTGCAGCTTTGACTACTGGCCCTGACACATTAAGGTACTAAATATACACTAACTATATGCTTTATTAAACAGAAATGTTTTAAGTTTAGTTTTAAAGGTGGAGGTGGTATCAGCCTCCTTAACCCAAACTGGAAGTTGGTTCCAGAGTGATGGTTCCTGATAACAGAAATCCGTCCTCCAAATCTACATTTCGATACTCTAGGAACTACGAGTAAACCTGCACTCTGAGAACGGAGAGCTCTATTAGGAACGTACGGTTCTATAAGGTCATGCAAATATCACGGCGCTCTCCAGTTAAAACTGGAGAGACGTGGTCTCTCTTGTTGGTTCCTGTCAGCACTCGCGCTGCTGCATTTTGGATCATCTGGAGGCTGTTAAGAGAATTACTTGGACATCCAGCCAACAACACGTTACAGTAATCTAGTCTAGAAGATACGAACGCATGAATTAGTTTTCCAGCATCACTCTGCGAGAGGATGCTCCTAATCTTTGCGATATTACGGAGGTGGAAAAACGCAGTTTTACAAACCTGATTAATATGCTGTTTAAATGACAAATCCTGATCAAAAATAACACCAAGGTTTCGCACAGTTTTACTGGAGGCCATCGCAACACCATCTAATCCCTTCCTAACCTGTTTAGGACCACAAACAACAACCTCTGTTTTATCACAATTTAGTAGCAAAAAATTTCTGGACATCCAGTCCTTGATGTCCTTAAGACACATCTGAAGTTTGTCTAATGGTTCTGTTTCATCTTCATAGACAGATACAGCAGCGTATCATCAGCATAACAATGAAAATTAATGCCGTGGTTCCGGATAATACTTCCCAAGGGCTGCATGTATAAACTGAACAAGATTGGCCCTAGTACTGAACCCTGCGGGACACCATAGCAGACCCTCGTCTGTACGGAAGAAACCTCATGAAGATGAACAAACTGGAATCTATCAGACAGATATGATTTAAACCAATCTAGAGCTGTCCCTTTAATCCCAACAACATACTCTAGCCTCTGCAGTAAAATGCTGTGATCTATAGTATCAAAAGCAGCGCTGAGGTCCAGTAGAACCAGTATGGACACTAATCCATAAGAAGGTCATTCGAGACTCGAACCAGTGCTGTTTCTGTGCTATGATGCATTCTGAACCCTGACTGAAAAACTTCAAATAGATCATTTCTATACAAATGGTCACACAGCTGGCTTGCAACTACCCTTTCCAGAATTTTAGAGATAAATGGAAGGTTGGAAATCAGTCTATAGTTAGCTAAAATGTCTGGTTCAAGAGAGGGTTTTTTAAGTAATGGTTTGATTACTGCGACTTTAAAAGCCTGTGGTACATATCCTTAGACTAGGGACAAGTTGATCTGTTCCAGTATTGCCGGTCCAATAAGAGAGAAAACAATAAAAGAGGAAGGACAGAAAATACCAACATTTAGCGGCAGGCTGGTTTATCTGACTCCCCGGTGTTACATGTGTGTATTTTATTTAACCTGTTCATTTGAATGTTAGAGGAAACGGACATGATGTCAGAACTGAGACTAACCTTGATGAAATAAATGAAAGCTGTTTATTTTTAAAACAAATATCAATATAATTGCCTTAGCTTTAGATTCTAATCTTGCACCTTGGATTTGAGCGTTGACTTCTTTTGTTTTCACAGTTTAATCCCCAATTAAGTCAAACTTAAACACCGTCAGCAGAGTCTACTAAACTGCGAGATTTGATCATAAAAACTGTGCCACACTCAAAGTGCAGGCACTTTTTAGCCTTGAATGTATGACTCCTCTAATAACACTGCGTCTCTCTAACAGCTTGCCAGGTCTTGTAAAATACCACAGCAATGAAGCAAAACTTGAATGATGAGTAATTTGTGTGTGTGGTTGCGCTGAAGCTTTTCCCGCTCATGCTCTGGTGGTTTTAACGGGTAAAGTCACATTCCAGCGTCTGGTCCAGTGCCTGCCTTTAAGGAAGTTTACGATGATCACACTTTGACCTGACAATCTGCCTTTAGTCCTGTACCGGTTTTTGTTCTGGTTTTAACCTCCTAAAGCCACTCTATAGAGCTCCGGACCGTGACGTCAGAATTCCCAGCATGCAACACTCCACAATGTAAACAACGCCATTTTGGCAGTAAAGCTGAAGCAGGCAAGAAGGGCGCTTCTGACGCCGGTAAACGGTAGAAACGATGCCCGATCGCGCTTGTGCACCGGGATGCCAGAATATTAGAAAAAGGGGAACAGATAGAGGTTTTTATCGGATTCGTAAAGATCCAGAGAGGCGAGATAAACGTATTTATGCCGTAAAACAGCTGACACATGAGAGCAGCTCTCACTGGATCCAGCTGTGCAGCTGCAGTGGGCTTCAAGCACAGCACCACCCTCCTGACCTCCACCCACGCCCTCATGTGAGGGTCATTCAGTCTCTGTGAATGATCCATCTAAAAAAAAAAAAAAAAAGGCACCTCCAACTATTTATCATAGACGTATGAAATCAATGCAGAAGATGGGACCTTAAAATGTTAATTCACACAGTAAACGGTCTAATTTATCTGGTGAAAATCCACGGTAACATTTGATTCTAATTAACATGCAGATTACATAACTTTATTTAGCGCCTTTGTTAATTAAATCAATAAAGCGCCACTGACCATTCAAGTAAGGATAAAAATAATGACTGAATAAACACTGAATGTTCACAAATCCAGGACATAACGTCCATTTATACCCCTCCACCTGTCATTTCAAAAGTGACACTTTAAGTGAAGATGTTTGGATAGATTTTGTAAGAATTAAAGTAATATTAATTAGTATCATAGTTAAGCGTCATCTAATTCTGACAGCTGTGGCTTGCAAAAGGGTGGCGTGCTCCAGCCAGCTTCTAGGTTCGGTTCCTCCTGCCCGCTTGTGAACGTGGAGCTGCGCAGTCCAAGGAGAAAGGCTTCGAAGTAGTCTTCAGAAAACCATGTGGGTGATGTGACAGGGGGGTTCTGCGGTTGTTCTTACAGTGATGTCATGCCAGGAACTGACACAGGAACCTTTTCGTGATATGCCTTCCCTGTGTAATCATAAATGCTATTACCTTGCTGAGTGGCTTTAAAACAGCGTCCATCAATCCATACTTTTTAACCCCCTCGGTAATATTCAGCGTTATGGGATTCTGTTGGAGCCTAACTCACCATCTGCCTTGAATTCTTTAAAGCCACTGTATGTATCAATAACAGATCTGAACACAAGAGGGCAGCATGACGCAAGAAGGTTTGCGTCAACAGCTGATATTGGACACAATAAACTGCACCTCTGGTGGGGCAAAGTGGTATCACAAGACATGCAGAGCTTTATGCCTCCATGTGGTGAGAAGAGGTGTTGCTACACAGAATGTTTTGTAAATAGTGAACTAATAGTGAGCAGTGAGCTGTTGAGCATTTGTTTCCTCCACATGTTGGGTGGATTAGTGATTGTAGTTTGACAGGTGATGCACGTGTGAGTGCACGTGTCTGCTTTTCCTCCTGTTTTTACACTGAACGCAACCAAGCAAACAAATGAATTCATTTATTTTTAGGCTTTAACTTGATGACTTTCTTGCTGTTTTTGTGTCAGAACCTTCGGGTTCGGACAGTTCAGGGCCAGCAGTATCAGTGCCAGTCTGGGAGGAAGTTTCACGGCGGTTTGGATCAGAGGTTTATCCTGGTGGACTGCCGGACAGTTTTATACGGCACATACAGGTGAGACGCCTTTACTCTCTGAGACAGACGCATCAAACTCAAAGCGAGAACATGGAAAGATAATTATATACTTACAACAAAATTCTGTACTTTTTTTATGTCCCACGGTACATCTTGATTTTGTTACCTGATGCATCTGCCTACTGGATGGAAGTAACGTTTAAATCTGGAAATATGATTTGAAGAACACACTTGGATGGCTGTAAATTTGAGACTGTAAAATGATGGGAACCTGCCGGAGCCCTGATCATTAGTCCAGGCAGGTCAAAGTTCAGATAAAGATATACTTGAGTACCTTTCTAGTCTCTCATGGCTGTCTCTCCTCTGTGTCTTTTTCAAGCTACACATGGTCGTTTGAGAAGATCAACCTGAGTATGGTCCTGGTGCTGACCGGTCAGCTGGTTTGCTCTTATGATGAGGAGTTCAGAAGCCTGTACGCTCGCTCCATCGTTCCTTTAGTCTTGTCGGAGGAGAGGTCATCAATCCCACGCCTAAGAGACACCGCAGCTCTGCAGAGCCAGCTATCTCTAAATTACACGCACATGAGATCCAGGTTGATGCTGAAAGACAGGTTTAACGATAACGCTATGTTAAGCAGGGGACTGAGTGTGCAAGAGAGGCTGCATCAGTTCCACGGTCCAGACGTGTCTAACTTGGTGAAAGGACACAGTTACGCTGGGGAGTTGCCGAAGATGACCTCCATCACTCGGCCGAGGATGGGAACTAAGGACCTGGGAGTTCCTGTTTCTCGTGAGAGGACTGGGTCAAATATGACAGGTGGCGGAGATCAGCCGCAAACCAGCCGGTTGTCTGAGCAGAAGCGTAGGCACCAGGCCCTCTATGGCTCTAACCAGCATCTCATACCTTACAACTCTGAAACATCTCTCCACAGGTGGAAGATGGACACTTATCTTACAGAGAGACAAATGTATGATTCATATTATGATGCAGTTTCGCCAGTGGCATCACCACATGGCAGCTACACAGGCTTAAATGAGCAGCAGTCACAGATAATTCGCAGCAGGTCGAGGGACTCCAAGTCTAGAATGGAAGAAATGAGGCTCAAGAGGCTCAGTTTGCAGGAGTATGCCAACCTCAGGCAAAGTCAAGAATCCCTCAAGAGTATGTACTCAACTTTGGAAAGACCAAGGTTCACGTCTCCAGTGAGAGGTGCTGAAAGAAGGCCGACTGTGACAAATTCACAAGACAGCGGCAACCTGGATGACCGTCAGTTCAAGAAGGAAGGTGACAAAAGAGAGCAAATCTTCACTCGTGCACAGCGCTCCATTTCTCACGACAATTTGAAAAAGGTTGCAGATCAAAAGACAGAGCAGACCTACAACTGGCAAGATCCACCTCTTTCTAAGACAAAATCAGACGCGGATTTAGATGTGGCTGATGCGGCACTCAAGCTTTCTCCTTTGCAACCCAATGGTATCCACCCACGTGTGATGGAGTCTTTGATTGAGATTCCTGAAGAAAAAGACGCTTCAAATGCTCATGATAACAGTTTGGACTTGGTACTGAGAAGCAAAAAGGAGGAGATTTGTAAAGAAAAGATACCCTCTCCAACAGTGAAATCAAGCTTTCCTGCAGATTCACAGTGTCAGGACCAAGCACAAGCAAGACATAGTTCTGAGATGACCAGCAGCATTCGCTCAGCTCCTCCAAGAGAACGAGAGAAGTCCACTGGCTGCAAAGACACCAAAACCAAACCAAGTGCATCTGCGGTATCTCCTCTTTCTGTTGAGGCCCAGGTGGGTCATGCAGAAAAAGGGCAAACACAGCAGGAGGAGCCAGAGTTTCAGAGGAAGAACTCAATAAGAACAAAAGTACATGCAGCCAATGAAAAGAAATCTCCCAAGAAAGAGGAGAAGACGATACAAAGACAAGCATCACTGAGGTCTGCTGCAGAGCAGACGTCCAAGAAGGACCAAGGACCGGGAATATCTCCTGGCGGGCTGGCAAAGACAGAAAAGCCAAAATCAAAATTATCAAGACTGTCTCCGCAGCGATCAAGCAAACGAAAGACGAATGTTACATCAGAGCTGGACAAAGACTTGCGGAGCACCCTGGACGATAAAGGAGCAGCTGTCTCTCAGAGAGAGAGAGTCTACAGTCGATACGAGCGGTTGCTTCCCTCTGACAATGATCCAAACAAGCCAGTGAAGCCGGCAAGAATGTTGACTCCAGACAGAGATACAAGTGCCTATTTGAACAGACGGGACACTGGCAACCCAATGGGTCAGAGCCAGAGCAGTACCGACAAACTGGGATGGTTCATGCAGCGAGTAGGACATCTAATCGGCATAAACAAGTGACAGGAGATAAAGTCTCTTAGCTCAGGAATAAACTATCCCGTCTTTGTTCTGCTAACATGTTTACACGACTACTTCCTCACTGTCGGGTTTCATCTGGGGCTAAAACTGGAGATGTGACGTATCCGGTACCTGCAACTCAACTCATTCACAACTGGAACGTACAACAGGGATTACAAATTATTCCAAATATGTTCAATGTTATGCAACTGTTATTGTTTCTCAAAGACTCTTTAATTTTTCAGTATCTTTACTAAGACACAAACAGAATATATGAGGTTTATTTAATCAGTTGGTTGGTTAATTGTTGGGTAACTGGCAGATTATTGGCGGTATTTTAAATATTGCCATCAGGCATGACTCACTGAAAAGAAATCCTGTGGTGGCGTGTGGTTCCTGCTCAGATGTAGCGGGAGATGTGGAGCAGTGGTTCTGGGAACGGTGCTGTGGCGGACCGGTTTTTACACCGGCTCCTGGTCATTGATCAGCTCCCTCCTCCCGTTCAGGCAGCAGCAGGCCGTGACCCAGTAGGAGAAAATCTACCACACCGGTGTTGTTGTATGTTCTCCTGGAGAAGAACCTAAAATAAACGCTACTTGACTGCGGTTATCTGCCAGAGTCCCGGTCCAGGTGCCAATGTAGCCAGTACTGGTCGGGGTTTGGCCTCCAGCAGGAGCACGCCAGCTTTTACACAGTGCTGTATGTCTCCACCAGTTTCTCTGGGGGTTTAAATATGCTTTAAGTAAGTAAGGTGATTTCCTTTTTTCCCCTAAATCCGCAATAAACTCCTTGACCACATGAAAAGGAGAACATGGGCCACTATAAAAACATTAAATAGATTTTTTTCGAAGTCCGACTGGCGGGACTAAGCCACAGAAAGTACCTTGGAGTGCACATGGAAAAGTACATTTGGACAGTTTGAAAATGAACGTTTGTTCTGAATCAGCTGATGAACTACATTTTCTACTTTTCTACTACTGTCACCTGACAGTTGCACTTTGTAATTATAGCTAGTTCACGTAATCTATAAACTGTTCAGATGTATTTATTAATATAGATTTTTGCATTTCTGAGATTCTCATCCATAAACTGCTTTTTTCAGCTCATAGCAGTAATGATGTTAAATGTTGAAATACTGCAGAACAGCCACCTAAAGATGTCACTGAGACGTCGGGTTTTTCATGTTATTTAGTTTGTCCATTGATTAAAGAAAAACATGTTAAACAATACAACACCAAATACAACGCTCACATGTCTAGAAATCTGATGTACACACACACACACACACACACACACACACGTATACCTATATGATGTGTGTGTGTGTGTCTCGTCATGTCTCAGTTTCTAAGTCCCGTTTGTTGTTAATGTTCTATTGGGAATAAATTATGGGTTCATGAGATTTGCAAATCATTGCATTCTGTGCTTATTTCCAGTTTACACGGCATCCCAACCTTGTGTTGAATTTGGGTTGTACACGTTGCTCTGATTTCTTTGATTATGTGCACATTGGTTTATGTAGTTAATCAGTCCAAAACTTTGAAAACCGATGTTTACTACATATGGAAATGAACACACAGCCATCTTCTATTAGACATTTTCCCAGCAGTGGAACACCATCCAGCTTCTTTTAGTGTACTGTGCTGCTTCCTGCATACTGCACCTCATTCTCTAAAATCTTCATAAATCTCTAAGTATATTTGCAAATAAATCGTCTCTTTCCTAAAACCCTACTAGTGTATATGTTCACGAATGTAACATGCTCCTGCGTTCATTAATTTGCATATCCCCCATCCAGGGAGCACCACATAAGGAATTGTTTTATTACTATGTGAAGACGCATCCTCATCCGCGTGTCTTCCTGTGGACATGGCACGCATTAAAAGAGACGGAGGAAAAACAGCCAGCCACACTGCCTCTATAACTGGAAAGGCTCAGAACTGTCCTTGAAGCAATGATAGACCAGGCAGCGTAACACTTTTGGAGTACTTTTACCTTTATTCCAACCTTTGTCTGAAAATACAGTCTTTATAATAATATAGTAACAAAGGTATCAACATTGAAATAAAAAAGTTATAATAAAAAAAGCAGGAGGAAAAATATTTCAAACAGAAAACTTACTAAATGAAATACTCAAGGCACTTGTTCCTCTCATCATCCAGTTCCTGGGTCTCAATCTCAAACTTTTTCATGGCAATGAAATACTGAACAAAAGGTTCTCCGAGGGTACTGCGAATGACATGATCCTCCCCCAAGGCCTCCAGAGCATCATCAAGCTTTACGGGAATGGCAAACTCCCTCTGCTGGCTGGGGGCCTTGTTCAGACTGCTCTCGATAGTCAGGTTTCTCCTGATACCATCCAGTCCTGCAGCCACAGTAGCAGCCAGTACAATGTAAGGGTTGGCCATGGCTGAACCAAGTTTGTTGTCGATGTGTGCTTCCCTCCCACCGTGACACTTAATGTTAAAAGAACTGCTGTTATCATTGCAGCCGCAGGTAGCGTACAGCATACGTTTGGGGTCTTTGATTGTCTTGGCTATGTGACTTCGGCAGCCAAGGCCGGGTGACATCAGGCAGCTCAGGGCAGCAGAGTGAGTAAGGAGCCCGGCCAGCCATTTCCTACCAATCTCAGACAGCTCACCCGCCTTTTCACCGCTGTGAAAGAGACTTCGTCGCCCATTAGCATCCCACAGGCTATGAGAGAGGACCCCAGCGTTGTACAGCCCATCATCCGTGAAAAAGCTTGCAATGTAGCTGTATTTACGAGCCATTTCTTTGATGCCAGTGCGGAAGGTGAAAGCACTATCAGCAGCAGCAATACCAAACTCTGGCCTCAAGTTAATCTCCATCTGGCCGGGGCCACTTGCAGAAGCAATGCTGTCGATGTCGGCACCCATGCAGTACATGCTGTCCACCAGCTGCTGGAAGAAAGGCAGGTCGTGATTGCTGAGAAGGGTGGTGGCGGGGAACAGCAGTGTCTTTGGTCCAATCCGGTCAGGGGCTCCCAGAACGCAGCATTCATAGGTGAAGGATGAGTGCAAAGAGAATCCCAGGCTCTGGAGCTGCCCGAGGAGCTGCTTGGCAATTAGTCGAGGCGAAGTGCGAAGGGGGCTTCCTGTGACAGTGCACGGGTCACAGATGACCCGTGCTGTCTGCTCTGCCCAGGGTAGGACCCTGAATGTTGAAAGATCAGGTATCAGGAGGACATCACTACTGAAATTAGCTGTGCTGGCGTGGTCCACTTCATTGCTCTTGGGACTCAGGGTCAACTCCAGGTAGCTTCTCGGCATGGGAACTCCATATACTGCTTTCTCCTGTCAATATAACATGTATGTTAAATACACATCCACACTTTCTTTTAGGCACTACCTTGAGAAGACTACCAGAACGCTTGTGTCTGGCATGTCTTAAAAATCCCTACCACCAAAACCTCTACACTTGATTAATGACCTCCTTAAACTACTTTATTATTGACATCGAGGAAGAGAAAGACAGCGTTCATTACGTGGAAGAAGCGGACAGGTACTGTCTTGGACCTGGACACCCCGTGGAGATCAGTGGCCTCAAAGCGGACAAAGTTAATGTTTTCTCTAGCGATCTGCTGCTTGATTTGCTCCATGGCTGCAATGAACCGTTGGTTCCCAGAGAACTCAACTGTCTCGTTTCCGTTGTCTGGGGAAAGAAGTTGGAAAAGCATTTGACAACCCTTGATTTCAAATACTAAGAATCACGTCTGACAAAAGTAAGCATGTTTTATTTCTGAAACTCCAACGCTCCAGGGTTTTCTGAACCAATTTAGTGAAGCTAATATCTGATATATCAGATGTAACTGACTTGTTGGGCAAAAGTTGGCAGGACTGATAGTTTATCCATGAGAGAGAATTGTAAAATCCTACTGTAAAACATTAACAGAACATTTAAATCGACTGTAGCCTTGATCTGACTTATCCATCTGTGTTTAAAAAATATTTCAGGAATATCTGGTAATAAAACAAGTAAGACCCTTGTGCTGGGGGAAAATGCCAATTAATTCTACTAACATAAGTTAATTAAAACCAATACAGCATTAAAAAAGGGCATTTAAATGTAGTTAATAATTGAAAATATTTACAACTGAATAAATAAAAGAATAAAAGATGAACAATTTTTCAGATTTAGAGTGCTTGAGAAGAAATCTGAATCTACTGCTGGATGAAACCACGTCAAGTCCCAAACGTCTAAGTTGTATAAGGAGCCCGGACTGAATGCCAGCAACAGTTTGTCCTGGAGTAATCTATGATTTGAGTTTGTTTGCTCCGAGTATACTTGGCTAACACGAACATGTATTCATGTAAGTGACGTAAAAATGTGTGTGTGTTTTGTTTTTTTTACCAAGGCTTCACTAACCTGAATGAGAATCTCCAGTCTCTCCCCAGGAGCTGCTGCTTGAATGTGTGCATGTCCTGACTTCAGGCTGCCTATTTGTGTTGGCAGTAGACCTGAATGAGCTGGATGAATCCATGGTCGAAGGCAGCTGAATAGATGTGCTATCTCTGGACCTGGGCCCCCTTCTGGAAGCATCAGCCAGAGGTTTGAAGGTGCTGAACGCCCTATGAGGGTTTCCATCATCTTGCCGTCCATTCGGTCCTCCACCACTACTGTTGCTGCTCCCGTGAAGATAAGTATAAGGACTCCCTGGTTTGCCATCATCTCCTCCTCGAAAATTGAGCAAAGGAGTTTCCCTCAGGACTGTCTTCAGCTCCTCCATGGTCTGCCGGGGTACACCCATATCCCGAAAGGACACCCTGGTCTGAGATGAGGCTTCTCTTGTCCAGTCCTCTCCATTTGGAGGATCTTCAATGCTGGAGTCATGAACTTCCTCTGAAGGCCTGGGAGGCAGAGGACCAATGGAGATAATTGTAGGGGCATCTTGGGGTATCTGGGTGCTGGTCGGAGAATGGATGATGGATGGACCTTCTCCTCTGGGGCTCCAGTCCACAGCAGGCGCGTATTTCCCAGTTACCCTCACTCCCTTCTTGTTGCCTAGGCTCATCCCTGTGCCATCTATTTGGTCTTTACTTCTGCTTTGGCCCTCCTGGAAAACATAAAGTGGTTCTGTCACAAGAATGGTAAGAGATGATCAAGTTTGTTTGAGGAAGATTAGCTGAAATTCCAAGGAATTAAATCTGTAATGCCACACATTAAAGGGGGAGGAAAAACTGATCTATTCAACAAGTCAAAGTGTAAGCTATAATATGAAGTCAGAAATTCCCTATCCACCCAAAGTATTTTCCAATACAATTTAAATAAAAAGGTAAATGTGGAGTTACCTTGAAATCTTCAGAGTCATTCATTTCTTTCTTTAGAATAATAAATAGGGAATTGGAATTTGATAGCGCTCCTTTGAAGGGAGAGCTTCACTCGCACATTAATTTTTATAGACAATTGGTACAATGGTGATGGATTGGAAAATTCTGTCTGACCCCAAACATCCACTGGAGTTCAGCTAGAAACTGGCACCGACCTGCTGCTGGTAGCGACTGAGCCCCAGCTGCTTGGAGCTCATTGGCTGCCAGAGAGGACAATTCAGTGAAGCTTTTGTGTCATTTCAGAGTGAAACCGCAGAGATCAGCACTTCTGCGTAGGCTTCCAGAAAGCTATAGGAGCAAAACTATTTATTCCAGAGAGTTACAAACATTGAACTATGAAGCCTGGACAATAGCTGCTCTTGTTGACAGTTGTAGCACTGAAGAAATGTTAGAGAGGTTAATGAAATCACCTTCAGTGAGCAAGGTGTTTCTTGAAAGGAAGGAAAAATGTTTACAGACAACAGAGGCAGCTTAAACGTTTTGGTTCAATAAACTGCAATTAATCTGAAGCACATACTGGTACCACTGCTTAATATATAACACACACACACACACACACACACACACACATATATATATATATATATATATATATATATATATATATATATATATATATATATATATATATATATATATATATAAAACCACATACTTCCTTACAGTCACATTTTATGGAGTTACTTTATAGAAATACTCCTCGTCTCATTATCATTATCTACTTTTTTATTACGTTTACTTCAAAAACATTTTTTTCAGAATGAATGATATTGAAGTGAATAAAATTGAACTGGACTAAATTTTATTGAACAAAATTGGATAAAATTGTTTGTTTAACCACCTTTAACTGCAATAATTTAAATAGTCGTTTTCTATTCGACGTTTCTGGCCACTTAGATTGTTGCTGATGAATTTTGTTCTACTCTTCTTTATATAGTTGCTTCAGTTCATTGAGGTTTGTGGTGTGCGGTTCTGGCTCAAATGTAGGGGGAGCTGCTGGGCAGCTGTTCAGGTGATAGCGGCAGAAGAAACCAGCTACCAGGGTTCCTAAAAGTGCAATTTGTGCATTTACCTGTTCTCTAAAAAGAGTTACATAATGCATTGCTTTTACTAGACTTTTTGTGTATTCCATACTGCTAGGCAGAAACCTCGAGAAGCTGGGTTATGCTATACTGGAGGCCCAGCAGGGACTCCGGTATAGCCCCAGCCCTTTGTAGCCCTGGGACAGATGATAGGTACTACAGGAGCTTCAGTCCAGGTTATATGCCTACGCGACAGCTCTGACATTCATCAGGTGATCTGGGACAGGATGGGATTCTCCTATTAAGGCTACCATAGCCGGTTCAGAAATAATGATCTTGTACCCAAAGATCGGCCATTAATCTACACCTTCCAATGACTGAAGGACACAGGTGCTAGGTGGCTGACTCCAGCGAAGACAGAAGACATGGCAGGAGATAGACTTGCTGGATGTGATCATACTGGAATGGTTTGTGATAGGCCTTCTGACCAGGACTTGGAGTGAGTATACTGCCACTTTCCAGACTTCTTGGCACTGGCCATCATCCTTATGAAGGACTGTACAGCTGTCTACGTGCCAGAAGGTTCCAAGAATGGTCCATCAAGTGCCACCATGCGACCAGTCTATACCACTGAAACGTGCCCTAGCCACATACTACTGACAACAAAGAGTTCCTACCCAGCCTTCCGGTGGATTCTAACACTGTTTCTGCAGCCTGTCCTGCAGACCCGTAGACCAGATGCTACGGCCTCTCATCCCGTTACTCGTACCTGTAACTCTCCCGTTCTTCTCTGTTTATTAAGGTGCCATTTAAGTGGATTGGGATGGATTTACTTGGGCCATTTCAGGAGAGTGGAGACCATTTTTTCATTTAGTCATTATGGATTACACAGAAGATACTCTGAAATGGTGCCCTTGGATGGTGTTGCACAGGCCTTGTTTCACGTCATCTCATGAGTCCACCGGGGCAGAAGCTTCTGTGGCATCTGCCTCTGCTTGTCTATCTGTGCCTGCAGCAGCTCCAGACGGTGGAGGCTGTGTGCAGAGAAGAACCCTGAGTAGCTGGGTTCTGCTATATGGGCATTAATTTATGACAACATTTTAGTCTGGTTATACCCAAAATGTTGTTTGCATCACTTCAACGCATCACTTTTGGAATGCTGTTATGTAAGCAACCCCAGCAAGAGGAAATAATTGCAAAGTATTTAAGAACTTTGAAAACTTCGTGACTTAGACTTAATATCCACAGGGGGAATTTGCTATTGCAACTGGAGACTGATGGGGCTATGGCAAATGATACCCAGACCACTGGTCGAGGGGATATATCATAATTCTAACCCATCCAACTTAAACCCCATTAATATAGCCAGATAACCTAAACAGAAGTGCTAAGATTTATGATCACAACCAAGCTGGACAACTCAACCTGCATAATCTCCTTGAAAAAAGCTAAGAGATAAAGTACCTTCTGAATGTCTGCTAGATTATGTGAATACATTTTCACACACAATACCAACAGGAACTATCACCAAGACCAACAATCTGATGTACAACACAACAGCAGATGCTAGACATGGTTGACTACAAGATTAACTCCACAGGTAAGACGTAGACTACTCAATGGCAAAGAAGACTGGAAGCCAAGATCAAGGCTATATGGAGAGAAGTAGGCAAACTGTCCAAACAGATGTAGGCTGCAATACAGAAACAACCCCTTGAAAAATGACACAAGGCCAGAACATGATGCACATCTTCTGGCAGAAGAAACTTACTGCAGTCCGGATATACACAGAGCAGCACAAATGAAACAGCTGCTGCTTGAAGGGACACTCCCTTCAAGGTTAACATCCTCATCATGAAGGAACTACCGGCCAAGTCCTAGTCAATAACCTGCCTGTGCACAGCATGGAAGCTCCTGTTTGGCATCATAGTGGCCAAGGTGAGCTTGGACATGTTCCTACCGGTGAGTGTGCTCCGGACGGGAATTGAAAGGAAATCCAGAGGAGCAAAGCAAGAGCTTCAGATTCACAAAACAGTTGCTTGGTTTATGTTTATTGCTCAAGTACATGATGTGCATGTACAGCACACCAAGAAGGGACAAGCTATTCACTAAAATAAAAAAAAAACTGAAACCTTTTTTTTTTTAAATCTTTTCACAACAACCACTTTAAAGAGTACAAGAGCCTTTTGAGCATTTGTCTTCTGTTGGCTTTTTTTCTAACAGCTGTACCGGCAGTCACAATAAATTGTGCAAAACTAAACATGTTCTGTCAATCTTCTTTGAAGTCAAGATCTTTTTTTTTTAATTTCAAGAGAAGTTTCCCAGGATGACATAAGGAGAGTAATAGAGATGCGGAGAGGGAACTCGGAGAGTTGCGCTAATAAAAAGAAAAACGCTGGAAATGGAAACACTGATCTGTATTTTAGAATCGTCGCTTTTGTTAAGCAAATAAGTGAAATGGAAATCCATATATATATATATATATAAACCCTCACCCATCATTCCTGTGTTGGTACTTGTCCTCTTCAAGCTCAGGAACCCTACCAGGGGCCTGGAAACTTGAGGGTTCTGCGCAGTATTTTTACTGTTCCTAAGACTGTGCTCTTCAAGACCGATCTCTGATGTTGTTCCTGGGATCTGCTGAAGCCACTCTCGCAGCTTGGAGGACACAACTCCAAGTGCTCCAACTACGACTTGCACCACTGCTGCTTTCACCTTTCAGATCTCCTCTCTCTTCTTCTTCAACCCTTGGTACTCTCCAGTTTCTCGGGTTCCTTCTTCTTGATATTGCGGTCACTTGGGATTGCCATGTCAATCACCACTGCTCTCTTCTGGAGTTTGTCGACCACCACTATGTCGGGTTGGTTAGCCATCATCAGTTTATCAGTCTGGATCTGGAAGTCCCACAGGATCTTCACTCTTTTATACTACATCACCTGTGGAGGTATCGCCCACGTTGACTTTATGTGTTGGAATGTCTGAGGATTTTTTTGCAACTGGGGTCTTGTCTGGTGTGATAGACCCTGGCCTCTTTTGCTCTTTTGCTCAAGGACTGTTCTTGTGCTGTCAGGATTAATGCCTCCGTGCCATCTCTTCAATCTGTCTATTTTATATGCCATGCATGGGCATCTCTGCCCATGATGGTCCCTCCTCCACTAATTCTTCTGCACTGGATTTCTGGTCTCTGAGACATTGTCTTAGCAGCTTATCCTTAGGCGCCATCTTCTTGATTTATTCCTGGATCTTTGTTGTTTCATCCTGGCTAGTGGCCTTGACGCTCACTAATCCACCGCCTCCCTCTTTCCACTTTGTGTAGAGTCTCATGTTGCTGGACTTGGGATCAACCTTCTGTGCGTCATGAGGAGCTTCTTTATCTTTATATCAGTTGCTCCCACATCTTCCTGTGGCCAGGTTACTATGCCAGTGGGGTACTTCATTACTAGCAGGGCATATGTGTTTATGGCTTAGACTCTTTCCATTAGGCTGGCTCTTCAGGATCTGCCTTACTCTCTTGGCCAACTTCTTTGCAGCCTCCTCATAGTTGCCATTTCCCTGCAGAATCCAAAGGTACTTGTAACAGTCCTGAATATACCAGATATACTAGCCTCTGGTAGTTCAACAAGCTCAGATGTGATCATTTTGCCCCATTTGAACACCACTCAAGTGCATTTATCTATGACATTCCAATATCTGCCATATATCCTGAGTCCATGCCTTGGTTATTCTTGGCATACAGCTTGATTATATCCATGTAGGGAGGTGGCTGATCATTGTTCCATTTATGAACTGGTATCCAAAGCCACACTGTGTGATGGTCTGGTTGAAAGGGTTCAGGCCTATCCAGAAAACCAGTGGGGACAGAGCATCTCCTTGGATGGTGACTTGTGCAATTGGCTTTGAGAGTGCCTCTGTAGTAGTCTTCCACAGACCCATCAAAGCTCTTGAGGACGGCTCTCAGTGTCCTGTTTATGTTGAACAGCTCCAAGCATTCCAATATCCACGAATGAGGCATCGAGTTGTCGGTTTTCTTGTAGTCAATCCAGGCAGCGTACAGATTGGTTGCCACATGTTGCAGATCCGGCCAGCTGCCCTGTCAACCAGTAGCTGGTGCTTGGTTCCACTGGTGTCCCTGCCAATTCCCTTCTTAGTTGCGCTTGCATGTTGTTGTTTTTTTGTTTTGTTTTGTTTTTAATATTATTTAATTTTTTTCTATATTTAAACAGTAATATCTGTAATATATATAAAAATAAACACATTTTTAAAAATGTCCAATGTATTCCTAGAGATACAAAACTTATTATTTACAAAATGGTCAATAACTGGGGGTCTTTTTTATTTCAACATATATTCAACGCTATTAAAAAGGGATTTTTCAGGCATTAACGGGTTGAAATGTCTCATCTCTTTTGACCCATCGTTTGGTGCCTTTCATCAATATGTTATAACTTGTTTCTTTTTAGATTTTCACTTTGTGTTTAGAATAATTTATTTATTGTGTAGCAGCGAGGGTTTGAGAGTAATGTAATTTTGATTCTCTGTATGAACCTCACATGTGGCAGAATTGACAATAAACGTGACTTTGACTTTGATCACATTTGCATTTTGCCTCATACACCGTCAGCAAAGTGGCTGCAAAAACTCAGTCACACTACTTTGATTTGTCTGTCACCTGTATGCATGGAGAAGGAGCTAAAGAGCTTCTGCTACAGGAAGAGAAACTGCAATTAATGATGTTTAAAAAGGACCAAGATAAACTACAACAGCAAACCAGAAAAAAGCTGAAGCACACAATATTTATAGGCAACTTAAGAGGGACGGGGAAAGAAAAAAAAAAACGCCCGGGGTGGTCACTACTGACCTGTGCAGCAATGAACTTGAGCCAGTGAAATGTCTGGACATATCACCCACAGACTGTAAAAATATAAATAAATAAATAAATCACCGCACATTTTCAGGGTGGGGTTTCCAGGGATTGCGTCAAGGTGAAGTAACGAATCGACGGTAAGAACGGAACCGGAAAAATATGAGAGTGAAATAAAAGTATAAATTTGAGGAGGTTTTATTTCTTTTACTTTTTCTTTCTTTTATAATGAAAAAGGCTACATTAAAGATAAAAAGAGAGTACGGGGAGTACAAATATAAAATGCATACATCAACCAAGCCAATGAAAAAATATTGGAATATACAGATTCTAATTTATTACAGTATGATTAATTAGAGTTGCACAGGAACATTTACACATAAGCATTTAAATCATTACTAATGATAAAATAAAATAAAAATCAATAATTTGACCAAAAAAGATGCTTTTTTTGTAAATGTACACTTTCTTGATAGTACAACTGGAAAAATATATTTTGAACATATTCACATATTCATGGTGACTGCAGTTAACAAATTAAGTTGTTTTTTTTTCATCATTGCACTTTTGTGCATTTGTGTCCTTATTAAAACTAAACGCCAACCAGGGAGCAATGTAATTTAGAATCACATTAATCTTACACTCATGGTTGATAATGTCTTATTCAATATCAATTGGAGGCTTTCTTAATATATTTTAAAGGTTATCAAAAGAAATGTCAGATCTGGCTGTACTTTCGTTAATTCTGAGTAAATTATTTAAACACACATAAAAGTAGAAATAACAATATAAACAGAAATGTTCAATAATTTATGCCGTGGTCCTCAAAAGTGATCAGTGTGTGTCTGCTCAAACAGCAGTAATTTTCAAATAATGACCAGATTATGTGATCTATATGTTTTAGCAGCTTTGTTTTCGTGTGTGTGACGTGTGTGCCGTAGTTATGAATAAGCGTGTTTTATTCTGAAAACCCCGACAGGAAGTGGTAGCTGGCTTTCTCTCCTCCTTTCCTCGTCTCCGTATCTTGCCGGCGCGTCACCAGACTTCGGCTCAGCTCGGAGAAACGCTACCGGACTGTATGGTGGAAAACCGTTTAATGATTTTACGTTTTTTTGGGGACCGGCTGTATGATCAAGCTACAATCTTCAATGAGTAAGCATATCCCAGTAAGTCTGACATTATTTTCCTTTTGCCTCTCACGAGAGATATTTTAAATCAGTACCATGTCGTTAACACGTACCAGCTGGCCTCCGCGTTCCTTCGATGAAAATCACGGCCTGTTGGACGCGAAACCTCGCCGAAAATCACCGCGACTTTTGACTCCAAACATTCACCCATCTTTCTTGCTGTAACATGAATTGACTGGACGCTGTCTGGTGTCTTTAATTAAACGGTAATTTAAATGTTTGCGTGGTGGGCGTCGTGGTGAGGAAGCAGTAGTCTGATGCGCAGCTCGGGCTGGTCCTGGCTAGTTACTCAAAGTTTCTGTCGTAAAAATGATAAATCGACGCACCTTTTGTGTGAAATAATGTATAAGCATAAGTGACAACTTCTTGTATCTGTTCAGCATACCCGGCGTCCCCGGTTTTAAACGAGGCGTCGTATTTCTTACCTAAAAGGACGTGCAAAATCCCCATGTCATGTCTATAGGCCCTTATCGTTATGTGATGGCGCCCCGTCTGCCCTCACACAAAGGACATTTCTAAACCTTGAAATCCATCGCAAGGTAAAACACTTAAATCAAACCGATACCGCTGTGTTTCGCCGATCTGATGCCTTTCTATCGGCTCTGCTTTAGTAATTTAATCGTCTCTCGACAGGCGTCCCGTAGCTTTTTCCGCCGAAGGCGGCTTTTCTGCCGGGAAATAGCGGATTATCGAAGCCCACTCGGACGTGTTCGGTTCTGCGGGACAACCAGAAGTAAAGCTTTCCAATAAACAGGCCCTCGGTTTCTTGGAAGTGCAAACGGACAGAAACGTTGGGAACCGCAGTGCAAACATTTGGGCCAGATTTGTGATTATAATAACAAAGGGAAATGTCCCAGCCCCGCCGAAGGCCTCGTGGGGAGCTCAGCCTGCACAAATATGACCTACATGTCAGAAATGACATCCTCTCTCTTACACCGGCAGCCATTAGGCAAGATTACACGGCACTGCGGCGACTTCATCCTGCACGCTGGCCGGCTTTCATCTCCATTTGCGTCTCCGTGAATCCCGTGTGTGCGTGCGTGTGTGTGTGTGCGCGCGCGAGACTCCTGTTCTGGCTGGATGAAACCTGTTCCGCGTGGCCGTGACAGCTCTCCTACAGGGTAGCGCCTTGTTCTCCACGTTAAGCTTCTACATTGTTGTTGGGAATTAAAGACACATTTAATCTCGCACTCAATAATTTCCAGTTGATTGCGGGGAAGCTGTTTATGAAAGCATTTTTAAAGGTATAATGGATCAGGATTTTGATTGTCTGCTTCAAACTGCTTCATGGGCCATTGCTTGTCCTCAATTATTCAGTTATTTTTATACATTAAATTACTGCTCTCTTCGGAATTGCTGAATCTCTGATCCGGAATCGGTTCTGTTAAGTAAGTCCTGTTAAGATTTGCAGCAAGGCCGGTATTGGGCTACATTGATGTTGGATAGGTAATACATATACTGGAGGGTGTGTGTGTGTGTGTGTGTGTGTGTGTGTGTGTGTGTGTGTGTGTGTGTGTGTGTGTGTGTGCGTGCGTGCGTGTGTGTGCGCGTGTGTGTGCATGTCCCTCTCTCTCTGTATATATATATATATATATATATTAGCAACTGAGTCACAGCTTTAAATCAATGTTTAGCAGTATATTGGTAGTTTTATCCCCAAATTCCAGCTATGATGGAAAATGTTCACTAAAACATACATTACAGTAAAAAATGTTACATAACCTTAAAATCTACCTTAAATTTTAACCAGTAAAGACTTTCTGTGGAGGATGCAGATTTTTAGAAAATCAGGGAAGCTGCTGATCCGTTCATGATGCCACGTTTCGGGATACTTTTCTTCCCTCATATAACATAGTAGTTTTTGAAATGAACAAATAATGTGTACATTGTTTTAACTTAATACATTCAATGTTTGAATTTGAATACATGTCAGTTTAATATTTTACACTCAAAACATTCCATCAATCCATGAACAACCACTAATTTGAGTTGAGGTCATGGAGGCAGCAGTCCAACGTAGGAAAGCCCAGAGCTTCCTCCAAACCCAGGGGAATGCCGAGGCATTCCCAAGCCAGGGCATAGATGAAATCCCTTCCTTTTGGGTCTGCCCCCGGGCCTCCTCCTAGTTGGACGTGCCCAAATCTCCTCCTGGGGCAGGCGCCCAAGAGTCATTGTAGCCTGATGCCCACATCACCTCAGCTGGCTCATCTGGATGAAGAACACATTTCATGTTCCAAGTACCAATTGTGACAAATAAGGATTCAAACACCAAGACCCACGCTTTTAGCTGCCATGACATCCAACTTGTATGGACACTCCCACAATTGGTGGACAAACTATCTTGTTTGGGCTAAACCCAACCGCCCCCATGGCCACCAGGCACCCACAAACGAGTCTGCCCCCCACCCCCCAGTCTGGCTCCAGGGTGGGATCCCAATAACTCACCCCCAGGCAAGCGACACTCTTCTTTGTCTTAACTTGTCTACTCTTCTTCTCTACTCGTTCTTCTTGATTGCTCTTTGTCTGGCCTGCCCCCCACGATTGATTTGCCTTGGGACATCTTATCGGGGGCAATTGCCTCCAATAACATAGTTCATAGTAATTAGTCGGATTAATTGGTCTACCTCTGCTTGAAATGTTCTTGCATTAACATTGCAGTGGGTATTATGTTTAAACCTAGAGTTTGGACTTTGGGACAGATGAGATAAGACACTTTAAACGGTCAACATGGACTTTGGGAACGTGGGGTGTTTAATTTTCAGAATTTGGTGACTAATATCGGAACAGATTGGACAAAATCAATTTTCCTGTTTGTCAAACAGTGTGAGTTTATATACATCCTCAGGAAGCAAAAATCAATTAATCATTTAGATTAATTAGTAGTGTTGTTCATTGTTGATGGTAAAATGTTATTTGTTACTCAGGTGTTTGAGAATGACTCCATCAGATGATCTGCGTAACGCACCAAAACCTAACCAGGCGTCTTCTCTCTTTGTCCTGCAGCAGTTCTGTGGTGTTCTGGGTCACACATTTATGGAGTTTCTGAAGGGCAGTGGAGACTACTGCCAGGCTCAGCACGCTGCATATGCAGACGAGTGAACAGCCAAACTTGCCATTGATCCGACGCACTTGAGCCACAGGAGGGACCCCGGAAAGTTGGCAGGACCGGGGCGCCTCCCAGAACCAGCGATAACTCGGCCTGGATGGGGTAACTTCACCTGCTGCACACTGCCCTCGTCGGCTTCCACCTGGCCAGAATCAAGGTGGAACCAGCCTTTTTTACTTCCTTTTCTTTTGTTTTATCCCAAAGGAGAGGGTTTTGAGTTGCTTTTTTAATTTCTTGACCTTTTTTCGGCAGCAAGCTCACTGAGCCCAACTGCCGTTTTTCGGTTGATTCTCTGTTAGATCTTTTTTCTTTTTCGTTTCAGTTTTTCACCTTGCCAACCTCAAAGAAGATCGGAGGATTTTTGTTTCTGGGCTGCACAAAGCTCGCTGAACATTTCTGTTTGACATTCCCTCCGAGTTTAACTGTTTACAAAGTGTTTTTACTCTGTGGAGTACATCTTGGTTTTCTTGTTGCATACCTTTTGGGTTCTTTTCTCGTTTGTTTGTTGTTTTTTTTTAACATCACAATGGCTCGAATGAACAGACCTGCCCCTGTTGAGATCACCTACAAAAATATGAGGTTCCTCATTACCCACAATCCCACCAACGCCACCCTGAACAAGTTCATTGAGGTGAGCCGCAACGTTTAAGGTGGTGAAATGTTCAGCTCGCTGTACAACAACAATAATAGATTAGATCAAGCAGAAAACGTTCCAGCTAGTGCTGCTGCTGTGTCTGCATGCATTGGACAGTTTGTTTTTCTCCTCGCTGATAAAACGTCAACATTTGTCTCAGGAGCTGAAGAAGTATGGAGTCACCACCTTGGTGAGGGTTTGTGAAGCCACCTATGATGCCACGCTGGTGGTGAAAGAGGGAATCCAGGTTCTGGTGAGTTTAAAGCCGTCGCTTTTCAGGACTAAACTTAGCTTTAGGTCTTTTCTTTGTTCAGAATTTCCTTCAAAAATAGGTACGGTCAAATTAGATTCCTGTAGTTTCCTTTATTTTCTATCATTAAAGATCAAAATGGAGCTTAAGAACAATGACGACGTTGATCTGTGGATTTGTAGGAAATTCCATGCATGTAGAAGAATAAAAACACAAGCAGCTTTAAGTATTTGTTGGTGGATCGAGATCGTCTTTGTGGTGAGAAAATGAATATCGTTGCCTATTTTCAGTTGGGTAGAAAAGAGCATGTTTCACTCCAAATAATCCCTTTGCTCACTGTACTGTTGTCACTTACTGAATGTTGTAGTTATATTTTCCATCTTTGGCAGCATCTAATGTGTAATTAGAAATACTTGTGTGATGTCTGATGTTGAACAAATGCCAAAACAAAGCTTCGGATACAGAGGAAAAACGCTCCACAGGTGTCCCTCCCCCTACAAAACCACTTCTCTTTTCTCTTTTGTTTTGGTTTCCAAGAAACTGGCCCGTTGACATCATTTCCTCCTCTTTTTGCTTTCATGCTTTTCTAGGATTGGCCCTTTGATGATGGAGCTCCTCCCTCCAACCAGATCGTGGATGATTGGCTGAACCTTCTGAAGCTGAAGTTCAGGGAGGAGCCTGGCTGCTGCATAGCTGTCCACTGTGTGGCAGGCCTTGGGAGGTGAGCACTCGGCGCTGCCAGGGTTGATGTGCACACGACCCCTGGTGCCGAGAGAAGGATGACGTGTTTTCAAAGGCTGTAAACCAGCGTTTGCTTAAATAAGGATTTTCCTTCACACAGGTTTTTTCTTAGTATGCTGTAGAAATGTTTCCAATTTTCTTGCTTTCCTGCTTTATTGCTAATTAACTAATACTCTGATCATCAGATGCATAGATATGTGCAGCAACAGATGTAGTGCTGTTTAGATGTCTTCAGATTTCTTCCCTGAACCCAAATAAAACCATTTGAAAGGAGTTTCTCTCCCTGCTCATTGAGGAGGCTGTGTGGATGCACCTGGTTCACGTTTCTGTGTTCTCTTCCTGCAGAGCTCCTGTTCTGGTGGCGCTTGCGTTGATAGAATGTGGGATGAAGTATGAAGATGCTGTCCAGTTCATTCGACAGTAAGTTTATCCGTGATGAGCTCTGAGCAGGGTTGCAGGTATACTCGGGCAAAGATTATGCTGCATTTGCAGATCTGATGCAACTTCCTGCTACGTCCAAGAAACAACATATTTGCAGCTGCCTCCTCGTCCGAGACCAAATTAAGAAATGTATCTAGCGGCAAATTCTTCTTCTTTTTTTTTTATTTTTATTTTTTATGTGCAATCCTGTGGTCGTGGCCCAGATTTTAACTGAGAAAATGCATCCTTATTCTGTCATTTTACCGGGATGGCTGAGTTTGTCTTCTGCTGTGTCTTCAGGAAACGTCGAGGAGCGTTCAACAGCAAACAGCTGTTCTACCTGGAGAAATATCGTCCAAAGATGCGCCTTCGCTTCAAAGATTCCAACGGCCATCGCAATAACTGCTGCATCCAGTAGAGCCGCGCCCTGAGCCGAGCCGCGCCAGCGCCAGCGCCTGCGCCTGCGCCCCTCACTACAGAAGAGCTCAATCCAACTTTGCAAGCTTATCACCTGGCAGGCTTGTTTTTTTTCTTTCTTTCTTTTTTTTTTTTTTTGGTTTCTCGTGTATGTTTTAATTCTTCTTTCTTTAACGTGTCAATTTTACTTTGGAAAACCATGTTAGGTAAGTGCCCCCCCCCACCCCCCGCCTCCCCCTCCAGGCTCAAAATCAGCTGTCGAAATGTTAAAGAAATATGTGTGAACCACATTTTCTCTTCAGATGCCCAAATAAGAGGGAAAGAAAGGAAGGAAAAAAACAAAAGCAGAAGATTAAGAAGCGCCATGCTGAATTGTGTTTTGTTGTCAGATGTTGGATTAATTGTTGTCTGCAAGTGCATCCCAAAGATTCTGATTGGCCTGCATATACATGCAAATAAGTGTTACAGGAAAAAAGAAAACAAAAACAAAAATGTCCGCAGTTATTTGTATTCTATTCAATTTTCAAGTTCTGTTTGAGTGACTAGAAAGTGGTATGCCTTCCTTCAAATCAAATGGATCATCCATAAATGCCTTACAATCGAAGTGGAACAAAGGCAATCGAGGCAGGAGGCGACTCCCGCTGGCATTTTGAAAAGGTTTCATTTTTCTACGTGGAACAAAAACAACTCCAAACTGTTGCCTTTGTCTTGAGCAGGAAGTCTTAGACACACTTATGCCCTTTCAGTTACTATTTTTACGAAAAATTGCTTAATTGTTGCAATATTTGTCAATTGAAAGTCTAGAAATGTTTTTTTTCTTTTTATCAAACTTTCTGTTTACCAATTAAACTGCCATGTCAAAATGTGACCTTTTATGTTCCTATTTCTTTTTTTTTTTTTCCTTTTTTTTGCTTCAAACTGGACTCCCAACGTCAGCGATATTTTGTATATGCCTTTTTATTTGATGTCTGTAACTTAAGACTTGGATACTTGATGATTTTATGTATTTGAAAATGTGTACTATTATTATTAGGTTGGCTATTTATACTATCAATGGATGTGTGAATTAGTACAGTGAGCGATAAAGTTGTACCTGTTCACCAACTTGTGAGAGTACATTAAATGAAACACTGAAAAGCAACACAACCTGTCACTGAGTCCCCGCCCCCTGCAAACACGCCGCGTGTCTCCGTGGTTGTAAGCAGCAAACGAGTTGAACTTCGGACTCCCAAACCGTCACATTTATACTGTCACATAACAGAAGATTGAGATGGTTCATGAAGCTATTGGAGAGGCGGCTGAGAGGCTCAAAAAAGCAAAGATGAACCAAGCAGGAATTAAACCTCCGTGATGTGACCGGCACACCTGTAGGGGGACCTCCTGACCTAAATACTGCTAAAGTGCCTTTATTCTGCTGACTGACTACATGGAATCATGGGTCAAACAGAAAATTCTGTTTGTTCAGGACTTTCGCTGACATGACATCCAATACGCTCAGCTGTCAAACTGCAGCTTACGTGTTTGTACAGATGAACGTTCTTACTCTAGTCTGATGGCAGAAGGTAATCGAGGCAGAGGTTTTCTCAGAGAAAGATGTCACACGAGTGTTTTTGCCAAAAATTTATTCAGCTCAGACGGTTGTTCTTCCTAAACACAAGCAGAATTCACAGTTATGTCCTTTGTGTGGAAAAGTAAAGGGATATAAACGTCTGCGTAGAAACAAATTAAGATGTCTAAGTCTTAAAATGCCTTCACTTCAAAACTGGTCTCCATTCAGCGCCGACTATCAACGGGATGACGATCCAGAGGAAAACGTGATGCGAGACGTGTCTGAGGCGCAATAGTTTCCAGATCCTTAGACTCAACACATTTTTATTTAGTAAACTGCTTCGGTGTAGACATGTTTTTTTTTATTCCTGTCATGTCTTTTATATAAACGGTCACCGCTGCAGAAAGAAAAATGTAAAACCTCACTCAAAGTGTCTGTTTTTGACTTACGCACTTATACAAAACATGCAAGAGGTTATCAAAATGTGTTTATTTCCTCCTTTGTACAACTTGAAGATGTCACGTGGAACTTTGATATAATAAATAAGAAGTCATATAAAACTACCCGAAAGGCTTTCCACCGTCAGCGCCCTCCAGTCCGGACCAAACATGTCCTACATCCAGGTGAAAAGGTTAAGCGTAGAGATAAGTGTATAAACAACTTAGATACTCACAAACAAATGTAAGACATCCGGGAATGTGGTTTGCATATTGACACATTTACATAAACTTACAGATAAACAGAAAGTCTTGTCTCATTCTTTGGAAAGAAATGGAGCGGGCAGCTTTGTACATATACAGTAGGTGCTTCACTTTTCTAAAATACAATTTATTCCTTTAATTTTACAGTACAAAGATGGCAAAACTGAGGTAAAATGAAACATTTATGCAAAGGAGTTTTAAAAAGCTGGCGGTTGTTGTTAGGTGTCCACATTAATGTCAGTTTGTAACCACAAAGATGGTTTAAAAGAGAAATCATACAAACCAAGTGATAAAAACCCAAATGGACGAATCTTCTATGGAGCTGTGGTTTCTCATCCAGTCTTTCAGTTTCGCTCCAGCTCTGCTCGGGTCCCCGTTCACATCTCGTTGGGGCCCTTCATGCTGGAGTCCTTAGCAGAGACGGGTGACGCCACCGCAGGTAGGACGCACTGTGACGGCTCGCAGTAGCTGTTCAGACCGGGGGGTCCTGGAGGTCCGGGCACGCCGTTGATCCCAGGAACGCCGCGAGGTCCCCTTTCTCCATCACGCCCATCCGTGCCGTAAGCTGGCCGACCGGGATTACCTGCAGAACACATGAGCAAAGTCCAACTTACGCAGCGATCACAGAAACGTCACCATTCATACTTTCATTTTATGAGATGATAATCATGTTGTTTTAATCGTTTCCTTCTGTCAGTGCGCTTGACCTCTTAGTAAGCTGGAACTTCAACACTGGGGTCAGCAAAGGATGTAGTTACAAACAATCTGTGGGCAGCAGCAGGGCAAGAAAGGAAAGAAAAACAGTCGAACACTCCAGGGATTGGAGATCAATATATTTCTAAAATATATTGATTATTTTCAGCCTAAATATGAACCATTTACCCTTTCAGTCCTGACGGAAATGTGCTTGTAAATAATTCTTCTTTCAAAGGCGCTGAACTCTCTTATCTTTAATTTAGAACAGTTATTCTGAGATCAGGTGTGAGGCTCTCTCGTCCGTTACCTGGCATGCCAGGCGCCCCTGGTTCTCCTTTGGGTCCTCTCAGCGTGTGTCCTCTGTCCCCTCTGTCACCCTGGTCACCTGCAGAGAGGAAACTAATTATCACCAAGCAGAAACACATAATTAAAGTTACTAAATTTAGCCAGATTTGAGGTGAGGGTCAAAGCTGAGACATGAAATCTCATTGGATTTTTCATTAAAGTTACTGTAAGTGATTCCAAGGACAAGTGAGTCACAACCTGAAAACAATAAAATACACTTTACTTTGGAAAACTAGAGCTCAGTTACTGAGAGATTTTACAGCTTTTGCAGCTTCTACGTTTGCCCTTTTCTACATATTAGATTTAAAGACTTCCGGTTTGCATCTCTGCTTCTCCTCTATACCAACAGTCTGCAGGTGACGATGATGCACCAAGAAACACAGCAACACACCACCAAAAGGCAGACCAGTAAGAGCTGCAGGCGTGTAAAGGTTTTTCCTCCGTCCTCCCACCTCTGACCTAGAAATCAGTCTCAGAGCAACCTCTTCCAGGATGTTTCTATTCCCAAAATGCAGCTGCAGCAGCGAGGAGACTAGAGGAGGAGCTGTGAGTGACAGTAAAGTGTTTTGGAAGTTTTTGGAATAGAGTGAGATTTAATTAATTAATTTACAAACCTCATCTTTTAATACTAATACCTTGGCATTTGTCGTGATTTGGTGCTACATGAATAACGCTGAATGGAAGTTAATTGAACTGAATTAAACAGGTGGAAGATGAAGATGTTGGGAGCGGGTCCAGGCTGGAAAACACTGCTGGATACGAGTGGACTGCATGAGACAGTGGACACGCGTTTCCACGCGTTCCCAGGCGTTCCCAGGCGTTCCCACGCGTTCCCACGCGTTCCCACGCTCACGTTTGAGTTCTGTCAGTCCAGTTAAGAGAGGACTCACCCACAGGACTCAGACTAACTGTGTTTTTGATGGTTTTAAATTCTAAAAACAATGAAGTTAGTGATTGAAGACATTAACAAATGATAGATTTACGTCTTTCTCACTGATTTTCTGGTAGATTTGTAAAATAGTCCACAGAGGTTGAATGGCGAATGCGTCTCCTGCAGCTCAGAGGTAAATTTGAATTCATTGTTTATTTAAATTTGATCAAACATGTTTAAATCAGTGTATTTTGGCAGCGTTTTTAGAGGCTTTGGTCATGTGGCACCTGCACAACGGTGATCCGACAAGATGCAGATGTGCAGAGAGATGTGCTGAGTTACCTTGTCAATCACGTGTCCCTTTCAACAATACGGTGGTAATTAGGTGTGAAGGTTTCAGCTTGGATCTCACCTTTTGGCCCTTTCCGACCCATTAACCCAGGCGGGCCCTTCAGACCAGGCAAACCTCTTGATCCACCATGTCCAGGGAAACCATTCTCTCCAGTGGGACCTGGAGGTCCAGGTGGGCCAGGAGGACCGGGAAGCCCACTGATGCCTGATTCAGGCCTGCTCAGGCTGGCGGCCAGCTGAGCCAGCTGCTCTGTGACATGGGACAGCGTAAATCACCGATGACAGTCAGCTCTCTCGTTTCTGGTGCCAACCGGCGATCAGCAGCAAATTAATGGCGCTTACCTTGCATCACTCTCATGCAGACTTGTTTGATGTGCGTATCTGTCGGGGATTTCCCCTGCACACACATAAATTGTTGACGGTATTGAACCATTTCTTCTTGATAAAATTATCAGCATCAAACATTTCATTAAATATTATCCTAAACATAATATATGTCATATGATCACATTTGTGCAGCATTAAACCTAATTGGAAGATGCTGCGTATTTTCTGTGGAGGTTTTTTGTTTTTTTCAGCACTTTACTGTGTAACATGTGCAATGTATTTGGGATGAATTTTTTCACTGAAAAAGAGCCTCTTGTTTATACTGCAGAAGCTGCCCAGCAGCCCAGATTCAGCAGAAAGCTTTGAAAGGACAGAGATTCATCCTCTCACCGGTGGTCCCTGTGCTCCGGTCACCCCCCGTAACCCCATGTTGCCCTGCATGCCTCGTGGTCCCGCTTGGCCCGGCTTGCCCTCTTTGCCCGGGACACCACGCCCGCCCTCCGGTCCTTTATTTCCGGTCTCTCCGGGTCGGCCAGTCTGCATTCAGCAACGGCAGACAGTCACAAAAACAGAGGGTGGTCGTGACACAGAAAGAAGAAGACAGTGAGAGCAGATGCACAGCTTCTCACTCTCAAGATTCACTTCATAAACAACAACAAGCTGCAAACTTCATTAAGCAGCGTTGACTGGTCAGTCATAGTCATAGTTCAGAGTCAAACTGTGGCCAAGCAAACTAGAGTGTTTTCTAATGAACTATGGGACATGAAAAGCACATATTCCTTATTTCAACGCACATAAAGAGATGCTACAACTTTTTTCTTGTTGGATTACATGCCTTAAGGACAGAAATAAACATTAAGCTCAAACGTTTTAAAGGTGCACATACCGATCCTTTCTCCCCTGGTTCTCCTTGTTCACCCTAAAATGGAAAACATATGTTTGCAGCTGTGTCCAAAGATGTTTCTTCCACATTTTGCTTCATATTTTTATCCCTTTACATCCCACAATTTTAAGATCAACTTTTGAGACCTTCATTCACTCTGATTGGCTTTTCCTTTGTTCCTCCTGAGTATAGATACAGTATATTACCTGGATGATGTGAGTCACCAGCATGTGTTTCAGCCACATATAACTCACCACGTCTCCTCTCTCTCCTGGCGTTCCTTCAGCTCCTGAAGGTCCCTAACATGAAGACAAAGACCAGATTTTTGCCTTTAATGTGACCTAACTCGCTGTCTCTCAGTCATGCTGCCAAGTATGACATTTAACAACTTATTAAAATACCTGGTCTCCCTTTGGACCATCAAAACCAACTCCACCCTGAGGAAAGAAGACATAATTGTTCTGGCATCATGAAAGTATTTCTTGGAAAACAATCAAGGATTCAGCATCAAACGGAACAGACACTGCTGCTCTGAATGTTTTGGGCGTGTTTGAGAAATCCATCACCTTGTTCTCCCTGAGTGAACTTGATTTATATTTTGTGGAAAAGGGCTCAAATGTGACAGTTGAAAACTTCTGCCACCAAATCATTAAAACTGGGTTTCTTAAGGTGAAATTTAAGCAACGACCAACGGGACCAAACGTCCGGTTCTGATAATCCGGAAGATAATGTTCATTCAGTAAATCTGCTCTTCACACTATCTTCAATAAACCCTTCGTCCGGTTCATCTCGTCTTCATCAGAGTTGATCAGACTTGAAACTGAAAACATTTAAATGGTATAATGGATTTTGTTAAATTTATTATAAAAGAAAAAGTTCTATCCTTGTTTTTGTCTTGATGTTGTATCCGCCAGATCCAATTAAGCCAGGCTCATTTATATCTTCTTTGATTTGTTTAACTGTCTCCTGATTTGTGTCTCAATGCAGAAAGGTGTTATTAACACCTGTATGATGGTGACATCAACAAACCACCATCATATCCATCTGATTTTAACAGTAAATGGTTAAATAGAAATAAAATATCTGTGTGATGCTACGCATTAGGGAGAGTGAGAGAGGATGTCTGTGGTCTGCACAAAGACTCGTGTTGCATTCTTGTGACTTTGCTTTAAATGATCTTTTCACGTTGCTTACCCTGTCTCCTTTCTGGCCTCGATAACCGGCAGGACCAGGAAGTCCCGGAAAGCCTGGATCCCCTTTGCTTCCCTGTTAAAACACACACACGGACAGAACCTGCTGAAGCCACAAAGTACACGCACACACACCGAATCTAACCGAACTGAGTGGGTCAAGTCGTGAAAGGTAACCTCCCCCCACCTTAACCTAACCATGTCTACAAAAAACAAAACAACATTTTCAGCTTCCCATCATCTGGACCACCGCCCCACTCCCACAGCCGTGCAACCATCCAGCCTCCCTCAGATGTGTCAGGGTGCATGTGGGCATTCCTGGGGAACAGAGATTTCTTTCAGGGCCTCTCAGCTTCTTTTCCTGCCCTGAATCCCCCCTGAGCTGCTGGGGAAAAAATCTTTATAACAAGAGGCCATTCATGCCCACTTGCTTATGGATTAGAGGCTTAACTGCAAAGACAGAAGTTCATAAAGACCAGCAACACTCGAATACAAGCACAAAACATGATTCCACTTCCTAGCAGCAGATGTCAGTTAGATACGAGGCTTATCAAGGACAGTTATTCTTGTGCTGAATAATTCACACAGGATATTTAGAAACACTGATTCTGCTGGCTGCAACTAGAAGGGTATGGATATCTCTGAGCTGGCAGCATCGTAGTTCAGGCCTGAGCTCGGTCTTTTCCCCCTTGACGTTAATGGGAATGTTTCTTTTCCATACTGTTTAAGGTTCAACATATATTTACTCTCCCTTTCATCCATGTTCTTTACTCTAATGTCGTTATTATACTCCAGTTTTCTTCCCACTCTGTAATTCTTTTATCCTTATTATCCAGATTTGTCTCCCTGCCAGCAGGAAATCTCAGAGGATTTGCAATACTTTAATGAGTGCATGGAAAATACTTGACTTCATGTTTTAAAAAAGAGAAAGAGAGAGATGTCCTTGATCTGCTAGCATGTTAGTAAACCAATTTAAATAAAAAAGAAAACTGTTTATTTTTTGTTGTTGGCTTTGGAGCACCACAGGGTTTAATGATCAGACCACACGCTTTTTGAAAGACCTTCTTCTGGACTTTTTTTCTATTAAACCGATCAGTCTGTGAGCCATCTCCCCATCACTCTTCTTTTTACCTCCACTTAACCCAAGTATTTCTTATTCAGACTGTGAAAAGCTTCATACAAAGCAGTTTTTGGCGTTTACCTTTTTAAGAGTCGCCACAGCACATCATCATGTTCCACATATTGACTTTGCATTCTTTATTTTTTTTAATTTGACTTTATTTTCTTTAGTTTTGGTGTCCTTCCTGACACAGGCTCTCCGTTTATCTGGACTTGAGACCAGCCCTAGGAGATCACTTCTTTGTGACGTCCTACCTGCTGGGGCAACGAGGGCAGCGTGGGCTTCAGTGTCCTGCCAACAACAGTTCTGGCACACGGTGACTGGAGGGTATGTGACCACGCCACTATGCCATGTGCAGCCCTGATCATATTATTTGTCCTTTTTTTCATTTAGTGGCATGGATACCAATTAACTCAGGCTTTCTCTTAACTCAGGCTATCTCCGGTCCCTGCACACCTGTAAAACGGGTTCTGGAGAGATTTTAAAAGTGAATTCCTTCACATTGACTCAGTCTCTGCAGGTCTTACCCTGGCTCCTGGTAACCCTGGAGGCCCATCAGGGCCTCTCTCTCCACGTTCACCCTGAAACAGAAAAGGACTTTCAACACTTTTCAACATGCTGCTGTTATTGTCACAGAAAGAAATTTGTAATGTTTCATTTGACGTATTAATGGCTGTAACTATGTGAAACAGCAGTTATTCCTGACAAATATGATACATTGAAATGCACTTTTAAAAATCAACTTAGATTATAAATCAATTACATCATTATTTTAATGTATTTTAGCTTGTAATGATGATTTAGGCCAGATTGTTTTGAGTTTTGATAAATCAAGCAGTTACATACACACCGGGTTGTGACATTAGTAAGTACTATACGGAGGTCAATTCAATATATGTATATACATATATATATATATATATATATATATATATATATATATATATATATATATATATATATATATATGTATATATATATATATATATATATATATATATGTATGTATATATATATCACCGGTTTCTGTCTGTCAGTTTAAAATCTTCTACCTGTGCTTTCATCAATGCACAATGTCCTACAAGAGTTTTAAGGAGCAAACTTTGAGATTAAAATTGAAGTAAATTCAGCGACTCACAGGTCCACCTCTGGGTCCGACAGGTCCAACCTCTCCCTGCTCCCCACGTTCACCCTGGAAGCAGATAACCTTCCGATCAGATCATTATCACAGCTTCAACTGTGTTTTGTTTCTGTCCATGAGCTGATAGTGTAAACTGGTTAAAATCAAGCAAGTGCTTCTGTGTCTTTTAATGTGCTTTTTGTGATGGATCCTTCTGGATATTAGATTGAATTGCATTGTAACTTGAAAATGATGCTAATTCTTGCTTTAAAATTACTTGTTTCCCTGAAGACCCCATCAGTCCTACAATTCCTGGATCCCCAGTGTTACCCTGGTGACATAGAAAGAGACAGAAAAACAAAATTACTTTGGCTTATTTAAGTGAAAACATGAGACACAATCACCAGACTGTGTCTTTCAATACACTTGGAGAGGAGTTTTCATAGTTTTCATAAAGTTGTGGTATAAGCTTTGACCATACCTTCACACCACTGCGTCCTTTATGGCCATATGCACCTGGCAAACCCTACATAAAAAAAATTGCACCAAACATCAAACTCCAGGACAAGAAAGGCAACTGTCAAACCGGTGATGATGAATCGGGGGTCAGAAGTCACTCACAGGAAGTCCCTGAGGGCCAGCATCTCCCGGAGCCCCACTTTTTCCAGGAAGACCCTGAAATTAATAATAAATATTGAAGTAACAGCAAAAAAGCATTTCTTTTAAAGATGGGAGGACAGTAACTTTCTGGCATCATGTTACAAAATATTTGTACCATTTATTGTAATTCAAAGGGTCTGAGAGGAAACTAAACATCTGCACCTCCTTTTCCAGATGTTTTCATACTTAAGACGGTTGGACTGAAAAAGCTCCTGTCTGTGCAGGTCAGCTGAGCTACTATAAAGCGAGTAAAGTTCAAAACCCTTCGATCGTGACCTGCGGTGTATATATTATGTGCATGACGAATGGCTCAGCTCAGGAGAGGCTGAGAAAGAACAGGTGCATTTTTATTTCTAAACACTGTCCTCTTTCAGGACAAGTCTGGCTACAGAGGTCTTAATTAAACGTCAACAACTCATTAATAATAAACATTAATCTTACATCATCATTTCTAAAAACAACTGTTAAAATGGCCGGTACCTTGGACCCAGGCAGCCCAGGGATTCCCTCACGACCGTCTGGACCAGGAAGGCCCTGTTGACAAGACAAGACGTGATGAAATGTTTAAATAAAAAAGTTTATTTCATGCACCCTTACATGGACGCATCGGTCTGAATGAAAAAGGAAAAAGAAAAAGCTGGATGAGAAGGGACTCAAGTAGGGATTTTGGACCAGAGTCTGTTTTTGTTTTGTTTTTTAGTTCGATGGTAAGAATGGACACATAAAGACGAGCCTGAAATACAGTTATCGGCAGCAGAACAGTAGCATTCACACTACTGCCGTATCAAACATGCAGGGAAAAGGTAGTTAGGACGGAGGCAGGTTGAGGATGATGTCATCAGAGGATGGATGGCGTGGGATGTAGAAGAGTAGCAACAGGTGGGACGTTGAGTTTAGTTTTAGTAAAGTGAAGTGGCTCACAGGCTCTCCTTTGGGTCCTGGCACTCCTCTGATTCCTGACGGTCCTCGTTCCCCCTGTGAAATTATAAACAAGAAAAACAGAAGAGAAGGTTTGACTTCAAAATCAGACAGTCATAAATAAAAAACAAACAGAAAAAAAGAAGCATGAGTAAGTTTGATTCTAAACTAAAACCCTGAAATGTGACGTTATTTAGGAAAAGATTACGGAAACACAGATGAAATAACAGAAAAGGGATTGGTGCTTCCCACAAACACTTCAGTATGATTCTGTATGGACACATGCACGCCTTTGAAAGAGGCCAAACATTTGACCCAGAATGTGGTGCATTTTAATTGGAAACACAATGTAAAAAAGTCCATCGGGGCAAAAATCTATGTTCAATCTTTTCCATAATTTAGTAGAATTTGTAAAAACTTGTGTAGTTCTAAATTGCACTGAGAGCTAAATTTCCCTCATGTTATTTTTACTTTTAATAGAGCTTTTACCTGCACTCCCTTCGGCCCGCTCTCACCTATCACACCTCTTTGACCCGGATCCCCCTGAAAAACGTCAACAGTCATCAGGATTTTGTCTAAATATAAAAGAGAATGTGGCGCAGTTAACGGTAAGATTTCCACTCGCCGGTGCTCCCTGGATCCCCCGAGGACCCAGATCTCCAGCCTGTCCGCGAAGTCCCTGTTTGGAGGGAGAGAAGAAAAGCAAGACAAGATAAATGAATTACTTTAAAATCAAAATTAACCTATGTAGTCTTCCCTATATAGACACAGACATATCTATAGACGTTTTAAGAGTTTTTTTTTCTAAAACGACTGTTGCCGTTAGTCGATAAAACAGAATCAACTTTAATTCTTAAATGCATGAATGGTTTTCGAAGATGTTTCCAGTCATCAAAAGGCTCCTCAGCTCAGGGCCTTGCCGTCCACCTACATGTCGTGGATTAGGACAATCTTTAGAGGAAGGTAATTCACCTGGACGCAGGTTGTGGATGCACAAATTCACTTCCAGATTTGCTCTTCTGGGTCACCGGGTCACAACCAGATTCACTGAGCCTACATTATGTGAATATTACTGTTTTCCCTCAAGCACACATCCCAGTGAGCAGGGACGTGAGATTCTGAATGGTCACGTGTGGATGGAGATTTTTTTTCTATGCAGGGTGTGAAGCTGGTGTAGATGCAGGTTGATTTAATTTTGAAATGGCACTAAAAACAAAACAGCCCAAGTGCGTTTGTAATGTAACTATCATGAAAGCCAGGCGGCCTCAGGTGTCTCCTGTTCAACACTCTCCCCTGGCACTTTCACAGCCCTTCACACATGCTGACCAGGTAAACAACACAGTTGGCAGGAGTCTGTGAGCCAGCGGACGCATCGACCAGCCAGTTTACATTCAGCTTGAAGAATGAGTCCAAACAACACAGCTCATACTCCTGAAACTCCCCACCCTACAGTTACAACTAAGGAACCCTTTCAAATGAGAGACAAAAGAACCAAGAAAAGAAGTCAAGTTGCCTTCGATTCAAAATGAACTATGACTATGGTGAGCTGGATAGTCATTGATTAAACAGCCTTACCCTATCACCTTTGATGCCCATTATTCCTGGAAGGCCTCTTGGTCCACCTGGGCCCTAAAATTACTCAGCACACAGAGGATAGTTAATACCTTTGTTTAGAGCAATCGCTCTTCCAATGAATTTATTTTCAATTATTACTGTGACAGTTAGTTTAGAGACAATGGTGAAATATTTTACTGGTAGTCCTTGAGCTCCAACGTCACCAGGTGGTCCTTGTTCACCTTCCTCTCCCTGTCAGAGAAGTGAGTCCAGTTATTTCAGGGTGTGTGTGTGGTTTTTTTCAGCTGTTAAAAACTAGGATCGTAGGAGCTTACCTTGTGTCCTTGCCTTCCAGGCTCCCCTGATTCACCCTTTACCCCTTTGTGGCCCTGCAGGCAACAAGTAAACATTTAAAAAAGGAGAAATGAAACAGCTACCAGTGCAGGAGTCAATAAAGGCAAACTTACTTTCATGCCAGGGAGTCCAGCGTGTCCATTGAGACCGATGGGGCAGGCATTAGGGCACTGAAAAACACAGCAGCCTATTTGAGGTCATGGAAAAGCCCCTCGACTGGGGGGCTTCACTGACAGTAACCCCTGACCAGATACTGACAAACACGGTACTACTTCTAGTGGGCTTCATTGACAGTGCAGAGACAGTTTCCTGTGGTGGTCAGAGAGAGCATAGGAAGACACATGCAAACAGAGACCAGGACTTGAACCTGGACCGCCAGCAGGAGGACTCGAGCCTCTGCATATGAGGCACCTGCTCATCACGCTCAGCTAAACACTCTACTTTTAGTAGAAGACCTGCAATTACTGCCTTTGTTCCACGCACCTGTCTTTCAGTTTTAGAAATTATTTATCCTCAACAGCATGTCTGTATTTGAAATATGAGATTTCTTTCTTTCCCATTCATCAGAAGTCTCAAATTGATCACATTTTAGTTGAGTTTTGTGCAAGCTGTTGTCATACGTTTGTGCAACTGAAGGGTTTTCGATGTTGCTGTGCAGCTCATTACATGCACGCATGCAAATGAGTTTTGTCAGCACTTGATTCGGCCGTCCATCGAAGACAAGCCATGAGAGAAACTGAATGAAAGTTGTAATGAGTTTCAAGAGCCTTAAGGTCTGAATGAAACGTCTGTAAATGGCTGAAAAGGGGTCAACGTATAAACCTCACTCCATAAAATTGAAGAAAAGATTATGCTCATTCACTCTCTTCAAGGCAAACTGATTTTTTTCTATTGCTTGTGTATGCACTGATTGATAATAACTTATAATTCTTTCCTTCCACTGTTAATTAGCTTCCATGTTTACTGCTTAAAGTGAGGAGAAGTGAAGTAATGCCACGGTTTGAATGAAAGATGGATATTTGTTTCCCTGGTACATAAACTGTCTTAAATTGATGTTTCTTTGATAAATCTGTCAATGATTCTGCTTACCAGCTCCTCACCCTGATACACAGCTGGAGGTCCCTAAAAGAGAAAATAAAATGTTTAAGCTGAAATCCATCAATGACCATTTATAAATACATGTGACATTTACTCTTAAAAAATGTGCAAAAAGCAAAATGAAAATGTAGCAGCTGTAATCAGAAGAGACTTAAAAACCAACATCCATTTTTCACGAATGAAAGAGCTGTACGTCTCCACCGTCGTTCCGTCAACGTAAACAGTTCTCGAGCATCCTTGATGAACACGTTTAATGTTAACAGCAGTGCGGATAAATATCGTGATCTTTACCCGAGGACCAGCAAGGCCGGGAAGACCAACTTGACCCCTCCTGCCTCGCGTTCCCTGTGAGACACGGATGAACGTTTTCATCCAGCAGTTTCGAAATCATAATCATCTGCATGTTTGTTGTTGTTGCTTATTTCATAGCTGATTAAATGACTAACTTTTAATTTCTGAGAGCAAATATATTTATGTACTCACAGCGGATCCAACTTTTCCCAGTTCACCAGGCAGCCCATCTGTGCCAGGAATACCCTGTTGGAAAATGGCCCAACATGCAGTAAATGCTGTATGTCTGAATGTAAACTTTAACCCGTTTGAACGCATCCCTGCTGCGACCACGGTGTAATAATAGACGTTATTTTTGCCATTCACTGTCAGTGACTCTTTACATTTTCATTTGCCTCATTTTGGTCTTCACTTCTCTACATCACTGACGTGTTATCTAACACGTAAAATCTGATTTGTAAGGATGTGCGGTCCTTTCTTTTTACATTTGTGCAGTTCAGCGAAAAGTGAGAAGAAGCCAGTAGTTGTTGATGTACTGAACACAGACTTTAAAATCAACATTGTACTGGTGCAGCATAAAGTACTCACATCGAGCCCATCAGGTCCAACACCCTGTGAGTGAAGAATGAAGAAATCAGAAGTTAACTGTGAACTGGAGAGTTTATTGGTGCACGAACCGGACCGGTCAGATCTGAATAATCTCAGTGATGGTTTAGTGTGTTAATGTATGTGTGGTATAGTGTATATTAAATCTATATTTTAACATAATGTTATGTGTGCATAGACTCTTTCTGTGACAAAAAATGTGAAAACTTATAAAACATGAATATTGCAAGGTTGATTTCTGCACTTACAGGTTCTCCAGGAGGCCCACGAGCACCAGGTTCTCCCTGAAAACACACCAAGCATTAAAAGAACCCTCAGAAAACCTATTTTCAGATACTTCAGTGAAGTTGGTTTCTGACAACAGCTCCAGTTACAGCTGTTGAAGAAGACACACCGATGATGGTAATCTGTATCAGCAGATCACCGTCTGTACAGACAATAAACTCACTTTTGATCCTTTTACACCAACTGGACCCAGATCCCCAGAAGGTCCCACAGGTCCCTGCAGAGACAACATGAAGAACAATAAATATCAGACACATAATAATAATCCTAAACAAATCTTCTTTTGCTTCTGAAATAAATACACAGATACAATTAGCACATTTTCACATCTTTAACTCTGAATGCAGTCACAGATTTCACCAACCTCAAGGCATGAACAATTGCATATTGTTTTTACATCTTTATTATTTTATTTATGCAAAAAGACATGCAGGAGTTGGCCATTATTGCAGGTTTTGTCTTCTACTTTGAGTCTATTTAGTAACTCATGATAAAGACAGCAAACACTTTTTCAATTCAAAGATTTTATATATCAGGACAAAACAAGAATCATCTGACCCACACGTCTTGAAATTAGGTGAATACAACATTAGATTAAAAACAAGATATGAAATTGTAAACAAAGTGTTTGTGGGCATTCACTTATATTTGTTTGTGCAGCTCTTTTAAGCTCCTGTCACAGCGTTTTAATCATCTGGAAACGTCTGGACTTCTGGTGATTAGCTGAGATTAGTTGTCCCTGAAAATGACTCTGCATTACAATCAAGAATCTCTACTTTGGTCTTGTCGGTCCAAGGGGAAACAACAGATATCTTGTTCTTAGAAGAAGATGTCTGTTTTGTTTCTTGGCTCAGTGAGTGAATTCCAAACCAGCTCTAACTGTCCAGTCTTCTAAATGTAGTGACTTGCTAAAACACGTTGTTAATAATCATTTCCTCTGGTAAATGATAGACTCAAAACTGATTGATGACAAAAGCAACCGATTCTCTGAGATTGTTGCTGACGTCTTTCCTTTTTGTCATAGTGTTATCACATACCTGAATGTTCCAAAAACCACCTTACCAAAAATGTGTTTTTTATAGAGATGATCAAGCTTTCTGACTATCAATTGACCAAGTAAATTTTATTGTTGGTGTCTGGATGCTTCGTACACATACGTGCGCTACTGAAGCTGTATGCATGAGCTTAGATTGATGTGAATTTTCTCCTAGGTTTTAAATTTAAACAGTAATACAGTGTATAATGTTGTGTGTTGCTCGTCACCTGAGGTTGTTTTAATTCTAAGACCTAGTATTTGTGTAATTATGTCCTGACATGTGAAACCTGAGCTGTGAACCAAGTGTGCTTTCTGCTTTACAAGACTGTAAGAAAATGTTAATTCATGAAAATAGAAATACTGAATAGTGCGAATGATGAACTTTAACAGTTTAACTGGGAGCTGTTTGGGTAAGTTTTAACTATTAGTTTTTTACTTCCTGAAACTAAACAATTAACAATATTTGTGCCAATCATTATCAATAACATTAGTAGTGAACTTCAAAAATATCATAAGGAGTTGGGAAAAGTGTTCTGAGGGAAGTTGGATGGTTCATCTGTCGACTCCCTGCAGGTTTTCTCTGCGTCTGTTCGTGCTGTAACACTATCACACGGAGGGAGTGGCCTGTTTTCTTTCATTTCTCTCCCTCGCCTCACCTGCTTCTCCTTGAATAAAAAAGAAAAAACATAATCTCTCTGTGTGAAAGGCATGATCAAGAAAACCCTGACACCCAGACCAGGCGCGAAGCTTACGATATGTTGACCACTTCTGTCCTAAACATTCAAGCAGAACTTTTTCAAGTAAAATAATAAGTAAAATCCTTTTTTTTAATCTAAGGTGTACTCTGCTCTACTCTTTTATAAAACAAACCCGCTCTCTTCTCTGATTTAAAACAGAAAACAAAACAAACTTGCTACAACTTTAGTGAAACTGGAAAATGTCCTGCTTCCAGTCCACTTAGGCTCTGAATCCTCCCGTCTGTTCTCCCGGCAGCAGACAGGAAACACACTGAGGCCATTCTACACCACCTTTCCCAGCATACACTTCTGTCCCATCAGCCAATCCCCCTGCACTCGCCTCGGTCGTGTACAAAAAGACCCCTGTTTCTGTCAGAAAGCTATTTGAGACGCTCCCTAAATAGCGGGATTGATTTATTCAAGGGACCTTTTTCTTGCTCAACATTTTTTGCTCGCTGGAAGCCAAGACAAACTGATCACACAGCAGCAGATTAGATCTGAAGTCCTCCAGCTCAGATCTACGGGACACTCACACGTCCTCTTCATAAGATTTTCAGATTCATCTTCTAGATTCATGCAGGTAGTGGATTCAGAGCTGGTATGATGTTTGACTCACATCTGCCCCTGGAAGCCCCGGCGCTCCTGGAACCCCATCTTTGCCATCATCTCCATCAGGACCCTGAAAGCGGGAGATGAAACATCAGCTGGGCTCATTTTAGTTTGGAAATCACAACGTTATCATCTATGAAAGCATTCTGGAAGAGGAACAATAAATGAAAAGCTGACTCACTGGTTTTCCACCAACTGTTGAATCTTCTCCTCTGTCGCCCTGAAGACAAACCAAAAGAAAACATTAGATGTAGTTTTTTATATAGTATATAGTATGTTATGTGTTCTTGCCATACAGGACACACTCCTTTTAGGGAGTTAAATTGGGATTTGGAAGATCTTGAACTAAAACTATGCAGTGTAGAAATCTCAGGGAGCGTGAAAGGCCAGTGGATGCAAAAGCAGCCCAGACGTTTAACGTTTAACATGAGATTAAAAATGAATAGATTTCATACTATTTCTATGTTGACTAGTGATTGGTAAAAAAATGTTGTTTTTTTGGTTGTTTTTTTTTAGAGAAAAATGTAATAATTAATTGCTTTTGCTTTGTTTTGTTTAAATCCATATAGTACCTTCTTGCAGTCAGGTCAGTTAACCAAATGAGAAAAATGTTGAGCATGGTTTTGATCTTCTAAAATCAAACATGTGCTGAGGATAGAAGCAGTCGTGTTACTGTGTTTCAGCATTCAAACGACTTAAGTTATACTTCACAGTTCACTGAACAGATTAAACCGGGTTTGAACTAAACCACAAACACTAAATGACCCACATCTGAAACCCCGTTTTAATGAAAAGATGGATACAAGACGGAGACTCACATCAATTCCATCCACTCCGGGAACGCCAGATGTGCCAGGAGGTCCTGGGGGGCCTCTGGGACCAACCGGGCCCCTCTTAAAAGATAAACACAAAAATGGTTTTTCAGTTTTGGTTTGGGGGGGGGGGGTCATATAAAATCCCTCTTGGCGTAGCCTGCAGTGGCGCGACTGTTGCTGTTAGAGAGAAGGGCAGTTCACACAGAGGCCCATTGTCTGGGTGGTGAGAGGGGAAAGGTCATGAAACCAAACCGGGCTTCCCATTATAGTCCCATAATGCTGCCTAAGTAACTGCATGTGTTTATATGACTAAACCTCCTTGCTGTCAGGTGTTCACCCTCGAATGAAGAAACTTTTCAAAATAAAGATCACAACGTCCAAGGCCACAATGAGAGCCAGTAAATACTGTAAGTGTTATAAAGGTCAGACTGTAACACTGGATTTAATCAAATAACTCAAAGATTTACAAATGGATGCACAAACAGAAGTGAATAAGGATCAATAAAATGTAAGAAGGAGCAGTAATGAACAGCACAGACGAGATGAAACTCTTTATGGGAGTTTGAGACTAATGCACATTAAAATTATTTAAATGCATAATTTAGGAGTAGACACCCCAGACTAATTATTTGAACAGTTATAAAGTATAATAGATAATAATTTACTCTAGATTTCATTAATGTTTATGTATGTCCATAAGTGAACAACACAGACAAACTTTTAGTACTCAGTATTAGTTTCAGAAAATAGGAGAAAATATTATTATTATATTAACACCTATCTCTCACCTGAGCTGAACAAATCAGCACGATCTGCAGTAACAGAACCAGCAAGGACTCCCGACAGATCCTGGTGCGAGCCATGGTCTTCCCACGTACCCAGGAAGATGCAAAATCCCTTTTTCCCAGATTAGATGGGGAGCTTGGATGGTCCACCTACCTACAGACACCACCCTGACTGAAACCCCACCGGCTGCTGGAGAAGGAGGATGTGAGAGAGTCCTGATTATTCCCGAGAAGCTGAGTAGGCTGATCGGAGGAGGAGGAGTTCTCTTTATACACAGGGTGGGGAATACGTTCCTTTATTTCAAGTTTTAAAGATGGAAGCAAAAAGTAAATACATTTTTAAAAAAGTCTTAACAAAACCTTTACTTGGTTTTTGTGATCATGTCATATAATTTATTAAAATGTAATTATAATTTCTCTAACCTTCTCTAAGTACCTGTTAAAAAAGTTTAACATTGTTCAATTAACATTATGATCAACTGCTGCAATAATAATACTACTACTAATAATAATAATAATAATAATAACAGAATTTTTCATGATGGTTGATCAAACTTTATCTACTATACAAGCCAGGTAATGCAGGTATGCAGGTAAATAAATGATATACAAATACAAACAGAAAGCATCTGTGTACAGAATCACATCTTTCTCCTATGTTGGAGGATTTTAAGTAACTGCTCCTGTGACTATTTTCTGGACTTCCCAAAAATGTGATTGGTGAATGTGGAATTATTGATTGTTTTGTGACTAATGCATGTCAGGACAATAATGAACCTTCATGCTCAAACAATATCACAATTGATCAGGGGTCAAATAGTGACCGGTTTTCACTCGTGACGTGAACCGTAGACTCCCGGTATGTTTTATCCAGCGCCACCAGCAGGTGGTGGGAGAGTATCGAGCTGCCAATGTTAAGACCAACGAAGAAGAAAGCGTCCGGATGTGTTCACTGTGGCGTCATTTTCAAACCGCCGTAACCGCCGTCGCCTGGCGATTTAAACCTGGAAACGCCGCAGTTCCTCCGAAAAGAGCGTTTAAGAACATTAAAAAAGGAAATTATAACAGGAAAACCAGGTAAGTGTCGGTTTATGATTTTAATGTTGCCCGATTTATCGAAAATAAAACGGCTAAGGTAGGCCGGAAGCTGTGGTTGTATCCAATTAGTGATCAGTAAACGTTTGAAAGAGTCCTAAAAGTTTAATCTGAAGACGAGACCCGCGGTTGATTGGTGGGACGTGGACGGTAATTTATTATTATTATTATTATTATTATTATTTATTTTATTTTAGTTTTCCTTGGTGGGCGTTAATTTATTAATATAATTTTATTTTCCTTGGTGGGCGTTAATTATTATTATGATTATTTTTATCCTTGGTGGTCGTTAATTTTATTTTTTTCTTTGGTGGTCGTTAATTATTATTATTATTTTTTTTTTTTTTTTCCATGGTCGTTATTTTATTTATCCTTGGTGGTCGTTAATTATTATTATAATAATTTTTTTTTTCAATTCAATTCAATTAAAATTTATTTATATAGCGTCTATTACAACACAAGTTGTCTCCAGGATCTTTCCAGAGACCAGAACATGACCCCCGAGCAATTATTACATAAACAGCGGCAGGTAAAAACTTCCCTAGTGGAAGAAAAACCTTAAGCCAAACAGTGGCAGGAAAAACTCCCCTTTAAGAGGGAAGAAACCTTGAGCAGGACCTGGCTCATGAGGGGGGACCCTCCTGCTGAAGACCAGCTTGGTAGAGCAAGAAATAAGAAAGAATAGAGACACCGTCAAAGGTACAAGACAGGATACATTAGTAACTATCTATCTATCTATCTATCTATCTATCTATCTATCTATCTATCTATCTATCTGTCTGTCTGTCTGTCTGTCTGTCTGTCTGTCTGTCTGTCTGTCTGTCTGTCTGTCTGTCTGTCTGTCTGTCTGTCTGTCTGTCTGTCTGTCTGTCTGTCTGTCTGTCTGTCTGTCTGTCTGTCTGTCTGTCTGTCTGTCTGTCTGTCTATCTATCTATCTATCTATCTATCTATCTATCTATCTATCTATCTATCTATCTATCTATCATCAGTCCAATTAGACACTTTCCTTGGTCGTTAATTTATTTTTACCTTGGTGGTCGTTATTTTATTTTTTTTCCTTGGTGGTTGTTAATTATTACTTTTTTCCTTGGTGGTCGATAATAATAATAATAATAATAAAAAATCTTGGTCGTTAATAATAATAATAATTGTTATTGTTATTATTATTAATATTTATTGTTACTATTATTATTTTTTCCTTGGTGGTCGTGAATTACATAACGTTTCAAAAACTAGTTACAGTTTTTGGTTGACATTTGATTAACCTAATACCGTTTAGTTTTGTGGGGTTTTGTGTCGACTGCTGTCACGTTTGCGGTGTAGGTGGATTGTGCTACACTGTGTTGGGAGGTGTTTTTAATATTTGAAGCATCTTAAACTTTTATATTTATTCTTCAGAACAGCCTTTTGTCATGTACTTATTTTGCCTCATTTGTATTTTTATTTTATTGTTTGCTTGTTTTGTTGTTATTGTTTTCAGCCGCCTCAATAACCTGAAACTAGCAATAATAAGGAAATCCTGGATTTCTCTGAAGAGAATTTAATTTAAGAACAACTGGTTGCTTGAATTTAAGCAAGGTTAGTCTCCTAAACACCATGTTTTCATACTGGTTCATTACTTTCTCATCAACGTCTTGTGTTAAAGCTTTATATTAAAATTCTGCAATATTTATAAACATAGTGAGTTTCACTCCTGTATATTTACCTCACAAAAAATGAATCGTATGAGACATAACTTATGAAACAAATCAAACAAATGAGAAATGAGCTTTGATCTTTTCTACGTCTAGAATGCAGGTGGGCTCTGATCCCGAAGATTCCTGGAGCTCATCCATGTCTGCCAGCTGCACCTCTTGTCCAGGGATGCAGCAGCAAAGATGTTTCATCAAGAGAAAAGTCCTGAGGTAGGTTCAAGTTAAGAACGAATTTGATTCGGTTTTTCTTGTCCGTTTATCAAGAGTTTACGTCTGTGTGCAGGAAGTGATCAGATTTCTCTCAATTCGTAGAAATGTCTCTGATTTAAATGAAGTGAGTCTTTGAATATTTAAAAAAAAAAAAAAAAGTAAGTTTTTTTTTTTTTTATATATTGATTATGATGTGGATTTGGGGTTGTTGGGTATCACGCTGCGGCATGTTAAACAGGTTTTTCTTTCTCTGATGTTCTTCTGCTTTAGAAAAACAAAATGTGTTGATGTCATATTTACTCGCTAAATACAGAGTGGGGTTTCTTATTCCTAGTACCAAGAGAGGGACCCCAGAATGGGGTGGTGTTTTAGAGGATTCTGAAGCCTGGGAGTGGGTCTTCTGGCTTTGAATATTCCAAATTGGTCATTGTCTTAGTGTTATTTATAGTAGTTTCGGTCAACCTATGCTGTACTGCAGGACTGCGGCTTATTAATAAAAATTCAAACTTGTATAAACTTAGTAGTTATGCACTTTCAAACACCAGGTTTTTTGTCGGTTCATGTGAAGCTCATGTCCTTATTCCTGTCAGGTCTTTATTGCTCTGCTTGCAGACTGTGGGCCACCTCACCTGTTAGAACTGCACACTTGTAAATATGTTTGTTTCTTTCTGGACTGATCCCATCTCATCCAGATTTAAACTTTTGATTATCAAGTTAATGCATATGGGCCTGCATGTATTCATAACACAGCAGAAGTCGTAATTTACATTTGCTTAAGAAAATCAGATTGTTGCGGAAAAAAAACATCTTGACATGAGTGCTATTTGTCTCGTTCTCAGGAAACGTCAAGGACAGTCTCTCGTCTGTGATGAATCAGTCTACACTGACGATTCGGGTAATGTGGATCTCTAAGTTTTCACATTTGTAGCTCAGTGAAGAAATTATATTTGCATTAAACACAATTATAAAAGCAACAAAAAAAGAGTGTTAAAGTCAGAGCTGTGAACCCTTTGTTCACCAGCAGGGGGAGCTTTTCAGGAGCAAGACGAGCCACTCGATCTTCCTGGATGTCCACTAATCCTCTTAGATTCTCCTTTAAGCCGTCTGCCTTCACCGATCTCCCACTCCACACACTTCAGCAGGTACGCGACTTACAAGCATGTACAAAATGAACAGAACTCAGTCGGATGAAGAGAGCGATGACGAGACCAATTCCCTCAACTCCTCCTTTTGGTCTGATGGAGAGAAGCAAGAAGAGGAAGAGGAGATTGAGAGAATACTTGACTCCAAACTTGTCAGAAATGCCGAAGGCTCGTTTGAGGAGACTTCAGAGGAGGAAAAGCCAGAACGTAATAGCAACGGAAACTTGACAGGCAATATTGAGAAAGAGGGAACTGATAATGAGGAGGAGGAAGAAGAGGAGGAGGAGGAGCAAGAAGAGGAAGAAGAAGAAGAGGAGGAGGAGGAGCAAGAAGAAGAAGAGGAGGAGGAGGAGCAAGAAGAAGAAGAGGAGGAGGAGGAGCAAGAAGAAGAAGAGGAGGAGGAGGAGCAAGAAGAAGAAGAAGAAGAGGAGGAGGAGGAGCAAGAAGAAGAGGAGGAGGAGGAGCAAGAAGAGGAAGAGGAGATTGAGAGAATACTTGACTCCAAACTTATCAGAGATGCCGAAGGCTCGTTTCAGGAGATTTCAGAGGAGGAAAAGCCAGAACGTAATAGCAACGGAAACTTGACAGGCAATATTGAGAAAGAGAGAACTGATGAGGAGGAGGAAGAAGAAGAAGAAGAAGAGGAAGAGGAGGAGGAGCAAGAAGAGGAAGAGGAGATTGAGAGAATACTTGATTCCAAACTTGTCAGAGATGCCGAAGGCTCGTTTCAGGAGACTTCAGAGGAGGAAAAGCCAGAACGTAATAGCAACGGAAACTTGACAGGCAATATTGAGAAAGACGGAAGTGATGAGGAGGAGGAGGAGGAGGAGGAGGAGGAGGAGGAAGAAGATTATGATGATAATGATGATGATGAAATGAGTAGCAGCAGCAGCTGGGATTGTCCAGCTCCGAGCCTGATAACGTCCGGCTACGGCACATACAGGCCAGAAGAGCAGGAGGGAGGAGACCAGCGAGATGACCACACCATAACTGAGTTGGACCAAGACAGCAGAGGGGATTTCTCTGAGATAAGAGACGATGAAGAGGACTATCGTTCGCTTGTCTGCTTTGGCGACTTTGATGTTGATCCTCCGTATGAGCCAGATTTCACTAAAATCCCAGTATGTGCGTTAGAGGAACACAAACTAGTTCCTAATGTATCCTGTTCCACTGGAGATCCACTGAAGGAGATCCCCCTTACCGGCATGACGTTGGAGCAGGAGAAGAAAGATGAACACAAGCTGAGAAATACAGCAGCAGAGGAGCAACTTCACATCCAGACGGAAGGAGATTTCCTGTTGAATAAGAAGTACTGGGAAGATGGGATAGAGCTTAAAAAAGATGAAAAGCAAGAGCACCACCGTGAGCAGAGGAACATCGATAAAGATGCAGAGGACGGAGCGGAGACTAATGATCCAGATGAGTTTTCGAGCAACAAAGACGTCGAGTTCCTCGACTCCAAAGTGGATTCAAGCTGGATGATGTACAATAAGATGCACAAGGATTGGGAAGGAAAGCTGCGACTGAGGACGGGTACACAGCTGCATGTCTCCACATGAGTACACGTTTGAAACATTATGAGTCATAATATCAGACCTTTTTATCAGTTTACTTCTGGAAGCAGAATACCTTCTGCAGGTGCTAAAGATATCCTAAATACCACCAGGACATGTTGGAGTAGTCAACTTCAGCAGTTTACATTTATATTCTAGATATAAATGATCTCTGTGTCTTATTTATCTTTCTTTGTAGTGAAAAAAAATGTAATTCTCAAATCACAAAGTCCAGGATGTTTTCTCAGCCAGGTGGCCTGTACACCTGCAGGAGTACAACTGCATTCATCTATATGTTGCAAAACAGGCTGCAGACTTCTAACATCAAGGGCTTTGTTTTTCTGTTGTATAAGATTGTCTTCCAGACAAGTCGGGATGCAACAAATCCTGGTTGAGGATGCATGCCTTTAAACAACTAACGGAGGTCATGGAGAACAGTGTCCGTGTCAAACTCAAAAGATGCTCGATGAGCTTCAGGTGAAACATTCATTTTATTCATGGTTATTAATGTTTCTTTGCAGATGCAGCGAGCTGTCTGGAGGAGCGACTGGCTGGACTGGATTTATCAGCATCACCTCAGCAGGAGTTTGAGGAGCAGACTGACGTCAGCAGCGATCACAGTGATTCCAGCGATCCCAGCGATTTCCTGTTGAATAAGAAGTACTGGGAAGATGGAATAGATCTAAAAATATATGAAAAGCAAGAGCAAATGCGGCACCACCGTGAGCAGAGGAACGTCGATAAAGACACAGAGGACGGAGCGGAGACTAATGATCCAGATGAGTTTTCGAGCAACAAAGACGTCGAGTTCCTCGACTCCAAAGTGGATTCAAGCTGGATGATGTACAATAAGATGCACGAGGATTGGGAAGGAAAGCTGCGACTGAGGACGGGTACACAGCTGCATGTCTCCACATGAGTACACGTTTGAAACATTATGAGTCATAATATCAGACCTTTTTATCAGTTTACTTCTGGAAGCAGAATACCTTCTGCAGGTGCTAAAGATATCCTAAATACCACCAGGACATGTTGGAGTAGTCAACTTCAGCAGTTTACATTTATATTCTAGATATAAATGATCTCTGTGTCTCTGTGACAGCCAGGTGGCCTGTACACCTGCAGGAGTAGCACTGCATTCATGTATATGTTGCAAAACAGGCTGCAGACTTCTAACATCAAGGGTTAACGTGTTCTGTGTAGGTTTCCATGGTGATCTGCCAGGTGAAAAGTGAATTTTCTTTACATTTAAAGCTCCGGATTCTGTCAGCATGTCTTTAATCCTTTTGTTTAAGTTACAATCTAATTTGTTTTTCAGTCATTCGTCCAGTGATGAGTCAGCAGATCATCAAAAAGACCGATCCAGTAGCCAAGTAAGTTAGAAACCCTTTACAATTAAGAGGGAACCTCCATTCTGTTGACTCTCATGTTGACTGAATAAAAAGGACCCGTCTGAGGAGACGTAATGTGGACTGTAACCCTTCACGTGATCATGGAAGCTTTGGTCTGAGGGGCTCACGTTCTCTGATAAATCATATCTACAGTGGGGAGGAGCGGGACTTATGACTTAGTTTAAAACCCTGTCCCAGTGCTTTTTTCTACATCTTTTTTGACATTTCGGGGACCCTGATGGAGCGTCAGAACCGCCCGTCTGCTCACTGCTAGGAAGGAACACCGCTTACTCTGGAAATCGCACAAAATCCCGCAAGATGACAGGAAATTACAAACTGGCAGTTCCTGTAGAGATGATAAAACAAATTGGCATGAACAGGGGTTTTTTATTCCATTTAGAGCGATTTGTGTGTAGATGCTTATTGTGTCACAATGCAGGTAACATTGGGTCTGCACAACAACGTTGAGTATAAAGTGCCGGAAGTGTGGACCTGGACGACGTTGACATCTAATCATCGTTGCATAATTGTTTCCAAAAATGTCACTCGACTTTCAGAGTAGATTCAGAGTAGATTCAGAGTAGATTCAGAGTAGATTCAGAGTAGATTCAGAGTAGATTCAGAGTAGATTCAGAGTAGATTCAGAGAAATGCTCCTCTGTGGTGAGATTTAGTGGCTTTATCCTTCTTATTTTGGATCTTTTGGATTTATTTCTTCAAGCGCTTGTCTTGTCTCTGCAGGTATTTCCAGTACAAGCAGGTCTGGGAGACGTTCAGACTTCCTGGAGAGAGAGACAGGAAAGCTCTCCGCTGGCAGATAAAGGTACGAAGAGCCGCAGCTGGTCACACACACGACACACCGGCATTCACGTCCTCGCAGGTCTTTGAAGCCTCGTTCAGACGTCCACTGACGTCTGACGGCAGCTGAACAGACCTTTTTTCTAAATGTTTAACGTCCATGTAGAGACGTGCTGTTTTCAGTTGATTTCATCCACCGCGTGACGTTTTTACATCGTAGTTGCTTTGCACGCTAAAACAATGTAAGCGGGTACATTTGTTAAGTTTTTAGTGTTTTTAAGAACTGTGATTATACAGACGACTTTTTACTCTTTGCAGTTATTAGTTTATTATATAATAAACACAATTTCATATATACGGATAAATGGGAAACTAGGTTTGACAATTTCCTAAATGGAAAAATAAAAAAAAGTAAACCATTTTTTAGAAGATGTTTTTGGATATGAAACATTAAAAATGAATTGTTTGACCATTATTGACATTTCTTTTAAAGCCGAAGGTATTATGTAAGTGCTGAGGAGTTTGAAAGGTTTTAACCGTTTTAACCAGCAGATGCAGCGTGAACAGAAGCCGGAGTTTCTCGTCTCCACGTTTCTGCTCTGAGCTGGACTGCTCAGCACTAACCCGGCTTTTATTAAACATTTTACACCGACGTGGCTCCTGATATTGATATGGTTGTTTTGGAGTTGGTAGTAACTTCACATTCAGATACACAGAAGTCATCATTTCTACCGTTTATTTTCCTCCACGTTGTGAATGTCATTTCTACCGTTTCCAGGAGCCGCTCGCGTACCAGCCTGCTTGATTTTTGTCTTGTTTCTTTTGGACAGACTCGTGCTCGGAGTGGTGGCGATCTTAGTCCCAAACCCTGTAAGTCAACAGAAACCTGCTTTCTCCACTCAGCTGACTCAACAAAACCTTAGGGATCATTTTAAAAAGCAATGTTTGTCAGTTCTCGTCTGTATGGAAGCTACTGTGGCAGTTTTGTTTATAGTTTGCACATTTCTAACAGCACTTTCATTCAGTTCACCAGGTTTGAAGGTGAAATAATTCTTCAGTTGAGGCTAGTTTAGGAAGATGTTGGGTCTAAATTAGTGAAAGAATGGAGCTCTTTACAGCTGATGCGATCCTGAAATTTCCAACATGTTCTGTGTAGGTTTCCATGGTGATCTGCCAGGTGAAAAGTGAATTGTCATTACATTTAAAGCTCTGGATTCTGTCTCAGCATGTCTTTAATCTTATTTCATAACCCAAATCACCCCCCCCACACAGCGTGCCCCACTTGTGTACCATTGCTGTTTTTTTTGTTTGTTACAATCTAATTAATTTGTTTTTCAGTCATTCGTCCAGTGATGAGTCAGCAGATCATCAAAAAGACCGATCCAGTAGCCAAGTAAGTTAGAAACCCTTTACAATTAAGAGGGAACCTCCATTCTGTTGACTCTCATGTTGACTGAATAAAAACGACCCGTCTGAGGAGACGTAATGTGGACTGTAACCCTTCACGTGTTCATGGAAGCTTTGGTCTGAGGGGCTCACGTTCTCTGATAAATCATATCTACAGTGGGGAGGAGCGGGACTTATGACTTAGTTTAAAACCCTGTCCCAGTGCTTTTTTCTACATCTTTTTTGACATTTCGGGGACCCTGATGGAGCGTCAGAACCGCCCGTCTGCTCACTGCTAGGAAGGAACACCGCTTACTCTGGAAATCGCACAAAATCCCGCAAGATGACAGGAAATTACAAACTGGCAGTTCATGTAGAGATGATAAAACAAATTGGCATGAACAGGGGTTTTTAATTCAATTTAGAGCGATTTGTGTGTAGATGCTTATTGTGTCACAACGCAGGTAACATTGGGTCTGCACAACAACGTTGAGTATAAAGTGCCGGAAGTGTGGACCTGGACGACGTTGACATCTAATCATCGTTGCATAATTGTTTCCAAAAATGTCACTCGACTTTCAGAGTAGATTCAGAGAATCTGCTCCTCTGTGGTGAGATTTAGTGGCTTTGTCCTTCTTATTTTGGATCTTTTGGATTTATTTCTTCAAGCGCTTGTCTTGTCTCTGCAGGTATTTCCAGTACAAGCAGGTCTGGGAGACGTTCAGACTTCCTGGAGAGAGAGACAGGAAAGCTCTCCGCTGGCAGATAAAGGTACGAAGAGCCGCAGCTGGTCACACACACGACACACCGGCATTCACGTCCTCGCAGGTCTTTGAAGCCTCGTTCAGACGTCCACTGACGTCTGACGGCAGCTGAACAGACCTTTTTTCTAAATGTTTAACGTCCATGTAGAGACGTGCTGTTTTCAGTTGATTTCATCCACCGCGTGACGTTTTTACATCGTAGTTGCTTTGCACGCTAAAACAATGTAAGCGTGTACATTGGTTAAGTTTTTAGTGTTTTTAAGAACTGTGATTATTCAGACGACTTTTTACTCTTTGCAGTTATTAGTTTATTATATAATAAACACAACTTCATATATACGGATAAATGGGAAACTAGGTTTGACAATTTCCTAAATGGAAAAATAAAAAAAAGTAAACCATTTTTTAGAAGATGTTTTTGGATATGAAACATTAAAAATGAATTGTTTGACCATTATTGACATTTCTTTTAAAGCCGAAGGTATTATGTAAGTGCTGAGGAGTTTGAAAGGTTTTAACCGTTTTAACCAGCAGATGCAGCGTGAACAGAAGCCGGAGTTTCTCGTCTCCACGTTTCTGCTCTGAGCTGGACTGCTCAGCACTAACCCGGCTTTTATTAAACATTTTACACCGACGTGGCTCCTGATATTGATATGGTTGTTTTGGAGTTGGTAGTAACTTCACATTCAGATACACAGAAGTCATCATTTCTACCGTTTATTTTCCTCCACGTTGTGAATGTCATTTCTACCGTTTCCAGGAGCCGCTCGCGTACCAGCCTGCTTGATTTTTGTCTTTTTTTGTTCTTTTGGACAGACTCGTGCTCGGAGTGGTGGCGATCTTTCTGTATAGGTTGGAAATGTTAAAATGAATAATAGATTTGACATAATTTGCAGATATTATTAAATCAAAGAAATCCCACCGTCTGGGCTTTAACTTGTCTTGCAGTCTGATGACGACGTCCATGTGTGACATCAGAAGAGCTCTCCGAGGGACGCTGGCTTCACATTCTCACTGCAGAAATCACTCACATGGACATGCAGACCAGTGACCTAAACGGCTCAAATCTTGCCGTCTCTGTTTCACCCTAAACCTCGACGAGTTCACATCCCCAACACCTACATTGTGCCAACAGAGGAGAATCGCTCGGCGCTGCGAGGTCAGGACCGACCTGGCCAACGGTTATCGGCCTTGAGATCTGCACATCCTTTTAAGACGCATTGTTTTTTTTATTACAGGTATTTATTGACTTATTTGCATTGCGTTTAATAAAAGACAAAAAGTGTGGTGATGAGTTAATTTATTATATGTCTCGTCTTCTAGGGGACGTCAGAGTAAGGTAGTTTATACGGGTACAGGGGTGAGTAGCGGTGGTCGTGCCAGAGCAGTTTCTCCTCCAGAAACCGGACCGTTTCCAGCGTCAGGACGACGGCTTCATGCTTCAGCATGCTGTGGACATTCAGACCTGATGGAGACGAGACAAATATTAAATCAAATATTCTACATTCAAACCTGAGGACGATTTTATATTCGTCACGTTAATAAAAGCTGCTGCAATATGACGGCAATACTACAGGTATTTGCAGTTATATTCTTTAAAATAAAAGACTGAATACATCATCTGGGGAAAAAAAAACCAAATACTTTTATGCCTGGAATAACTCAGAAAAATGAAGCTTCAATGCATTTTTTTAATTGGAAATAGTCAAATTCTGACTGAACACTAGCTCACCGATGGCTGGGATGATGTTCACCTTCTTCAAGTTTGCTGTGGCCTGCAGGATGTTTTCAGGAAACGCTTCACCACTAAAAACAGCAGCAATGTGAGAGTCCTGTTCACAGCCTGGAGCCTGAAATCATTGATCCACACACATACTCACACATCCACTATTAGGACGGACTCTCCCCAGTGTCTGGCGCTGAGGAGGTCCAGCAGGTACTGAGGGTCTGGTGTGGGGACGTTCAGGGAGTCCACAATGTGAAGGTCGTCCTACAGAAACGAACCAGTCGAGTCAGAACTCACGGGACTGGAAAATGTGGAACTGGAAAACAATTCAACTGTGAAGGCCGTTTAAAAACAAGCCTGGGAAAACCTGCAGAGGTCTCAATGGGAACAACCCTGTCTGGTTCCTGCATCCCTCAGAGCTGAGCCGGCTGATGCAGCTCGCTTTCACATGAATTTCATTTGCACAAATAAAATTTAAAAAAGAAAGCTTCGTGTATCCAGAAGTTCGACTTCTGCAGGACGCCGAGCTGCCATGGAGCTCCACGGCTGAGTATTCAAAAGTCCAATAACCGAAATAATTTAGGAGAAAATGTTCATTAAATGTCAGGGTTTTTTAAACATACGTTTGTGAGATCTACATTTAGGAAAAATGTATAAGCTATATAGTTCTAAGAAAAAAAATGTAAAAGTGTGAAAAAGAGTGCAGGTGGGAACGTCAAGATAAAAAAAAAAAAAGTCTCTTTTCACTACAAATATGTAAATAATCACATCCAAGGAAATAACTAATAGTTCATTGTGGACAAAATCTTTCCAGAGTGAGTGCTGATGCAGCTGCACAGGAAAAAACTGAAATATGGCACGATAAACGCTTTCATGTAATCAAACATCAGTCTTAGTGGGGCTTTCGGATCAGGAACTGCACTCGTGAAGTCTGTTTGGGAAAGACTGAAATTTAAATCATGATGCTCAGTAGTCAAGTTGCATGGCCTCAGTTTCCGGAGCAGATCGGATCTTCCTTTTTGTTGGTCGTTTTGCCGTGTTCCTGTATACCATCATCATCTGTGCCTGCTTGTTCCCATTTCAGGAATCTGCTGGGACCTATTCCAGTTCTCCTCAGGTGAAAACAGGTACACAGCCTGATCAGGTCACCAGTCCATCGCAGAATCACCCGACATGCATGTTTCAGGACTGCGGGAAGAAGCCAGAGTACCCGGAGAAAACCTCCGCCAGCTTAGGGAAACTCCCCGGAGAAAGACTCCTGCTGGGAGTCGAACCAGGAAGAAACAGCGCTAATCCTTAAACCAAGCCGCTATAACGCCAGCTTTAATTTAAAGAGAAAGAAAAATCAACTGGCATTTAAATTTCATTCATGCTCCCAGTAATTCCCAGTGATGTCACCAGCTGCCATGATTGCATCCACTAAGAAATTCCCCCCATCAGGGTTTTCCTTACCTGAGCCATCTTGGAGCTCAGCGCCACTTTGAGTCCCTGCACTCGGACCTTCATGGGTAACATGTAGTAGTAACTGGTCGGCCCCCTCGGTCCGTGCGCCACCCCACCTGAGTGAAACGTCACCTGTCAGATGCGCTCGTGTCCAGCGTTTGAATCTGTCCACATCAAACGACTGAAGGAGGAATCATTGTCCTCGTTTGTGAATCCTGACAGACTCCACGTTTACAGATAAATACCGAACTGTATTTATTCAATTACACTTTTACAAAACCAGGAAAAAGACACACAAAAGAAGGTTTTAAGAGTAACGTCAGAGGAGTTACCTCCTTTCCATATCGGTGATCGGATGCTTCCGTGGCGAGCTCTTCCACTTCCTTTCTGATTCCAGGGTTTCCTGCCTCCACCTCGGACCTCTGACCGGACCTTTGTGTTGGCGTGGCTCTGACACATCGAGACAACTATTAACCAAATGAATATTACCGTTTCCTTTTTTCTTTTAACCGTCTCTGCAATCAGATGTAGCCAACGCTGTTCTTAAAATAATAACTAGATTTCTCTCTCGCACATTCAAATTTATTTGCAAGTGCTAAAAATAAACTTACAATTCTTTTGTAATTCCTTTGCCATTTTTCAACATCGTACAGAATATCCAGCCTAAAGAACAAGAACAAAGAACCATTTACATACGTGTCTCAGGAGATGTTCTGCATCAACTGTAGCCGGGAAATATGCCTCTTTACCTCGGAGAAACGGCAAAGACGTCCGGGTGGAGCTGAGCCAAACCCAGCGGCTCACCGTCCGTCTCCAGCGTCTCCACCCACGTGTGGACGGGACTCAGGTGAGCAGGAACGACAGCATCGCACTTCCTCAGCAGGGGCAGGGAGGAGTCTGCAGGAGGCGGACGTTCTGCAGGAGAACACAGGACAGCGGTGGGGAACGGGTCAGAGCTGCGGCCCCCGACGCGATCTGAGCGAACAGTCCCGTCATGACGTCCAGAACATGCTGGCAAGTCTCGAAGAAACTCATATCTGACATAGTTTTTGAATGTATGAACCCAACATAAGCATGTTTATGAAGACTTCTGCGCTGTAGACTCACTTAACCGGGCAGGTTCCACGAGGTTGGAAGGCAGCAGTAGGTTGGGAGGTAGAGCGCCCTCAGCAGAGAACGAAGACGTGAACTGGCCACAAAAAACAAAACACCATCATAAAATGTTCTATTTGAGCTGTAAAACCAACAACGGTTTACTGAGAAGCTTCTGGAGTTCATGAGCATCACGTGTTTGTCATTTATAAATAAAAATCATTATTAGTGATACCGAAACATTCAGTCCAGCGTTGCCTTTAGTGGCTGATCATTTCAGTCGCCTTTCAAACTATTTGAGCCTCTGGCTGGAAACTGGATGGATGAATGTTTCAACTGCTTGGGACAGTTTTACAGACTAAATTTTACTGGAAGGACTCAAATAATCATTTTACAAGAAAAGTGTCTTCAAAGGTTTTAGCAGCTTAAGGGAACAAAGAGGACTTTCTTTATAGTAACCTGTAGCTAAGCGAATAAAACAAACAAACTGTAAAAGAAAAAGCACTTTAAAAAATTCCTTAAATCCCCTTCCCCTTAAACTGACAAATCGCTGCAAATGTGAAAAGAGTGATTTTCTCAGCACTTTAAGCAGATTTGACTTTATTCTTTAAAAGCAGGTTTTAAGCCTGAAGCTGATCTTTGTTTTCTTCAGATTCGCCACGAAGACACGTTTATGTCATCAAGTTTCAAATTAACATTAAATTGAACCTTTTAAATAACCATTTAAAAACTTTTTTTCTGTAAATTGTAAAATTCTGGTAGTTATTTTACAAGAGATAAAATGTCTAAACACATCTATTTGAATTTATGGACGAAGTATTTGAATATCTACGAAACTATAAACAAATCAAATAAGAAAATAGTCACCAGATAAAACAATTATGTATAAATACAAGAAAATAAAAGCTGCAGTTTGTTTCGGAGTTTAAATTTTAATGTTTCCGCTGCTGCTTTTCTGTTGAAACTCTTCATAAACGACAAACTTACCCTTTTAGCGACTCCTCTGCCGAAAACCACGAGTGAAAATCGAAGCATTGTTGCGTTGGCTTTCTCCCAAACCTCCCAAACACATTTAATTATCGATCACAAGTTCAAATAAAGACATTTTAATCAGATTCAGGATGAAAAGGTCGAGAAGGCTTTACTCGTGTTGACGATGGCGCATGTTGATGGCGTCACATGTTGGGCTCGGCTGTGCCACCTGCTGGCTAAAGGAAGTAACAGCATCCAGGTCCGCAGGTCTCAGGTTTGAAGGGTCTCCGGTCCACTCCTCATGAACGAACCGGTCCGGAGGTGTCAGGTTTGAAGGGTCTCCGGTCCACTCCTCATGAACGAACCGGTCCCGAGGTCTCAGGTTTGAAGGGTCTCCAGTCCACTCCTCATGAACGAACCGGTCCGGAGGTCTCAGGTTTGAAGGGTCTCCAGTCCACTCCTCATGAACGAACCGGTCCGGAGGTGTCAGGTTTGAAGGGTCTCCGGTCCACTCCTCATGAACGAACCGGTCCCGAGGTCTCAGGTTTGAAGGGTCTCCAGTCCACTCCTCATGAACGAACCGGTCCCGAGGTCTCAGGTTTGAAGGGTCTCCAGTCCACTCCTCATGAACGAACCGGTCCCGAGGTCTCAGGTTTGAAGGGTCTCCAGTCCACTCCTCATGAACAAACCGGTCCGCAGGTCTCAGGTTTGAAGGGTCTCCGGTCCACTCCTCATGAACGAACCGGTCCCGAGGTCTCAGGTTTGAAGGGTCTCCAGTCCACTCCTCATGAACGAACCGGTCCGGAGGTCTCAGGTTTGAAGGGTCTCCGGTCCACTCCTCATGAACGAACCGGTCCGCAGGTCCCAGGTTTGAAGGGTCTCCGGTCCACCCCTCATGAACGAACCGGTCCCGAGGTCTCAGGTTTGAAGGGTCTCCGGTCCACTCCTCATGAACGAACCGGTCCCGAGGTCTCAGGTTTGAAGGGTCTCCGGTCCACCCCTCATGAACGAACCGGTCCAGAGGTCTCAGGTTTGAAGGGTCTCCGGTCCACTCCTCATGAACGAACCGGTCCGGAGGTGTCAGGTTTGAAGGGTCTCCGGTCCACTCCTCATGAACGAACCGGTCCGCAGGTCCCAGGTTTGAAGGGTCTCCGGTCCACTCCTCATGAACGAACCGGTCCGGAGGTGTCAGGTTTGAAGGGTCTCCGGTCCACCTCTCATGAACGAACCGGTCCCGAGGTCTCAGGTTTGAAGGGTCTCCGGTCCACTCCTCATGAACGAACCGGTCCCGAGGTCTCAGGTTTGAAGGGTCTCCGGTCCACCCCTCATGAACGAACCGGTCCAGAGGTCTCAGGTTTGAAGGGTCTCCGGTCCACTCCTCATGAACGAACCGGTCCAGAGGTCTCAGGTTTGAAGGGTCTCCGGTCCACTCCTCATGAACAAACCGGTCCGCAGGTCTCAGGTTTGAAGGGTCTCCGGTCCACCCCTCATGAACGAACCGGTCCGGAGGTCTCAGGTTTGAAGGGTCTCTTCTCCAGACTGGATGATCTAAATAGGGTTTAGATTAGACTCATAGAAAGACACTCCAGAAGAGTCCAGCGTTTTGTCCTTAGTCCTTCTTGGCTGGTTTTAGTTGTGTATTTTATGTCTTTTTCCTGTTGTAGAACCCAGAACCTGCAACAAGACTAATGTTTCTGTCACTTGGCAGCACATTTCACACCTGAATGCCTTGATAGTCTTGTACTTCACAGATTCAAAAGCAGCCCCGTGAAATAACCGAAGCTCCTCCGAGTTTCACTGTAGGTACAGTGTACTTTTCCTTGAATTGCCCATTTTTGCATATGTGAACACAGAGTTTATGTGACTTGTCAAAAAGCTCCATTTGTGTCTCATCTGTCTGAAAGGACATTCCCCCATAAGCTTTGTAGCTTGTCAATGTGCATTTTGACAGTTTCCTGTCACCCTTTTTATATGATTTGCTTTCAACAGTGGAGTATTCCTCTCTCCTCCACTTTCCATTGAAATATATACAGAAGATTAAATAGATATTGCAGAAAATGGACAGATATTTGCACAGCGATATAATGAAACTACATTCAGTAAACTGTGTTACACAAACTCTGTTGCAGCGAGGACAGTATTACACAGTCACATGCAGCGACCCGAAAGGCACATGTGATTTATTGCACATGATCATTAAACAGTCTGATGCAGAGGGGATGAAAGATCTCCGGAAAAGCTCGGTCTTACACTGTGGGTGCCGCATCTGCTGCTACGAGAGCTGCTTAGAGCTTCACAGTGCCATGGAGGGGGTGAGGGATGGTCCAGGACAGAGATGGCCCTCATAACCAGCTTGCTGGGTCTCTTTCTGCCCCACTCGGTGTTGCCACATCTCCAGCAGACAACACTGCAGATGTGAAATATTGGTGTTGATGTGAAGCTTGTTAGCATCACACCAGGTGACAAAGTCGTTGATCTCCCGTAGACTAGGTCGTTCCCCTCAGATACATAGCCTAGGATAGCTCTAACATCTGAGAACCTCTGAACGTGGCAGTGGTCTCAATTGTGTTTGAAGTTTGAGGTGTAGAGGGAGAAAAGGAAAGGGGTGAGAACTGTTCCCTGAGGAGCTCCTGTGCCGCAGACAACCATATCTGACACATCGTCATGAAGCCTCACATGCTGAGGTCTGTTGGCGAGGTAGTCGATGGTCCATGCAGTCAGCCTACAGTCCACACCAGCTCCTTCGAGCTTCCCCCTCACCAGAGTTGGTTGACTGGAGAAGTCAAAAAACTTGTCCCTCACAGTGCTCCCAGAGGTGTCCAGCTGGGAGAGGGATCTGTGCAGCAGGTACATTACAGCATCATCCACCCCCGAGCACACCACAGAGCTGGTGCAGAGTTGAATCTGTTGAAGAACAGGTTCAGTTTGTTTGCCCATTCCCCGTCTCCAGCTACTGGGCCCCAGTCATACTGTTGGAGACGTTCCTCCAGCTTCCTCCTGTCCTGTTCTGGCGTCACACATTTCACACATTGACCTAAATCCCACTGGGAATCTTTGGGATGTGCTATAGAAGTGGTCCAACTCTCCCACCATCAATACAAGATCTTAGGAAAAAGTTAATGCAACTGTGGACTAAAAACAAATGTTGACATAACAGAAACCTATTACAAAGATGCCACAGTAAACATGTGTTGTAATTATAGTTGCAGTTGGTAAGTTTATTTTTGTTATGTTTGCTAAAATTACTACTATTTTCTGATATTAGATAAACCAGGTAATTTGATAAACAAAGTTGCTCAGTGTTTCCACAGCTCACGTTGCAGCTCCTCCAATCACAGCCAGGGGGCGTGTTTGACAAATACCAATCAGAATTGCATACAAGCTCCATAAGCGCTCCAGACAACCTCACCCCACCTCCTCCCTCCAGCTCTGTGGCTCATGTAAATATTCACATGAGTGAGTAGAAAGGTCCAATGGCAGGTTGGGAGGAGCATGAACATTGTATGCAATCAAATCTTCTAGCCAGTTATTGGATTTTTGGGAAATTCCTGACTGCATCTTTAAATCTATGGCTAGTCCAATAAAAATTTAGACTTCCTTTCCAGAAAATTTGCAATAACTCTTTAATAATTTCTATACATACACAGTACATTTAAGTACAATACGCATCCAACAGAGTTGAAAGATTCCATAAAAAAGTACAATATCTTACAGTTTATTTTCTAATATTAAATAAAAACTCTCCATTCTTTTGATCTTTAAATAATTACCAATAAATCTATAAAATTTCCTCCTTGAGTTTTAACAAAATGTACAAAAACAAAATATCTTCTTTCAAACAAGCATTGAACAAACTTAAATGTTTCAGATTATACAGATGTTTTCCTTTAAAAAACACATGCAAGGATGATGTATTTTAATGGTGCTTTACTGCACAGTTATAATCTGGGTATTTACATAAAAATAAATGCAGGACAGCAACAAACCACGCAAAATAAAAACAATCACAATAAAAAATACAAACAAAAGCCACACTAAACATTCATGGGCTTATACAAGGTTGGATAAAAAGTATGTCGAGTCTTTTAGATATTTTTCATTTGGAACTTCAAGGTCCAAGTTTCCTGGATGAAAGTCAAGCCTCCCTGTTGTGTTGTATTTACGGTTTGGAATTTTAGGATTTTCTGTTTTAGTTGGGAACACAGTGACGTAGTATCCACCTGAACTGTTAGGTACCCTTATTTGAGAACTTGGAAAATTCCCCTTGTGGTCATTGTCGCCGGCTGGAATTTGTCTGATGTGTCTGGAGTTCCTCGTGTCAGCATTAATCCCAACAAAGGGCATCCCATCACTATAGTTTTGTGGTGCCTGGAGGTCCAATTTTGAACCCCTGGCTCTAGGCATATGATCTTTTTCTGTGAAATCATCAATGTTGAGGTCTGCACGACTGAAATCAATATCTGGTCTCAAAGCGTCTTCCATTGCAGGGTAGCTGGACCTCACGTTGGTTCTGGGAGACTTTCTACTAGTACGTAGCCTAATGTGATTATCTATGTCAGGGTCAGGCATTTTTGTGCTCATACTTTTCATATTTGATCTGTGATACTCATTGGAGGATCTTTTGAACTTCAGTGAAGGATTGTCGAGGTTTAGATCTGGAGATCTGATACGCAGCTGTGGATCAAGCTTTGTAGCTTTGGGTACGGTGCCACCCATGTTTGGGCTGACCTTTGGACCTGTGATACTTGCCGTCGGCTCTCCAGATTTTATGTTCAGTTTTGCATTTGGAGGAGAAATATCAGGGTTTGTTGGCCTCAGAGGTGCGCCAAAGTCAATATCAGACCCCAAATTTTTAAGGTCTGAACTTCCAAACTGAGACATCTTGAAAGAGGGGAGTTTGAATTTTCTGTCTGTCAAATTATAATCAGTCTGAGGACCATGCATGTCTATTGAGGGGCTATTTGCATCAATGTCCAGACCTCCTAAATCTCCTTTAACTTGAGGGACAATATTTATGTCTGGTTGTCCTAGTTTACCATTTTTTTGTAGATCAGGCTGTTTTGTCCTGAGGTCTACCTTTGGACCCTTGACCAGAGCATCACGTTGATCTAAAGATGGCATACTTAGTCCATATCCAATACTGGCATCTGGAGTGTTCATATCCAGCCTGGGAGCTTTGAGGTTTGGCAAGCCAAGCTTGGGTGTCTCAAGTCCACCTTTCATCTTTGGAATGTTGACACTTACATCTTTTACGTCTGAATTTAATTTCCTAGTTTGGTCTTTTGGTAACTGGACATCAAGATTTTGTGGACTGAGATCAAGATTTGGGCTATCCAACTTTGGATGAGAAAATCCTACGTCAGGCATTTTCAAATGTGGCATTTTAAATTTCCCTGATGGGTCAAGTCCTTCTTTCATATTCGGAAATTTGACCTTTAAATCTGAGGTTTTTAGGTCTGGGTCTAATTTCAATCCTTTTCCTAACTGAGCCTTAGCATCTGGTAAATTGAGATCAAGTTCTGAACTTTCCAACTTTGGTCTAGAAAGTTCAACATCAGGAAATTTGAAATTGGGTGATTTAAATTTTCTTGATGGGCCTCCAGAATCGATATCTGGAACATCAAAGTCTGTTTTGGAGCTTTTTAGGCCGATACTTGGCGCACCAATATTGATCTTTGGGTTATTAAGATTACCATCAATTTCAGGCCTTTTTAGGTTTGGTAGTTTAATTTTAGACTTGTTCAGTTTTGCTTTTGGTGAGTCAACGCTGACATCTGGAGTGCTCACATCTAATTTGGGAGTTTTAAGGTCCATGTTTGGCAAGTCCAAATCCGGGGCATTCATTTCACCCTTTATCTTTGGAGCTTGTAGACCCAAATCTGGGGATTTCAGATCTGCATTTAGATCCAAATTTGGTCCTTTTGGCGTTGTACCTGAAAGATTAAACTTTGGCATTTTCAATTTTCCAGAGGGAGCATTAACGTCCCAGTCTGGACCTTGAAGTTCTGGCATTTTCAGTTTCCCTGATGGCATGTCTAGGTGGACATCTGGGGTTTTGAAGCCCAGCTTGGGAGTTTTAAGGTCTGCCTTGGGCACATTTATTCCACCACCGAGATTGGGACCAGAAATATCTAGGTCAGGTGTATCTATATCTAGGTCAGGTTTGGAACCTTTGAAGTTCACATTGGGTGCATTTACATTTATGTCTGGGCCATTCAAGTTGCCATCAAATTCAGGTCCTTTCATGTGTGGTAGGTTGAATTTTGGCATTTTAAATTTGGGAAGTTTCAGCTTTTTTTTCGGTGACCGAATGTTGACATCTGGAGTGCTCACATCTAATTTGGGAGTTTTAAGGTCCATGTTTGGCAAGTCCAAATCCGGGGCATTCATTTCACCCTTTATCTTTGGAGCTTGTAGACTCAAATCTGGGGATTTCAGATCTGCATTTAGATCCAAATTTGGTCCTTTTGGCGTTGTACCTGGAAGATTAAACTTTGGCATTTTCAATTTTCCAGAGGGAGCATTAACATCCCAGTCTGGACCTTGAAGTTCTGGCATTTTCAGTTTCCCTGATGGCATGTCTAGGTTGACATCTGGGGTTTTGAAGCCCAGCTTGGGAGTTTTAAGGTCTGCCTTGGGCACATTTATTCCACCACCGAGATTGGGACCAGAAATATCTAGGTCAGGTGTATCTATATCTAGGTCAGGTGTATCTATATCTAGGTCAGGTTTGGAACCTTTGAAGTTCACATTGGGTGCATTTACATTTATGTCTGGGCCATTCAAACTGCCATCAAATTCAGGTCCTTTCAGGTGTGGGAGGTTGAATTTTGGCGTTTTAAATTTGGGAAATTTCAGCTTTGTTTTCGGTGAACGAATGTTGACATCTGGAGTGCTCACATCTAATTTGGGAGTTTTAAGGTCCATGTTTGGCAAGTCCAAATCCGGGGCATTCATTTCACCCTTTATCTTTGGAGCTTGTAGACCCAAATCTGGGGATTTCAGATCTGCATTTAGATCCAAATTTGGTCCTTTTGGCATTGTACCTGGAAGATTAAACTTTGGCATTTTCAATTTTCCAGAGGGAGCATTAACATCCCAATCTGGACCTTGAAGTTCTGGCATTTTCAGTTTCCCTGATGGCATGTCTAGGTTGACATCTGGGGTTTTGGAGCCCAGCTTGGGAGTTTTAAGGTCTGCCTTGGGCACATTTATTCCACCACCGAGATTGGGACCAGAAATATCTAGGTCAGGTGTATCTATATCTAGGTCAGGTTTGGAACCTTTGAAGTTCACATTGGGTGCATTTACATTTATGTCTGGGCCATTCAAGCTGCCATCAAATTCAGGTCCTTTCAGGTGCGGTAGGTTGAATTTTGGTGTTTTAAATTTGGGAAATTTCAGCTTTGTTTTCGGTGAACGAATGTTGACATCTGGAGTGTTCACATCTAATTTGGGAGTTTTAAGGTCCATGTTTGGCAAATCCAAATCCGGGGCATTCATTTCACCCTTTATCTTTGGAGCTTGTAGACTCAAATCTGGGGATTTCAGATCTGCATTTAGATCCAAATTTGGTCCTTTTGGCGTTGTACCTGGAAGATTAAACTTTGGCATTTTCAATTTTCCAGAGGGAGCATTAACATCCCAGTCTGGACCTTGAAGTTCTGGCATTTTCAGTTTCCCTGATGGCATGTCTAGGTTGACATCTGGGGTTTTGAAGCCCAGCTTGGGAGTTTTAAGGTCTGCTTTGGGCATATTTATTCCACCACCGAGATTGGGACCAGAAATATCTAGGTCAGGTGTATCTATATCTAGGTCAGGTTTGGAACCTTTGAAGTTCACATTGGGTGCATTTACATTTATGTCTGGGCCATTCAAGCTGCCATCAAATTCAGGTGCTTTCAGGTGCGGTAGGTTGAATTTTGGTGTTTTAAATTTGGGAAATTTCAGCTTTGTTTTCGGTGAACGAATGTTGACATCTGGAGTGCTCACATCTAATTTGGGAGTTTTAAGGTCCATGTTTGGCAAGTCCAAATCCGGGGCATTCATTTCACCCTTTATCTTTGGAGCTTGTAGACTCAAATCTGGGGATTTCAGATCTGCATTTAGATCCAAATTTGGTCCTTTTGGCGTTGTACCTGGAAGATTAAACTTTGGCATTTTCAATTTTCCAGAGGGAGCATTAACATCCCAGTCTGGACCTTGAAGTTCTGGCATTTTCAGTTTCCCTGATGGCATGTCTAGGTGGACATCTGGGGTTTTGAAGCCCAGCTTGGGAGTTTTAAGGTCTGCTTTGGGCATATTTATTCCACCACCGAGATTGGGACCAGAAATATCTAGGTCAGGTGTATCTATATCTAGGTCAGGTGTATCTATATCTAGGTCAGGTTTGGAACCTTTGAAGTTCACATTGGGTGCATTTACATTTATGTCTGGGCCATTCAAGCTGCCATCAAATTCAGGTCCTTTCAGGTGTGGTAGGTTGAATTTTGGCGTTTTAAATTTGGGAAGTTTCAGCTTTGTTTTCGGTGAACGAATGTTGACATCTGGAGTGCTCACATCTAATTTGGGAGTTTTAAGGTCCATGTTTGGCAAGTCCAAATCTGGGGCATTCATTTCACCCTTTATCTTTGGAGCTTGTAGATCCAAATCTGTGGATTTCAGATCTGCATTTAGATCCAAATTTGGTCCTTTTGGCATTGTACCTGGAAGATTAAACTTTGGCATTTTCAATTTTCCAGAGGGAGCATTAACATCCCAGTCTGGACCTTGAAGTTCTGGCATTTTCAGTTTCCCTGATGGCATGTCTAGGTTGACATCTGGGGTTTTGAAGCCCAGCTTGGGAGTTTTAAGGTCTGCCTTGGGCACATTTATTCCACCACCGAGATTGGGACCAGAAATATCTAGGTCAGGTGTATCTATATCTAGGTCAGGTTTGGAACCTTTGAAGTTCACATTGGGTGCATTTACATTTATGTCTGGGCCATTCAAGCTGCCATCAAACTCAGGTCCTTTCAGGTGTGGTAGGTTGAATTTTGGAGTTTTAAATTTGGGAAATTTCAGCTTTGTTTTCGGTGAACGAATGTTGACATCTGGAGTGTTCACATCTAATTTGGGAGTTTTAAGGTCCATGTTTGGCAAGTCCAAATCCGGGGCATTCATTTCACCCTTTATCTTTGGAGCTTGTAGACCCAAATCTGGGGATTTCAGATCTGCATTTAGATCCAAATTTGGTCCTTTTGGCGTTGTACCTGGAAGATTAAACTTTGGCATTTTCAATTTTCCAGAGGGAGCATTAACATCCCAGTCTGGACCTTGAAGTTCTGGCATTTTCAGTTTCCCTGAAGGCATGTCTAGGTTGACATCTGGGGTTTTGGAGCCCAGCTTGGGAGTTTTAAGGTCTGCCTTGGGCACATTTATGTCTGGTGAATTTATTCCAGCTTTGAGACTGGGACCAGAAACACCTAGGTCAGGTATGTTTTCTTCTGCATCACCATCTACAGATTTTCTTTTTGGTAGCATGCCAAAAAGCTTAAATTTTGGCAGTTTAAACTTACCAGAGGGAGCATTAGCATCAGTGCTGAATTTACCAGAAGGCATGTCCATTTCAGGTGCATTAAGGTCTGGCTTTGAGTGTTTCACATTAGCCCTGTTGCTCCCTTCAACATTTGGAGCATTTAGATCAATGTGAGGAGTTTTTAGCTCATATTCTGGATGTTTAAATCTTGGCATTTTGAGTTTTCCAAGTGGGCTTCTGATATCCAAGTCACTTGATGCCACACCTGAGGGAGTATCTGGGAGCACTACTCCACCTTTAATATCTGGTGCAGTCAGCTGCACATCTGGTCGCCCCAAGTCTCCATTTAGATCTGGAACTGGAATGTCTGGTAAATCAAATTTGGGCATCATAAACTTTGGAGCTATGTATTTTCTGGATAAACCTTTTATATTAACCGATGGTGTGTCTCTGGCCAAATTAATTTCTTTTAGGTCAGCTTTGGGTATGTTTGATTTAAGATCGGTATTTGGTTTCTTAAGAGACAGTCTGACATCACCCGAAGGCAATTCGGTGTTTGTGTCATTTACATCAAGTTGTGGTACATTAAAAGCTGTTTTTTCCAAGTCTAACTCAGGCAGGTGTCCAGATACCCTAAACTTGGGAGACTCTGCATAACTGGAAGGCTCATCCAGTTTTAGATCAGTATTTTTCACTTTTTTTGAGAGAACTGTCATGTCTCCACCTGGTGTTTGAAATTCACATGGTGAATTACTAATAGGGGGTCCCGAGAGTGCCAGATCTGGCATTTTGAATTTTGGCATTTTGAATTCTGGGTTCATTTCTTCAGTGTCCAGTATAGGAAATCCAAGCTCACATGATGGAGCTGTGATGTTTTCCCTCCTGAGATCTCCTGGCAAGTCATCTGAAGCACTTGGCAAGTGCATGCCAGCTTCAGTGTCAATATCTGGGCACTTTGGCGATGTCCCAGATAGGTGGAAGTCTGGAGCACTAAGCTGCAGGCCTCTACCATCAATTTTCACTCTTGGGACATCAGACTCACTTACAGTTATCCCATTTAAACCACGGCCCATTGGAGGAAGGTTCATATTACCGGCATCTGTTAATTCTCTGGCCTGAGCTGGTGGATCAGGATCCGTCTTTGACTTCAAACGTCCAAAGTCAACTCCAAGGCGGGGCAACCCCATGTCATGTTTGAAGCCAATCTTGGATGAGGCAGGTGCTGTTGACTTGCCATCAACTCCCCCATTCCCACCGCTCTCCTCACCAGACAAGTCACCCCTCATGAACTTCCTTATTTTGGCATTGTAGAGTTTACTGTAGGAATCCTTCAGCATCTAGAAACACAGGACATACAATAACCAGTTGATTAGAGTATAACATGAACGATATCAGAGCCTTTCAATAAAAAATATAACATTTTGTAATAGTATCTGCCTCTGCCTCTTTCACCTACCGCCTCAGGACTCCGTCCACACTGGTCCAAATTGTCGACGCTCTTGCTCAGGCCGTCCCGAGTTAGGACTTGGATGTTGTCATCAAATGGCTCCATCAGTTTCAGTACTTTTAGCACCTCCTCTTTTGATAGTTGATCAAAATTTATTGTCGCACCTAAAATTTCATCCCCTGGAAATGACAAACCAACTGTTTACAAATTGCTTTCTCCACAAAATCACATCCACATACGTATGAGCAAATCCTACTGTACGCTTCCAGCAGCAAGCCCTAGACTCAACACCTGATACCTGGTATTTATGATGACAACAACAACTCCCCACCCTGATTTACTGTAAAATGATTTCCTCGACTCAAACGTGTTTTTATATAAAAAAAGAAAAGAAACTCATTGTGTCTTTTTTCTAATCAGTGAAGCACAACATGGAAACATGCTTCAGTAGTTAAGTCAGAGCTCCTACCTTCCTTCAGGTCCTGGTTTTGTGAGGGACTGCTGATACTGGAAATGACCAGGCCGCCGTCCTCCGACTGCTCCAAGGTCAAGGCCTCAGAGAGGCTCCTTCCCCTGCGGTGCGTCGGCTGCAAGCAAAACATGTGATAAAGCGTTTCTCCTCCACAGAACACGTTTTTAAAAAAGCAGAAACCTACATTTGAATATCGTTGCATTTTTTCCCAACTATTTAAGAAAGAACTTAAGAAGTATGGCGTTTTTTTCATACCATGATTGATGATAAGTCGCGTATCTTTCACAAAGCCTACAGGGGAAAACACAGTAGTGAGTGAAAACACTGTGATCAATATTATGAGAACATGTTTTTCCAATAGTTGAACCAGTTAAATACATTTTAGCCCTGATTTAAGTTCAGTTTAACCAGTTCAGTTCAGTAGGTGGAGGAGAAGAACAAGACCTTCCTTTGATTTCAAAGGAATATTTACATGAAAATGTGCTTTTGCAGAGCACAGGAACTGGAGATTAAAATATATATGTATGTTTGTTCTTGGTTTCTATCAACAGTGTATTTTAATGTAGTTCATTCCTCCTTCGTATCGTTGTCTTTTTGAAAATATGGTTAAAATTAAATCAACACATGCCAAAACACAGACACAGTCTGAGTGTATCAGTTTTGGTTTTGTACTCTTTGTCCTGGGACAAGTGACATTCAGGACACTCAAACACACACACATCTCTCAGGTATTCAAGGCACGCCCGTGGGCGTTGTGAAGACCAGAAACAGGTTTTTCAAAGTATCATCAAAAACAGCTCTGTCTTTTAGTGTTTCCCACGTTTGAGCAAAGCTCCATAATAAACACACCCAGTACTTTTCAATTCAGGAATTGTCCGCTCACTGACTCCAGGTCTGCAGAGAATCAGGACGGTTTCACGTGGCATCACCGCAAAGATGAGCCGGATGAAAGGAAACGTTTATCTCTGATCAGCAGCTGACTGCAGTTCCACAAAAGTAACATTCAAACTCTAATGTGACTTAAAAAAACACATTTACCAGCAAAACTTGTTTAAAAAAAAAAAAACCCTGGTCACATATCAATGTGATCTCTTATCTAGGATAAACAATCTGAAAAAAAAAAACACACTGTCACAGTGATGTTTATCACATTTGTTCATGTATCCATGATCTGGACCCTCGTATTCATACCTAGGGTCACGGGGGCCCCTGATCTCTTCAGGGACAGGACAGGGGGTACTGGACAGGTCTCTGCTCCATCACAGAGCCACATGCAAACTATCACTCACTCACTCAGACTCCCACTTAGATTTACCCAGTCACCTGACACATTTTGAACTGTAGGAGGAAGTTGGAGTACCAGGACCAGACCCATGCAAGCACAGACAGGACATGCAGATGCACCCAGAGGGACCCCTGCTGGGAACTGAACCAGGAACCTTCATGCTGTGAGGTTTGGGTCTGTTTAAGTCAAACTAAAAGGCACAACTGATCTTACAAATACATGTGCTAAAATGTTTCAGTTACAAGAAATGTCATTAAAACTGGAATAAAACTGACTAGAAGGTAAAACATGTTGACCCTAAATATGATCGAACATACTGTATGAAAAATGTCCCCAGACTACAAAAAAAATTATTTTTGTAATGATTGTCTGTCGGTGGTCATAAATACTGAGTCTCTTGAATGTACATGTCATCATCCTGATATTACAAATATCCTCAAATGATATCTGATCAAAGGAATGGCTGATTTACAGCCAAAAAAGTTAAATGTTCAACACTTCACAGACGAGCCAAAGTGCAGTTTCAGTCCAGACAAAGTATCATGTCACAAAAAAACAAATGCTCCCCAAAAAGGAAAAAAATATGACTTTTTTTCTCAATCAAAACCATGAAGGGGAAAACTATAAGAAGATATAAAGCGACTTGCTCTTTGCACACTGCTTACTTGGCACAGGTGCAGGTTTGACAGAAACCGCCTGCATGGCAGAAACGTGAAAACTGCATTGCAAACCTCTTTCATCTCAATCTCAAACATTAAGGACTTCACAGGATGAGATGCACAACTGAGAAATAAAACTTGATAAACAAAACTGACCTCAGGATCCGTCACAGAGTTGCTTTAGTCGTTGTTTAGTCGCATGTCGTTGGTGTTGTCTCACGTTTCACCGCAGAGACGTCAGTCCATGCTGAGAGTCTTCTGTCAGTGAGGAGATGAGCACTGGTCAGGTGGACAAATACTCAACCTGAAGCAGACAAACGGGTTCCACCTTAAATGCTCTGCCATGATTATCAGTCACAAACACACCTTTTAACATCATACGCCCTCATGCAAACACACCTTAACTAACACACACGTCGGTCTCATGTACACAAACAAAAACACACACCCGCTGACAACAGCACATCCAGTCCCTGACACTTTTCATCAAACAAGGAACATTTACAACATGAACATTTTCATTAACGTGAAAACAGAAATGTTGACCTGAGCCAAGAGGAGCGGCAGGAGTTGTAAGTCGTGTAGGAATTTAAAATCACAGTTTGGCCACAAAGAGCGTCGTCTGTGAGAATCTGGGTTTGGTTGCATTCAAACAGCTGTTATGTAAGCTCACCTGAAAAGACTCTTACTGTCTAAGCACTGAAATGTTATCAGGCACACCTGCTGAATGTAAACAGATTTGTTGTCCCTTTGAACAACAATATAGTTCAGCAATTAAAGTTTAAACTATAACTCAGCTTATTAAGACAAGAAAAAAAGTTTGCTTGTGTGTTTATTCCTGCATTACAGGACAATGTTCTTATATCAGTTTAGTTCTCTTTTAAAGAGTTTAAGTGTGCTTTACAGATGTTGCAGGTCTCAAAACTGACAAGCTTGGATCAATAAATCATATGTAAATAATGTCAGGTTTTTTATTGTAACAAATATACAAAGAGGAAAACTGGAAAAATGTGAACTGCGGTTTGGACCGGACTAAACTGACTAAACTTAAACTGACACAGGTCAGTGAGATCAGCTGCTGAGAGCAGAACCACAACTGAAACGAAAGATTAAAATAAATAAGTAAATAAATTAGAGGTGCTTCGTTTAACCAGCTGATGAACTGCTGGTTTTCCTTGGTCAGAAATGAATCATATTCATCACCGGAATTATAAGCAAGAAAAGAAAAACAATCAACTACGCATCATCTTTATCTTTTATTATTTCTGTGCAGGGTCACAAGGGTCTGCTGGAGCCCTCCGCTTCGGGTGAAGGGCAGGGTGACACCCGGGACAGGTCCATTTGTAACCAGTCACCCTGGTGAAAATGTCCCATGTTATGGAGCCAAGAAGCAAAAATAAATGTGGTAAAACGGCTGCAGCCTCCATCACTGTTACAATATGCAGCCAGCAGTTTTTCTGACATCAAAATGACATAAAGTAAAAAATAAAAAGAGCTAGTGACTGACTAAAGTCTGAGTGTAAAGTGATGAAAAAGATTACAAGCAGCAGACTTGAGCTACTTCTGACTTTTTTTTTTTTTTAATCATAAATTGGCAGCTTTTCAGCATGTTTCATGGTGTAACACGCTTATAAACAAAATTATATGCAAAGTATATCCCATCTTGGTCAACATTTACAAGACATAAATGACTTTTTTACAACATCCAGACACACTCCGAAGTCGCTCGTTCAACTTATGAGCTGCACATTTATTTCCATAACAGCGTAACTGAAACAAAACAAAGTCATGTTCAGTACATTCATCATTTCTTCAAAACCCGACGAAAGAAATCATAACTTACTTTTGTCCTCAACAGTTATTTACAATCACGAATGCAGCAAATTTGTCAGTTAAATATATCAGCAGCCAAAATAATTGTCTTTATTTTTTATGAAAAACAGCTCGACCCCCAAGACTAATGCAGGTGTTTAATTCAACTCCTCAAATGATTCATAAAAATGGTTTGCGTCTTCAAACCCGAAAGAGCCCATAGTTGAGGGCTTTTACGTTTATGTGCTGTGACTGAGTATAAATGACGCCTGTAGTTGCAGTAAAACTCAGTGGTGGAAACAAAGGATCAGAAAACAGTTCGTATAACTACGTTAGTCTGAGCAGCAGTTGTACAGTTGTTACTTCGCATCTCGGCTGAGTTCATTTGGGGTTTTAGGAAACATCTTCAGGCTTCACAATTCTCTCCGTCTCTTGTCTCTGGGGCATTTCCATCTCCCAACTCCCCAACCAGGCGATGGAATACCGAGTTCTCGGACTGGCAGAGAGCAGCAGGAGTGTCAAACTCCAGCACCTTCCCAGCATGCATTACAAGCACTCGGTCACAGTCCATGATGGTGTTGATCCTGATAAAACACAAATACGGAAGCATATTCTCCAAATGTCCACATGAAGGTGAGGAAACATCTCATTCTAAAACAAAGCACCTTTGACTGAAACTGAATCACAGAGAAGAACAAAAAAGGTTTTACTACATATTATACCGAAGCACACGGCAGGAAAACTGACTTTAAAGACACTTGTACCAGAAAACGTTTTACCTGTGGGCGATGGTGAGTACGGTCTTGTCATGAAACTTGTCCCTGATGGTCTGTTGCAGCAGTTTGTCCGTCCTGTGATCCACACTGGCCGTGGCTTCGTCAATACACAGCAGCTGTATGAGAGCCAAGACTCTGGAGGTCAGTGTGCTTATATGAAAAAGAGGCGGAAACTGAGATGAAGAGGAAGCAATAATACCACAATCAACAAAAAGATGGGACCACAAAAACCTTTCATTTATTTTAACTTTGAATTCATTACCTAACTATATGAAACCCAGTGAGTAGTTTAAAAGGAGCAATGTGTAAGATTGTAGGTTAAAATATCCCAAAATAAAGTAGAAACAGCAAAGAGAGTGAGAAGGAATAAGTGTAGTCGCGTCACAAAAAGGATGAGGAGAAAAACCTCGTTCGGAAGCAAAAGAAGAGCAGATAAAAACAAACTAAAACCAGAGTAAATGTGGGCAGGGCTCTCGGCCGGCACAGACAGCTTATGGGCAGCAAAGAAAAAGTTTTTTTAAAGATGGTAGGTAAACTGCTGCAGATTTTAGTCATTAAACATTTATGATCGCTGAGTAAGTCAAGTTACTACGGCATTGATCCAGCGCCGAATGTGCTGATCTCAACTATGTCCCGCCTGACGTGGTCGACTGACGCAGCGCTGAACCGAGACAGACGCTTCGGAAAAACAGAGTTGGTTTTAGATATGACGGCGAGGAAAAGTGTAAAAGTGTGAAAGATAGTGGCACTGTTGGTTACAGATTCAGGGTTTTGATTGTCAGATTTTGGTTTTGATTCACTACTATTCTTACGCAAGAGTAGAGCAAGTCACTGCGCAGCGATACAGCTCCACACTCCCCCAGATTGAAGTGTGGAGGATGAATTTTAATTTTCAGGTTCACATTATACACATTATTACATCTGTCAGTCACATTTCAGGCCTGCAGCACAACAAAAACATTTGGGAACACAAATACAGCAACCCCTCCAGACCCCGCGTTAATTGCTATTCATTAAAACACGTCACTACAGGGTGAATGTTTAGAAATCACACAAATGTTGTAGTTTTCAGTTAGTTTTAATAGATTTATAATCATGGTTATAAAACTAATGTCTATATATAGTGTTAAAAAAAAAAGGTTTGTTCAAAGGTTTTCTCAGCGTGCCAACTTCCCAGCGTTGTGGAAATACTGGTTATAATTATTGAAATGTGAACCAGAAGTCGAACGCAGGAGTGGTGGCTGAATAATTACAGCACATTCCAGAAACCAGCCACAACCAGAGTGAGGCCAGAAACTTTCCCTTCTCCGTTCGGATCTGCCTCTTCACCATGGACGAATGCTGAGACTTAATTAAAGAATTGTCAAATTAAAGTCCATCTTTATCAGTCATTCATAGCAAATCTTTTGTGAAATCTTCTCCTTATATTCACCGTCTTATTTGGTTACGGAGTTTTTCTTTCCTTTCCTTCACTCCACAGACAGATGATCAAACACCGCAGACATTCAACACGTTTTTGTCATCGATGTAATTTTCAGTTGTTGTTCGTCCCACTAAAACTAGATCACAGCTGGAAATTAACATAAATCTTTTCACCACTTTCAAACAGAGGATTTGTTTTTATTACGAAGCAGGTAATCACATGAAGTAACTACTACAACCCCTTTCATTGTGTCTTGTGTCTGACGACCGAGGGGCTTCATTTTAAAAATAACCAGACTTTTCAGTACCAGTTAAAAACAGATGTTTGTTGAAGTTTAATCCCTTTAACTGAACTTGTCTTGTTTTCCCCCTTCCGTCACCTCAGCGTCACAGCCGTGTGCACAACTGGTGCTGAGGATGTGTTTTGAGAGACAGATAATTGCAATTCAAAAGTTAAAACATTTGTCATTTTGTCAAAACATGTCCATGTTTTTTGTTTTTGTTTTACTGCTGCAGCGGATGTTTCTGATTAACCTGGCCAGACATCCTCATTCTTTTTCTCTACAAGACAGAATTAGTCTGCTTCCTTTGGATTTGACTTTAATTTCCAAGGGGAATGAGCAAGAGGATGCAGAGTCATGTCGGAAGAGCAACAACCAGACAAGTATCTGCAAAAGACATCCCAAAATGTGGAAATGCCTGGGGATGGAGGGGAGACGCATGTCTTGAGGGAAAATGTTTGAACTAGATGTGTATCGATGGTAGAGATGGAACCGAGAACCGGTTCTCCCAGAAGTGCGATTTCGTGGAATCGTTAATCCGCCTGCCTAACAGTGCCGTTGATGGGTGCTAACGTCTGGCACATTTGCGTGATGACATCACGTACACTGAGTCACGTGACCCGTCGGTTCACGTGACCCAGCAACCCTTGGGAACACGCCCACCGCACGTGAGTCACAGTTGGCTCCGCTCGCAGCTCCTTCAGCTGAACCGCGCTGAAACACCTGCAGAGATGCCGTCAGACCTTTACAGCGGGATGAACCGTTCCGATGCTGGGTTTGTGCAAACGGATGGTTGCTATAAAAAACTTCACCCTCCTCATAAGTGTCAGGGATGTGACTTCACACGTGAAGAGCTTAGATCACGTAAAGTAGGAAAACACGTCCAACACACTGAAATATTTTCTGCACAAAAACTGTTAATGTGCAAAAGTTAATCATTGCAATTGTATTTTATGTCATTTGAAAAAGTTCCTGTCTTTCAGCTGAAGCCAGCTTTGATTTAGTTGAAGTTGAAATGTTGGTGCATTCTTGAAATTAAAGTTTTAATGCAACCAAAGTAGTTTGAACTATTCATTACTGGGTGAGAATCGATAAGAGAACCAATAAGGAACCAGATCAGTAAGCGATATCGATAACAGAACCAGAATTTCTAAAAAAAGACGGCGCTGAGACTCACCGTGGCCTGCGTCAGCATAGCCCTGGACAGACACAGCAGCTGCCTCTGTCCAACGGAGAAGCCTTTTCCTCTCTCTCCCACCTCAGCATCCAGGCCCCCTGACGTTTACACGCACAAACACAGAAAAGGCCCTGACACTGTCATCATCCCTCAATCATCCTCACAATTAAAGAGTCGGGAGGTTTTCAAACCCGGTTTGGTTTAAAAGGAGCCTCCCTCCCTCACTGACCATCGCCGCATCACTAACTCACCCATCCTGCTAACCACGCTGCTGAGGTGGCACTGATCCAAGACGTCCAGCAGCTGCTGGTCCGTGTGTCGCGCACAGGGGTCCAGATTCTCCCTGACGGTCCCGCTGAACAGGAACGGGTCCTGAGAAATAATGGCCAACCTGGACCTGCAGAGGGCACAAACAGCACACGGTCAAACTTCACACGCCTCCCACTAACTCCATCACACAACACAACATCCTTGTGGACAACGGGAGAAAATCACTGACAGTTTCAAAGAAATCTAGTCTTAAACACGACTAACTCGGGCCTACCTTAGCTGAGCTAAGCCCACGGTGCTGATGTCCAGGTGATCCAAGAGGATTTGCCCCTGGTTGAGTTCCACCATGCGAAACAGGGCCAGGAACATGGAGGATTTGCCAGAGCCCGTACGTCCCATAACGCCGATTTTCTCCCCAGGTCGCACCACCAGGCTCACTCCGTCCAGGGCGTTAGGCAGACCCTCCCTGTAGGCCAGAGCCACGTCACGAAACTCCAACCATCCCTGCTCGGGCCATGCGGGTGGCAGCTGAGGACAAACCATCAGATGCACCAGCAGTGGCAAAGAGACGAAGTGCTGCATATATAGTTTACAGGATTTATCAACAGAATCAGAAAATTAATTCACTCACTTTGTTGGAAGTCTATTATGATTTCATTTTAGTTATTAGTTTTAAAACAGGACACTCTAATTTTTTGAGGGTAGTGAAGGAGCAGAGCAGACCTGCATCATCAACTGCTCCCTAAACTGCAGAACTGTGAACAGTATTATAGACGAGCTTAAAGGACCATTCTGGAGTTAAAACAATTATTAGATGATAAGGAGTGTAAACGTTCACCAGGAACCAAAAGGACGTGAATCGAAGCAGTTTTGAGTTAGAACTGAATATGTGTTTTCAACAAAAACACTATTAACGTTATCACAAACAGCAACCACAGCGGAGCTTTTATTAAAATAAGTTATTACTTCTGGCATCGTTTTACTTACCGGTAGGTGACAGTGTGGATAGATGGAGGCAAACAAATAGGTTTGTACACGATTCCTAATCTATTCACTGCAACTTCAGTTTCATCCCTGCTTTTTATATCTACTGTCAACGTCTGTCAAAAGGAGGAGAGTTCACGGCGTCTGCTTCTCACATCTGCCTGTTTCCTCATAAAATACAAAAGTGCAGATTTACAGGCGATTTACTGTTTTTTTGGGGTAATTGGCATGCGCCACACACAGCATTTTCTTAAGAGTACTTTCTTCCTTACAAATATATTTTTTCTTCTTTATTTTCTCCCGTTTGGCCCGACACTACAGCCTCTTGGTTCCCTCTTTGATTAATTCCCTTCATATCTGGCCAATGAGTTCAATTTGGCTTATTTTGTGTAAATCCATCAAATGAAATTCAGAATGTCCATTTAACACAGAAGTTATATGGTTTGGAGATCCTGCAACAGTGCCAGAATCCTCTGTGAAAATGTTTTAATTTCATGGTGTTGGTGAAGCGTGGGGAGGCGGAGCTTCAGGGAACGTCAGCCCTTCGATTATGTCTGTAAGCACAGACGTGATAACTTTTAAGATAAAATACATGTGTATCGTTGAAAGGAGGAGTGGTAACCTGTGTGAGGTAGGCGTTGGGTATGACCACTGTCGTTACGTTAATTTGAGCATCAGTTTTTGACGGAGTGGCGGTTAAGTCTGACCTGTGCGTTCTGATCCTGTGGCTCAGTTGGCAGGTCAGTGAAGTACTCCTCCGTTCGCTCCACGCTCACCAGCTGCATTTCAGTCTGCGTGAAGCTGAATATGAGGCCAGACAGGAGCGTTGTGATGGACAACGCGTAGGATAGGGACAAACCCACAAGACCTGAAACCGGCAAAACAAAAGACACCGTTTTAATAAAATCAAATACTTTTGCACAGCGAGCAAATCCAGCTGTCATCCCACCTGGATCAACAAAACCATACTGGTGCTGAACAACGGCTATCACCCCGAGGCCCGTCACTACAGCAACACCAATCAGCTGCAAACGGATGTCCAGCCACTGCATGGCGGCGTTGCTAAGAAACAAGCAGCGCTGGTTCTGCTCCAGACGCCTGGCGCTCTCCTCCACAAATCTGAAATAATAGAAAATAGTCCTGCTTTTATATGCAGACAGCCACACGGTGTAAAGAGTGATGCTTTTTTTCTTTTTTGCGTTTTAATGACATGATTTCAGCAACTGAAGTTGACAATATTATGCGCTGAGGCAAAAAACCAAACAGCAGATAAGACGCTGGGCTTTAAAAAGGCTGGTTTCCCGCCTCTGACCTGGCAGAGTGTCCGCTGGCCCGTATGGTTCCCAGCCCCGTAAGCGTCTCTGAGAAGTGTGAATACACGGGCGACAGGGTGAGGCTGCACAGACGCTTCAGTTCCCGAGAGGTGTGTCTGTAGAAGTACTGCGTCCGGTGGTAGAGCAGAGTCAGGGGCAGCAGGGGAACCAGGACCCAGGGCAGGCCATAGCTCATCACCACCAGCATCCCCAGCAGGCTGAAAATGTTGGCCAAGAGGATATTCAGGATAAACGGCAGGCTGTCATCGATGGTGTACAAGTCTGAGGAAAAGCGGTTGAGAATGCGACCCAAAGGCGTGGTGTCAAAGAAGGTGGTAGTGGCCTGGAGAGCACACAGAAAGGACATTTCCTGTTAGCCATTATTCAACCTTTCTATTAACTACAGAAATCCAAGCTGGATTAAGAAAAGCTTGACGGTACCACAGGAGTGCTGACAACCACATTATCATGAAATCACGAGCTAAACGGTGCAATTGTACAAATGATCGTCTGTAAGTTCACCATTGAAAGTGATTTAAGTAAAAGCCTGTGATCAAACTAACAGGCTGCAATGACATGCAGCATACAGAGAGGTCAAAAAGGACTTAGTCAGGCACTGATTCTGCAAGTTCTCCTACTCAGAAAGATGAGAGAGGGCTGTAATGTTCATCATAGGTGCACTTCATTTATGAGAGACTAAATTAGAGAAAGAAATCCAGAAAATCACATTGTAGGATTTTTAAAGGAATGTTTTGTAAATTATGGGGCGACTTCTTTCTTTCTCTCTCGCTCTCTCTTTCTTTCTTCCTTCCTTTCTGTGACTCTAATCTAATTTTCCAGGCCTGTGTGGATGCAGAAACCTGATTGATAACAGATTTTCAGATAGGAGTCGTGTCGCTTCAGTATTTGGTCCGAGATCGGACGTCTCTCTGATAAATGGCCACGTGCCACGAGTGACAACAGACATATCTGAAGCATGTGGCTTGTTTTCCAAAACACATGCATTAAGCATCACGACAGGGACGCAAGCATTCAGATCTCATCGCGACTGCAAAGCTGCTGCAAAAACCAGTCAGCAACAATGCAGAAAAGTGACAGTAATCGTCGCCAATATCAGCTGTGATCGCTTCCATTGTGCTGAATATCAGCTGAATCTCCACCTCCATACGGCCTTGTGAATGCTCTGTTGTTGTTAATAACACAGATGCATGCATATCCATGCTGTTTCAGAGGGTTGTCGCGTTCACGTGGAAGTCTGATACATGACAGATGTAGTTGTGGATGTGAACTGTCAAATTATATTTTTACCAATTCAAAATTATTTTAGAGCTGGACAAAGTGGCTGCTAGTGTGAATCCATTGATTAATTGATCTTTTGATGGAAATTGCCAAGCGTTAAGTTGTGTTGGATTTAGTGGCACCAAGTACATCAGATGGCGTCTCTGAGCGTCACACTTCCATGTCAAAAGCAGTTGAAGCTGAGATGAGACTCAGTTTCAACAATATCCTCCCATCAGGTAGTCTGGAGTTTCATACTGGCAACCTTAAAGTCACCAGCTTGCTTCTCTGACCTTTAGCACGTCTGCCAAATGTGATAAATACCCCGTCTGCTCGGCTCAGGTCTGACAGCGGGCACACGCGGTCTGGCAGGTGTCTGGGGGCTTAAAGCTCAAATGACGCACCTTAAGGACCCGATCCAAGAGTCTGTTGTGGATGGCAGAGGCAGCACAGATGACTCCATAGGCAAAGAGGAAGGCTCGGAGGGCGGTAAAGATGGTGTTTGCTGAGGCAATAGAGCCATAGACTGTCAGGTAAAACCGGACATCCAGACTCGTGTTGTTGGAGAGGGAAGCTTGTCCAGACGGGGAAGAAAGTCTGGATAGATAAACAAAAGATCATTTGATCAAATGATAACCTTTAATTTATGTTTCCTTACAATGAAGCATTTGTTCAAACAAAGAAATGATTAAGTTTCATACCTTTAAAGTTCATTGTACCTGATCATTGCCTCATACATTGACACCTTATGTTATGTGATTATCGTGCTGTGAAACATCCACGACATTTCAACCCTTTAATATTTGTTAGTCACATATAGGAACCGGCCAAAGTACCGGTACACCTGTGGTTTCAGCACATTTTAGTGGCATTCAATACTAAGAAATGTAAAATCACCGATTCTGAACAAACAGTGCAAGTAAACGAAGTTCTCTATTACAAATATTAGATGTCTCACCCCTTAAAACTGCCACTTCTGTCTCTGATAGACCTGCAAACTGTGATCGTACTACAATCATTTCTTCAAGCTGCATCATTACTGCAAGCTCCTCGTACAACTCAAAGATATTCCCAGAGCAGCGGACTTGTTTGCTGCTCGCGTTTGGTCCTTTGGTATCAAACTCTTCACGGTTAAGTTCTCAGAGTACTGAGGTGGCCAGGACATGACAGACGGCACATATTCCCTTTGTTCCTGAAGTAGTTACGACGAACCAAAACATACCTAAGAGGCAACAATCAACGTGAATGTTTAGTGGTTTTGCAAAGTTACATAAAGAATTTGTCTTTGTAGCTCCTTTGCAGTCTTCTGTCAGCAAACATGCCGGAGTCGTGCCAGAAACCTCAGAAACCTTCACATGTATTCACATTTTAAGGGAACTGTACTTAAGCAAGAATTTGGTTATGAAAGGAAGTAATTTTTGATAAATAACCATTAATCAGCAGTAAAACTTATGCTGAACAAAAGCTTCTCCATCATCTGAGTCCTGACCCTCTGCGTAAATAACATGAACCTTCCTGTTCTTTCATCTGTGTCGTATCTAAAGCTAACCAGACGTTATAAAGGAAGGTTATGTTAAATTATTAGATTCAGCTCGGATTTCTTGTTGTTTCTTACATTAGGCCACCGGTTGAGAAAAGCAGCAGGTGAGGAGAACCGACAGCAGCTGAAGAAGAGCCGTTGGTCCACGTGGAACCGTTGTTTTTCAGCTGGGAGATCCAGTAGGACAACCACCAGTCAGAGACGTTCTTAGAGGCTGAATATCACACACACACACACATACACACACATACACACAAACACACACACACGGGGACAGAGAGTCTGTTTAAACTAACTACTATCAGCATGTACTGTGTTTTGTTTTTGTGCTTAGACATTCCCAAAATACAACTCACATCATCAGCTTCATGAATGTCGTCTTGTAAGTGATGCCTCAGGTTTCACCACATTAATGTAATGAATGACTTTTCCAGTGTTTATGATATTTGGGTTGTTTTGTGTGTGTTTTCTGTAATAACACATACTTTATTTGTTTGACTTTTGTAATGAGCCGAGTCAGACCTGCTCTCCAGTGTGATGGACTACAGGAATAAAATTCTCTCACAAAAAAATGAGAATCGCAGTGTTTGGGCTGCAGTGTGAAGAAAATGAGAGTTTTTCCAGACCTTGCATTAGGAGCAGAGACGATAAGATGGAGGTGGCCAGCACACCTCCCACAGCGAACCAGTAGGTCCGGTAAACTCTCCATGCTAGGCCACCTGTTTGCTTCTGCTCCACCCCCAACAGATCAGCGTCTTCGTCCACGCACGGATCAGGAGAACAACCCAGCTCCTCCTCCTGCTCGACACCATCTGATTAAAATCCAAAAAGGAAAAAGAAATCAGTCAGACTTTTCTAGACATCAGAGACATGAACAAGTCCAGAGAGACTCGACAGGACCTCTGACTGTGACAGGGTGAAGGGCCGATTGAGACTCGACAGGACCTCTGACTGTGACAGGGTGAAGGGCCGATTGAGACTCGACAGGACCTCTGACTGTGACAGGGTGAAGGGCTGATGGAGACTCGACAGGACCTCTGACTGTGACAGGGTGAAGGGCTGATGGAGACTCGACAGGACCTCTGACTGTGACAGGGTGAAGGATGAAGGGCTGATGAAGACTCGACAGGACCTCTGACTGTGACAGGGTGAAGGATGAAGGGCTGATGGAGGCTCGACAGGACAGGAAGGTAAACAGGGAAAATTGTCTAATTGGAATTCTTTTCTGACTAATACTGCCATTGGGAATACATGTGTAAATGTCAGCTCAAACTCAAGACTGGTTCTGCGTTACTGTTGAAGCACTGCTACACGACTTTAACTGAAAGTCATCTTTTTATTTCCATTAACTTTGTATAAAATTCTGCGGGGGCAATAGATGGGAAAGGTAGGGATGTTTTTTACTGAATGTTCTGATAAGGTGTTTTTATATCATTACTCATTGATAAGTCTTTAGCCAAAACGAGGTTAATCCCTACGTCCCCATAAGGGTTAGGGACTCAGAAATGATGGTCTGTTTCATTGGCTTTGCGTGGTTTGTCATACAGGAGCCGGTGGTACTTTTAAAATGCTGGTGATGGTTCCTCATGTTGCAACACATTCTGGACACCTGCTGTAAATGTTTGTTGTTTTTTATTTTAATCCAAAATACTGCCATACGAAGAAAATAGACGTTTTGTTTGTGATTTCCAGTTGTACAGATGCCATTTCCCTGAAGATTGCATTTTAATGTATTCCTTCGCCTTCCTTCGGCTGCTTCCAAGTGTCTAGACTTGGACCATCTTTGATCGGTACGTGAGGAAAACGGTGCTTCTCATCGGACAGCAGGAAGAGTCTGTACAACCAGTGAGCAGATGTGTTTTAAGCCTGAATCCGATGTGTCACATAATTTATAGTATAAATAAAGCCTTCGTATTTTACTAGTTGAATTATTTCAAATGTTGATTTTGATTTGAATTTGAGTTCAAATTTACAGCCCACATGATAACGTTACCGAACGCAAAGTACAGCAGAGGCTGGCAGGACTTTTGTCATTTTTGATCCTAAACAAAGGCCATTCATCCCAAACTTTCATGTTCTCTACTTTACCAACTGTCCAGTAGTTTGAACTGAATGGCTGCAGTTTGCAGTTTGGGCCAAAGCATTTCTGTCTAAAAGACGTGATGGCGCAAAATAAATCTTTCAGTGACTAAGATTTTGTGAGTACCGTTCGGGTTTGCTTTATGATCATTCCTCGCCATTTTTGGGACGGCCTGCACAAAAGGAAGGATCTCTGCTGGTGTCCCTGTAAAAGAAAAAAATAAAGTACCGATAAAAGAAAACATACACACAGTTTATTTATTCATTCTTAATAGTGCTACCCCATACGCAGCAAATATAACTTCTTTATGAAGGGAATGTGGGTGGAAAATAATCTTGACGATCATTAAAGCATTTAGCGACGTGGACTGAAGCAAATCAACGGTACAGATCATGTCAGTGTCTGGTGGTGAAAGTAAGTTTTCACATGTACAACGTGGCGAGAATGCAAGTTGTGATAAAAATAGCTGTGTAGCTTCAGAAAAAACCGGTATGAGAGAGGATAACCAAATAAAAGCCTTTGGTTTACTGCTGCAGTGACACTCCCATCATCAATAAAAGATCTTGCTAAAAATGACACACCAAACACAGGTGGCACAATGAAATACTAGAGGCTATTTTGTTTTATTTTGTTTTTCTTGGCCAGGCAGTGTGGACAATGTCAAACTAGAGACACTGAAGGTTTATTTATATAAATGTGTCTCAGTTTTGAATCATTAAAACCCTTAACCAGATCTGCTCGTGGCTTTCTGACCATGGACAGGTTTGCCGTTTTTGCACCCACGGGGATGCGGCGTTGCCTCGCAGCAAGAAGGTTCTGGAGTCAAAGCTGCTGGACACCAGGCCCATCTGTGCCTCCAACAGTTCAAACACATGCACGGACGCGAGTTGGTTCTTAGCTGCGAGTGTAAGCAAACATGGCCATCTTTCTCTTTGTGGTCGCACTGTGACTGACTCAAAAGAAAAAAGAAAACACAACAACACGGCTGTTTTCATTTGATTCCTCAACGCCAACTGTCTTATTTATAATTGTGTTAACTTACTCCCACTACATCAGAGATAAAAAAACACAAAAAAACATGACCATGTGTAATTTTGAACTGCATCGTGGAAACATGTTTTTACCGGTTTTGATTATTGTTCCATTGTCCATAAGGACCACCATGTCAGCTTTGTCCACAAACTCAATGCGGTGGGTGCAAAGGATTCTGGTCTTTTCCTTGAGGAGCTCCAAAATGCACTTCTTCATGAGGTGTTCAGCCACATCTGTGTCAACTGCTGCCAGCGGATCATCAAGAAGGTAGATGTCTTTGTCCTGATGTGGGAAACGACATGGAGATGTGGAAAAGCCTTTTTACCACGTATGCACATATTACATGTTTGTCATGTTTTGTCTCATTTACTGGAATAGGAAGATCTCAAAGCTACAGCGTGACCTATCCTGGGGAAAACCCTCTTAACATGTCCTGATGCATCAGTGGAGGGCTTTAACAATTGCTGAGATTGTTTGTGCAGCTTCACACTTTTGTTCAGTAAAGTCTCCACTGCATCTGTTTAGTCACAGATGGAGGACTGACCATGTAAACAGCTCTGGCGAGGGCCAGCCGGGCCTTCTGTCCTCCGCTCAGAGTCACTCCGTTCTCACCCACTTCTGTCCTGTCACCGTTTGGCAAAACCTGCAAACACAGAAACCGAGCAAGAAAAACACTGAAAACTAACCTAATAAAAAAAAACATAAACAAACCCCAAACTCTATAGTTAACTCTGTTTAAAAAATATTTAAAAACCCCCAGCTTCAGTGTACCAGTCGATGCTTTGGTTTGAGATGAGCATGAAAGGACGGAAATATTCTGGGGATGATGAACGTGCAACTTAACTGTCATGGAAATTCAAGTACACACATTGATCCATTGCTGGAACAGGAACTGCTTTTCAGGTCATTATTCTGCTATCAGTGTTTATTAATGAGATTTTCATACACCCAGGTCATCTGAGAGTGCACAGGCCGTGATCACAGCGTGGTAGAAGGCGGCGTCGTAGTCTTTGCCAAACAGAATGTTGTCTCGCACTGACGCATGCTGGATCCATGGCTCCTGGCAGGCCAGCCCAAAGCCAGCTTCTCTGTTTGCAACAAAGATCACGCCACTCATCCTGCAGAAGAAGGAAGACAATAAACAGCCTGATGTATAACCACATCATTCATTTCTAAAGTTGTACTGAACATAATCTGAGTGTTTTGAGTGACTGCTCAAAAGCGGTGTACCTGCTGAGTTCTCCTGTGAGAGCAGCTAGTAAGGAACTCTTTCCACAGCCGACCTTTCCCACCACAACAACCAGCGAGCCCTGGAGAGACAGACGTCAGCACTGCTGCTGTGACTGATGGAAATATTCACGTCAAGATGAAGAATGTAAAACACATTTCAGTATTTAATTCAAACATCCAATCACGATTTTAACTTAAAAGGAAAGAATTTAATTCAACTGATTAGTCATTAGATGTGACTTACAGGACACTTTTGTCGAATGCATTGGCTTCTAGTGGCACAATTTACAAACAAACGTTAAATCACAGATATAGCCAATATACATCATTGTACAGAATGTTGTTTTACACCTGAGGAACTATGTCTATTATGTCTGCAGACAGCATGCAGTTTACAGTATACGTCTTTAAGGTTTATGGCTAAAAGGAAACCAAACAAACACATCACATTCGGTGGGCCTGTTTCATGATTATTGTCTCTTGTTGAATCTGCTTTCATACAAAATTACACTTGTTTTTCTGCAGAAATAAAAACGGACAAAGAGAATAAGATTAATAGATTATTTCTTGCATCTGGGAGAAAAAAATAATTGCACCTTTGTCACATGTAGATTGAGACTGTGCAGCTGCAGACTTCCTCTTGCAGCTGTAATTTCAGTTCCTTCCTCTGTGAGATTATTAGACCCCAGCCAGGAAAACGTCCCCTGACTCATCAGGACAGATGTGTGGCTTTCTTCAGGAGATACTGTGGACAGACACTCGTGTTTTCATTACATTAGAAATATGAGAACTGACAGCATTTAACATATTAGTCACAAAAAAGGAAGGCAGAAGTTACAATTCAACAACCAGAGGCTGTGCTAAACATAGACGAGCTGTTCATATTTATGTAACTGTGTCAAATGGCACCAAAAATGTACCATGACACCAGCAAACAAACACAAAGCAGCTAAGTAACTGCCTACTTAGGGCATAGTACGCCTGTAGATCCTGGTTGGTGAGTTTGAAGAAGTGCTGAATTCGTTCCAGAGAAACTTTGGCCTCCAGAATCCCATTGAGCACCCAGGGGAAGGCATTAAGAGGAACGATCAACATTCCCACCAGGGCCAGAGTGGTGAACACCTGCAAAGAAGAAACAGCGCTAAATCAGATTTTGTATTGTTCATTGCATGCAGATTAATAAAACTATTTTAAAAAAGCATTTTTCCAATTGGAAATTGTAGCTGAAAAAAACTGCACAGGGAGGTTGTACTTTTAAAACATAGGGTCTGATGATAAATGATCTTACATGTGCTTCAGGCTGCAAAACATTCAGATCATTTTGAATTATGTGGAGGCAGTGTGGAAAAGATTCCCCTGGGCATTGTACTGCGTTGCGCGCTTCATGCTTTAAAATCCCTACCTTGGCTGCAGTCAGTTGGTTTCCAAGCAACACGTATGTGACAAAGGTGAGGATGGAGATAACCACAGGCAGAGCGGCCCAGGTGTACACACACATAGCATCCAGGTACTTGATGGCCTTGAGGTGGGACAGCTCTTGTTCACGACAGTCTGTCACCTTCTTGGTAAAATGAGGCTCCCAGTTGTAGAACTTGATGGCACGAATGCCAAAAAGGATTTCTGTCATCAGCTTCAAGAGAGAGAAAAGAAATTACTTTGCTGTGTGTCTTAAAAAAAGAAAACATTTTTATTCTTCTAAAAAAAAGCCTGTCTGTTCTAATTTTACATCAGTCTGGCCCTGACATCAACAAACTTGTGAAATTGTTCACTATTATATTCTCAGTACAACGTTTTCTGCATTTACAGTACAACTAATGCACACACACACACACACACACACACACACACACACACACACACACACACACACACACACACACACACACACACACACACACACACACACACACACACACACACACACACACACACACACACACAGTGAGTGAGTGAGTGAGTGAGTGAGTGGGTGAATGAATGAATGAATGAATGAATGAATGAATGAATGAATGAATGAATGAATCTCACCTTAACCCGGTGATCTTTGTACTTTAGCATGTCTTTATTATTGCTTAGGATCCGGGATGCAAGGAACTTGTTGAAAGGCACCAGCACCAACGCTACCCCGAACCCGCCAAGGAAAGCTACACCCACCTGCAGATACAGCAAGTAGAGGGTGATCGAAAAGCTGAAGGGCAGACTCCAAAGCTCATGGAAACTGTTTAAGAAGTTGACCACACGGTCGGTGTCTGTGCTCATTAAGTTCACCAGCTCTCCTAAAGAGAAGCCGGCCAGACTAGAGCCGCTAACCCGCAGGGCTTTGCCGTAGATGGCTGTAACAAGGGCTGCACGGGCTGACAGTGCCACTTTAGAGACCTCAAAGGCAAAAATGTTCTGGAAAAAAGAACTCAGAAGCGTTGCTGTAAAGAGACCCAGAACGCACCAGGCACCCCAGCTGACTGGAGCCCCCTCTTCCTCCATAAAGTTCACAAGACTGCTGAGAAGCAGGGGACCTGCAAATCTCAATATATTGACCAGCAGCTTCAGTACGCCAAGGCTGTAGTACCGCAACCCAAATGCGTTGTGCAGCACCCTCAGTAATCCTACTTCGCCCTCCAGCTCCAACAGTTCCTCGTTCTGTGAACTCCAGGTGCCCTTCAAGAGATTTCTGCCAACTGGTTTCGGCCACTGATCCGGTCGGACACCGATACTTCCCCTTCGTCTGCAGGCTTCCCAACACTGGTGAAAGTATCGATAAACCACATTGGTCCGAAGTTTTAGAGGAAGGTGGTATACATCAGCTGGTCTTTCTAGTTCCCCACGCTGCCCTCGCATGAGTAGAGGATTCAGCCACAGGTAGAAGAGTCGAGAGAGGCAGCCACTTCCATCTTCAGCCACCATCTCACCTGTGTCTGGTTGAGTGTTTTCCGAGATGAGTAAGGATTCATCCACAGAATTAATATCCAAGGTATATCCAGCTTCACGGATGCAGGGAAAAGCAAATGAAAAGAAATAAACTACAAAAAGTAGCGTCCGGGCTGAGGCAAGTGCAAACCTTGCCAGTTTAAGAGGTTCAGTGGGGCTTAAATATTCCTTGTCGTGACAGTAAATCATCAGGGTGATGACGAGGTTGGGAACCAACAGAAGAATTGTGACAAACAGCACTGGTGGTCCTCGGGTTCTCCTGAAAGAAGTCCTCAGAAGCCCCTTTAAGGCACCGAAGTGGACCAGCCATGCCAGAACTGCGCAGCTGTCAGTCAGGATGTCCAGGTACATGTCTCCATCCTGGAGTACGGTCACCATGGTGATGTCAGTGATGAAAAGCAGCGCGGCCAGGAGTGCTGACGCCAGCCTGAGCGACCAGCCACATGGAGGAAAAGTTGGGAGAGGACTGAATCTGGGAAGCAGAAACAAGTTAATGGAATAAATTACTTTTTATTGATAATTCATATTTTAATAAAAACACACACAAATAGACAAACAACTACAATGGCACAGGAATGTTTTATCCCTAATTTCCCATGTGACACTTTCATCAATGACAATCCCCATGTTATAGTAAATAAAGCATCATCCATTTGCCCAATAAAATATTTACCACATTATTAACAAGATACATGCTCTGATGTCACTGAAGGACACATGTTAATGACATTAAACAATTACATCCTTTATTGTTGATAAATGTAAGGTAAGCCACGACAAACCTTTCCATTCCAAGATAGTAAGCACTGAAAACTGCCATCCCAGCATGAGGTAAGGCTCCAAGGATGAGCTGGTTGAAGCAGGGGCTGATGAGGCCATTTTTCCACAGAGGAAAAGGATTCTCCTGGTCAGTGTGGCAGAGGCCCGAGACAAGCTCGGCAAGCCGCGAGTCACTCATCCCTCTCACGGTTTGACTGCTGGCATTTTAGAAGATATCTGGAAACAACAATAGTTATAAATCTGTTATTAAAAAGTCTTAAAGTCTGAAATAATAATAAAAAAAAAGCTTCATCTTTAAGCTTTTAGCCTGAAGGCAGCAGGGTATCTCGTCTTTAAATATGAAATCTGGAATACATGCAAGTACAACAGCGGAATAAGACAGACAATGTTGACAACTTTCTGTTATGAAAGCATAAATATTATTGCTGATTTTAGATTCGTTAGTTTAATTCAGGTGGTGGACTTATACAACACAATTACTGCAGTGCATTTATTGCTTTAAGAAAATACAAGTTTATCAGATTCAACTGAATCTTGGTAATATGACACAATAGAGCTCTGGAAAAGACTGTGTCTTTTGAATTAAATATACAATAAAATTCACTTTATGCTTTTGCAGCCAATTCATTTACCCATTTCTGTTTCCTGTCAAGCACTACTATTAGATTTGATAGCAATAAAGAGGGTGAAACGTGTTAAAACCACACCAAATCTATAAAAGATTCAGAATGCATCATAGCACAGAAACAGCACTGGTTCGAGTCTCGAATGACCTTCTTATAGCCTCAGATAATGGGTTAGTGTCCATACTGGTTCTGCTGGACCTCAGATAATGGGTTAGTGTCCATACTGGTTCTGCTGGACCTCAGCGCTGCTTTTGATACTATAGATCACAGCATTTTACTGCAGAGACTAGAGTTTGTTGTTGGGATTAAAGGAGCAGCTCTAGGTTGGTTTAAATCAGATCTGTCTGATAGATTCCAGTTTGTTCGTCTTCATGAGGTTTCTTCCGTACAGACGAGGGTCTGCTATGGTGTCCCGCAGGGTTCAGTGCTAGGGCCAATCCTGTTCAGTTTATACATGCAGCCCTTGGGAAGTATTATCCGGAACCACGGCATTAATTTTCATTGTTATGCTGATGATACGCAGCTGTATCTGTCTATGAAGCCAGATGAAACAGAACCATTAGACAAACTTCAGATGTGTCTTAAGGACATCAAGGACTGGATGTCCAGAAATTTTTTGCTATTAAATTCTGATAAAACAGAGGTTGTTGTTTGTGGTCCCAAACAGCTTAGGAAGGCATTAGATGGTGTTGCGATGGCCTCCAGTACAACTGTACAAAACCATGGCGTTATATTCGATCAGGATTTGTTATTTAAACAGCATATTAATCAGGTTTGTAAAACCGCGTTTTTCCACCTCCGCAATATCACAAAGATCAGGAGCATCCTCTCCCAGACTGATGCTGGAAAACTAATTCATGCGTTCGTATCTTCTAGACTAGATTACTGTAACGTGTTGTTGGCTGGATGTCCAAGTAATTCTCTGAACAGCCTCCAGCTGATCCAAAATGCAGCAGCGCGAGTGCTGACAGGAATCAACAAGAGAGACCACGTCTCTCCAGTTTTAGCTTCCCTCCATTGGCTCCCCGTAAAATTTAGAATCCAATTCAAAATTTTATTACTTGCGTATAAAGTCCAAAATGGCCTAGCGCTGCGATATTTGCAAGACCTGATAGTACCGTACGTTCCTAATAGAGCTCTCCGTTCTCAGGGTGCAGGTTTACTCGTAGTTCCTAGAAGATCCAAATGTAGATTTGGAGGACGGATTTCTGTTATCAGGAACCATCACTATGGAACCAACTTCCAGTTTGGGTTAAGGAGGCTGATACCACCTCCACCTTTAAAACTAAACTGAAAACATTTCTGTTTAATAAAGCATATAGTTAGTTTATAATTAGTCCCTTAATGTGTTAGGACCAGTAGTCAAAGCAGGTTTCTTCCCTCTTAAAGGGGAGTTTTTCCTGCCACTGTTTCGTTTAAGGTTTTTCTCCCACTAGGGGAGTTTTTACCTGATGTTGTTTATGTAATAATTGCTCGGGGGTCATGTTCTGGGTCTCTGGAAAGCACCTAGAGACAACTTGTGTTTTAATAGACGCTAGATAAATAAAATTGAATTGAAAAGTAGTTGCATTTGCGTGGCGTTGATGTCGCGACGTCGATGTGCTGGAAACTCAGAAGTTAAATCTCAGACGTGGAAATTCAGATGTTAAAACTCAGACGGTAAAACGCAGACGTGAAATTCAGATGTTAAAACTCAGACGGTAAAACGCAGACGTGAAATTCAAATGTTAAAACTCAGACGTGAGTCTCCGGAGAGGAAACGCTGCAAACGCGATGTAAACAAACCCGGCTGCTAACCTGCTCCGCCGACGAAATCCCAAACTGCCGAGCCTTATTCACCTTGACCGCTGACAGAATGCGCTGTTTATGTCAACGAAACACGCACCAGATAAGCACGCACAAAACAAAACTGGCTTGACTCCACCGATATGAAGAAATAAAGAAAAACAACCTTCAAATATTACCGGTTTCTATTTGCGAGCAGGAAATACGCACAGCAGCTACCGATGACGCAAAACACGACCTTTTCAAAATAAGTCTCCTGCTAATGGTCGTTGATTCATTCAAAGTTTTATCATTAATACATATATATATATATATATATATATATATATATATATATATATATATATATATATATATATATTTAATAGGTATACAAATTTTCCGGCCCGTAGGTGTGAGTGTGAGCATGCATGGTTATTTGTCTCTTTACGTGTCTGTGATAAACTGGCGACAGATGTTGTATTATTAATATTATTATTATTATCCATCCATTACCATCCATCCATCCATTATCTATACCCGCTTTATCCGTATCCGGGTCACGGGGGTCTGTCGGAGCCTATCCCGACGCATAGTAGGCGAAAGGCAGGGGTCCACCTGGACAGGTCGCCGGTCTGTTGCAGGGCCACATAGAAAGACAGACAAACATGCATGCTCACATCCACACCTACGGGCAATTTTAGTGTGATCAATTAACCTACCTGCATGTTTTTGGGGAGAACATGCAAACTCCACACAGAAAGACCCACCGGGCCAGGAATCGAACCAGGAACTTCATGCTGTGAGGCAACAGTGCTGACCACTAAGCCACCGTGCCGCATTATTATTATTATGATTATTATGTGTTCACCACACTGAACATGGACTAGACAATTCCTGTGACTACAGTTGCAGAGTTGATTCAGAGGTTTAGGGTCCACAGGACTGTAGCCAGCATCCCTGGACGGGGATGCAGGAGGAACAGCAAAATGAAGAACCAAACAGTACAAATGGTAATCAAAGAGACCAGCAACATGTTCAAAGAAATTCAAGGTGAACTATGAGGTCAATGCACATCAGTGTGAGATCACACCATCCATCACTGAGCCAAAGTGGATGGCTGAGGAGGACACCACTCCAGCAAATTATTAAAACGGCAAATTGGTATTTATCAAAAATGCATACTGATAAGCCAGAAGGGGTTCTAGAAGAATGTCAATTAGAGATGAGCCAAAAGTGGAACATTTTGTCAAGTCACAGCATCTATACGTTCAGATGCAAAAACAAATCATTGAAAATAAAGAACACTGTACCTGTTGAGAAGGAGGAGATTCACTTTTCTTCTGGAGTAGTTTTTCTGCATCTAGGACAGAATCTGTGCAAGCAGAAGCGTATACAAGACAAACAAGAATCTGTTTGGTGACCACTCTTTTGTAAAACTGTTGTGGCGCTGTTAAAACCATTGAGAAGATCCACGACAATGTCATCTTTTGCACTTTAAGAAGAAAACAATCATGATTTATAAATCTATATGAGAAACAGGTAATTTTTTTTTTTGCACATGGCAAGACCATCCATTTCCTGATTCATGGTGAATAACGGGATGTGCTGTTGTGACATCCTTTTGACCAGAAGGTGGCGCTATGGAGTTCACCCAAGATTGCCATTTGCTCTATACTTAAGTGTGATTCTTAAAATGTGTGAGTTCTGGGCCAGATTAGACAGCGTATCATAATAAAGTCCTTCAATCAAGTTACATTTTTCACAGTAAATTATCATCAAGAGTTTGACTACTGCCTGAATAAGTTTTGGTTGTATTTGTTCAATCCACTTGTCTAATGTGAAATATGTAACTTCCTGTGACTAACTGCTGGTGCTAAAGCTGTTACTGAATATTGTACTGTAGGTGTGTTTACACTCAAATTACAATCCTAACAAACCCAATATATCTGCCTCTGGCTGTATATTACATGAATATTTAACATTTTTGCATTCTAGTGGTGATTAATCAGGGTCATCATATGGTCATTCTTTCCATTTTTTAAATTAAATGACTAATCAGATTCTAAATTAATCTAAAACATAATATATTTGCTTCTATAAAGACACGACCCTTACAAAGAGATCTATAGTATTTCTATGATAACGCATGGCACTTAAGAAACTATCGATTCCTATCGTTCCTACAGCTTTAACCGACTACACGTTTCTTATCTTCTCCCCCAAATACTGTAAGATTCTGGCAGTTGTTTTGTTGTAAGGGAGGTCTGAGCACAGCCAGCGTCTGAACAGCTGTGCTTACAGTCGTCCCGACTCACTCAGTCAGCTGTGAAATCACCAGCCTGAAGCAACATCCCCTTCATTGGTCAAAACTGAAACCGAGTCACAACATTTGTCTAGTTCAGCGAGCCTCACTGACTGTTATTAAAACCAACTTTACTTGCTAAGTCTACTTGAATGGGAACCTTATGAGAACTCTTAAAATCACATCCATTTTATCAAGGCAAACATTTCATGCAACACGCAACATATCGTCTATTCTGCAGTCCAGCATTCTCGTTTTTAAAATATTACATAAAGTAACATAATTTTGTCAGATTAACTTCCAACCTGGGCTTAAGCATGCATGTTTGTATGTATAAAGTAGATGTATATGGTTTTAAGATGCAAAGTGCAATTTAACGAAAGCATCAAACAGAATTTTGTTGGGGGGGGGGGGGGGGGGGGGGGGGGGGCACCTTTTCTGTCACTCCCACTATTGATTTGAACTTCATTTAAGGCAGTTTTGAAATACAACTTTGTCCACGGAAAAGCAGTAAGAACAGATGGAGGAGCAATTGTAATGGTTTGAGCCTTTTATTGTAGATGTGATTGTAGAAAAGGAGCAAACTAGGTTTTAGCACCTTCAAATAATTCGTATATTTAATTGCTGGTCGTCTGTTTTTCTCCTGATAAGCACAAGAACATGTGTTACATATATGCTAGGAGGACAGCTTTTTAATTCACAGAAACCAGGCACCAGTAATTCCTTAATTTGGGATAAAAAAAAACAACTAAACAAACAAAAAATAAATAAATAAAAAAACAAAATAAAACCAATTGAAAAAAAAACCCAAAAAAACAAGTATTTTATTTTAATTATCATTAATTTTACAAATTTTGGAACCTGGGCTTTTTTAATCAGTGCTCAAAGACATTATCATGTAACATAAGTTAAAACTTTAAAATATAATTTTTTTACAAATGTTAAGTATATTTAGAAAAGAAAAGTTAAATACTGGGCCCAGCTGTCTAAGGCATCTTTCATTCAACAGAAAAAAAGATCTAGACACCTTATACAAAGCAGGAATGAAGCTATACAACGTCACATTATATTTTAATCCTTACAAACTGTACAAAGTCCTTTCCTTCCTGGCTGACTACGCCAACCGGACAGCAATGCAGCTTAACTTTTTATTTTTATTTTTTTTAGTATCCTACATATACTGTGTCAGAAGACACACACTATATTTACATATTTAAAACATGAAAAGCATAAACATGGGTCTGTCTAGCCATCCCAATAGCATTTCATGTGTTCAGACACATTTTTAAAGAAAAAAAATGAAATGAAATGAAATAAAATAAACCAAATATTGGCCACCTAAACTTTACATCTGTCACCCCTGTGAAGCATTAAAGAAATTTTGTTCCACATGCTTTGAAAATAAAAATCTAGTTGTTTTTTTTAAATATACATAAAAATGTGTCATTAAAACACCTCAGTGAAACTCAACAGAGGTGAAGCCATTGATCTCCAGTGGCTCCAAAACTAATTTGACCCATTAGCTTCTAAACTAAAGTGGTTACATTTCCTTTCAGACAACTTCAGACTTCAAAAAGACTGATGAACTGTAGGTAAAAAGTGGTACACGTGTGTAGTATTAAAATGGTTACGAATATTAGGATTACTGTTATGAATACTGTACAGTACAACCAGAGGCAGTCGTCTACATACTGACAAAAATAATGTAGCTGAAAAATATGTGACTAAGAAAGTAAAGAAAGCATTTTGTTTTTGCATCATGTGACATGATTGTCAAATCAGGCCCAATAATTAAAAATCCAATCATATATACAAGAATGCATAGGCTTTAAATCACTATATCAAAATCATATTGTGGGTAAAGCAGAGGAAAACCGGAAACCTGGAATTATGCTCCTCCTATTTATCAGTACACAAGGAGCAACAGTTGCACTTTTTGGATTCCTTACTCTGGGAAGTATATTCTTTTAAATATACATCACAACAAAATTTCAAATAATTTATTTCCTGAAGAAGCAGCAGTTATGGTGGCGTTTCAGTTAAAGCTGACTATGAACAAGCAGGCATTTAACTACGTACGGAATAACATGACGAGAAAGAGAAGGAAAAGTCAAAGGATGAAGTTTCAGTACCAAAAAAGAATTGAGATTTGATACCCAGGAGATGTCGTACCTTTTGCTGTATCCAAGATGGATAACCAGTTATGTAGCAGCCAGGTTTGATTTTCACAGGGGAAATATTAATAATATTTTCATGTGTTTAACACGTCAAGACTTAAGACCCAAATACCCATCAAGTGTCAGAAACACAGTAAATGAAGCTGTCTTTTAGAATTTATTGCAATGTTTCTCTAGATGTTGGTTTAAGGTAATTACACGTTGCTCATCAATCTGATCTAACAGCTCATTAGAAGAGTACAGGACAAATGCTTCACATATCAAATATGACTTGCTGATGAGACTCAACTGTCCAGGCTTTGGAGGAAAAAAACAAAAGCCTGTTACATTCACACTCTTAAGTTATAGAACTGTTGATGAACTTTTCCATTTCATGTCTCCTTTGGAACATCAGGAACATTTTTTTCCAAGTGAAATAATGATCAAGTATGCCACTGGATCGCTTGTAAAATTTGGAAGGGTGGATCAAACTGTTGGCTTGATATTTTTATACATTACCCAAAAATGGTTTTATCTTGAAATGTGAAAATTCCAGTGTCAACATTTAAGGCACAATGAGTGTGGGCCCTCTAGTCCTTATTTATCTCATTATGACCCTGACTTACTGCCGTTTTGTCCTGCCACCTCAAGCTTGCCTCTCTGGAAGGACCAAGTTAAGCCTCACTAACGTGATGAAAGCAATTCTTGTTTTTGTTTTGACTTATATGCTGTAAATCAAAGTCTGCTGCTTTTTAGTCCAACTCTAGTGTAGCTATGCAGGGAAAAACTGGATCAAACGTTTATTATAATTATCATTATTTATGATAACAGTTTAAAAACGGCAGATATAACCATCTAAAGGTTTTTCCAAATGATAAGTGTGATATTCCTGCAAAAAAGCTTTAAGTCATCAGCAACTCCTGCTGAAATACAAGCAGCCTAAAAGATTTCTGACCATAAATTCCTTTTTTTGGTGCCTGACAGCCCGAGAGCTACAGAAATTCCAAACATTCGAACGAACAAAAAGAAAAAAAACAAACATTTTGGTTGCAAAAACCCAAAAGGAGCTGGAAACTGTCACACAGATCCTGGAATCTCAGGTTCTGATGTCTGATTAACTTTGTGTATGTTTGTCCTTCATAGAAGTTAATAAATAAGCAAGAAGACTCGATTATCATCATCTGAAATTACACCTTCTTATCTTGCAAATTCAGCTGGTGCTGGTTCTGGAGTTAACTCACACAGGAGAGTTAAAAGGAAAGAAAACAAATAAAACATCGTTGACTTTGCTGGGTCAGTCTGAAGTTTGTGTGTAAGGATTTCTTTTTAGACCACACAACAACAACATCCTGGAGGAGTGACAGCGAAAATGGAGGCTCGATGTGGAGCATTTCCCCGTGTGAGACAAGTCACACTAATCCTCCACGTCTCCACTGAAGCTCGTTCTTCTAAAACAGTTCCCAGAGCCTGTCAGAGTAAAAACCCATTAAAGTCTGCTCACAGGTTCTTGGTGTTTATGTGAGTCTTGTAATGCTTCGTGAGGTGGTCGCTCCTCATGAAGCGTTTCTGACACTGGCTGCACTCAAAGCGCTTGTCTCCTGTAGGAAAAATGACAAAGAAAGGTATGAGTGATGCTTCTCAGTTCAAATCTTGTGCATCTTTGCGTCATTAAGAAAACCGTACCTGCACTTTCAATCATTTTAATTTTTCTACAGAAAATATCAGTGTCAATTTCATTCGAAGGAACAGAACATAAGAAATAACATAACAGAACCTCCTCCTTTATTCTCAGTTCTTTCATTGTTCTTTTCTTTGAATGCTTTATTTTGTGTATTCCTGTGAACATAGAGCTGATGTAACTTTCCAAATAGCTCTGGTCTCATCGTATCTGCCTAAAGGACAGTCTCCTAGAAGTTTTCTTCAATACGCATTCTGAAAAATTCCAATCTTGTTTTCAAAATTTGCTTTCAACAGTCATCAACTTGGGCACAAACAGTGACGGATGGCACGATCTGACCTTGGAATTCACCACAACTTCTCCTCTGACAACTCTCTCCTTTGATTTCTCTGAAACAACTTTGCACCAAATCTGATGGTCTCTTTGTCATATGATGTCAGCAGCTGCATCATATAGTGTGTGATATCAAAGTAAAAGCATGTGACAACACTTCCACATCGCACGCTGGAAGAACAGCACTGTGAAATGATTTTGACAAGAAAATATATTTACATGTTAGGTTTTGCTCTTTTCATTTTAGTTTTGGATCTCACCTTTAAGCATCATTCGTCACATGCTGTTTGTGAACTGGCAATACTTTCATAAATGTTGTGAAGAACCACATTTTGACATTTTCATGACTTGTTGTATCTGTTAAATTCACATCCATTACTTTGTCCATCACACATATATCAGGACCTCAAACCATCTTCCACAGGACATTGGTCTCTCCAGTAGTGGACTCTACCTTACTGCACTTTATTATTATTAGTCCGTATACATGTGTTTAAGGAACTACAGCACCTGTGTGCGTCCTTGCATGCCTCTGCAGCTCGTCACTGCGTGTGAATCGTTTCCCACAGAAAACCCAGTTGCAGACAAAAGGTCTCTCTCCAGTGTGCAACCGGACGTGAGCTCTGAGCAGCGACGTTTTCCTAAATGTTTTCTCACAGCCAGGGACGTGGCAGATGTGTTTCCTTTTCCCCACCTCCCCAGGCCTACAAAGTAAAAGCACACAAGTTTTCAGGGTCAAGCTGAGCGCTGAATGTTAAACCCATTAGCAATGATTTCAGCAGTGACATTGACATGAACAATAGGTTTGCTTTAGGCTGATTATTGCACAAACATTGCAAATACAATTTCTGACATTATTTATGTACAAAGAATTAGCCCTGCATTCAAAGTTCATGTTAGAAGATATCTCTGTACATGACACTTTATCTGACATTCTTTGTCCATGAAATCCATTTTTTATCCATTTTCAGGCCATGTTTGCTTTTAGACTTTAATTCTAAATCTGGCCTTTTTTCTGTAGTAGGAAACTCAAATATTGTGCCAACGCATATTTTTCCATTTCACACACTTTCACCTTTTGTCTGCATCTTTACAGTTGGGGCAGGTGCAGGCCATGCGTCGTTTTTTCTCTCCCGGCTGACCAGGCAGCTCTAGCGTCAGAGTCTGGTCCACCTGGATGGCCGGCTGTCCCTGCGTTGGTGCCAGCTGTATCCCTCCACCCTGCATCGTCTGGACAGTCAGATGCTGCTGACCTACGAAGCAAAGAAGAACTGCAATGTAAGAGACATAGCTTGGCTCATCCGAATGGGGAGACATTCCTGCATAAAAAAATGTAATCCATGAGCTGACTCATGAAATATTAATTTACAATTAATTAATAAAGAACAAAGTATGTCATAATTAGGGCCTTTTTTCTCCGTTATGTTTTCTACATAGTTTCTTCTGGTGGATATTTTCTTCTGATTTGTCATATGGTTTGCCAATAATTCAGTCGGATCCCTTTTTGACTTCCCGCTGTATTAATTACAAAGTTATTGTTTTTATTTTCACGTATATTCATGCCTGCCCTGCACGTCAACTCTGCCCAATTTAAAAAGTTAATTATCATCATCACAAATCTGAAGAGAGCGCTTCAATAGTAAGTTTCTCTTGGGATAAACGATCAACAGAAAACATGGACAAACCATCCATCAGCTCACCCCCTGCGTTGGTGATGGTAACAGGAACTCCCTGAACTTGAACCCCGTTGATGCTGATCGTCTGGACCGCTTGAGCTGCTGAGGAGAGCTGTGATGTATTGAACGCAATCATTCCACCAGCCGGAGCAATTTTTGCCAGGGTCCGCTCCTTTCTTCCTCCTGCTTGAGTCTTCTTCGGGCCGGCTGGCGTTGATATGGTGGTGGTGGGGGCAACTGAAGTGGCAGTGGTCGTTGTCGTGGAGACTGAATCCTGAAGCTGGACTGACTGCCACTCACCCGAAGCCGTTTTGAATATAATCTAGAGAAAAAAAGTGTCATAATATTAAAACTGACAGTAGATGTATGTGCTGATTTACAGACTTCTTTCAAGCAAATAAAGGAAATGATGAAATGAAAATTAAATGAAAAAAAAAGAGAAAATGTCGAAGACTTAGAAGAAAGAAAAGCTATGCCCAACGATTAAGTATTTGTAGTCTCCCTTCTCTAAACCGCTGCCAGCAGTTAACATCTGCACGCTTCTCTCCTACGATGCTTTTGTTTCGGATACCAGACAGCACACCGACACCGGACACTACGGTGGCAGTTGGCAGAACTACACAGCCGGTCAAATTCCAAGTTGCAGCCCAGGGGTGACAGCATCTCCAGCTTGGTACAAACTCATCTGAGGGCCTGTCCCCTGCAGACCCTGTGAGGGGGGTCGCTGCTGCTCCCAACACAAGAGGTGACAAAAAGCTCCCGTGGACACAACAGGGAGAGGGACACATGGAGACCCTCCAGGACAGTGTCCCCCAAACTTTGTTTCAGTGATGTACCCCTGTGAAATGTTTTTTCAGCCAACTATCCCCTAACCAGGGCACATCATTTTTGCATTGGGGAAAAAAAAGGGTAAAATCCATTAATTATAAACTTTGTTCCTGAAAAGGAAAGGTTTGTTCTGAAAGTTCCTGGCTTAACATCCATGTTTTGTGGAGATGTGCTATTTTCATGCTACTTCTGGCTAATTTCTCCCTGCAGAAAAAACACAATGTCTTGGGCAGGTTGCAACTCTTGGACATAAACCCCATTAAAAAATAACCCTTCAACATAACGGAGGTATTTTACTGGCTGTGGTTTTTCTTTGGTCTCTTTGGCATTTGTCCCTCTGCGTTTTAGCTGCATTTCAACGGTTCAACCACAACTTTTTATAAAGGTTTTGCAGTAGCAGGTGATTGACAGGTGATGCTTCTTGGCACATGCCAGGTTGGGTGGATTAAATCACCCCGGGGCGGGGAAGACTTTGGGATTATTTTTAGGACACTCAGATTATATACTGAATATAAAATCCATCTTATTAATTTAAAACTTTATTTTATTTAAATGATTTACTATATAGCAGTTTGGTCAATTTTGAACTAATGCTACTTTTGTGAATTGTTTTTTTTAATCTCACGTAGCCCCTGGAGTTTTGCTACGCACCCCCAGGGATACACGTACCTGTATTTGAGAAACAATGATCTAATGCCCCTTTTATTATACAGTTTTCGACTCGCGTTCAGTACCACCTCGGTGTGGGTGGGGCCTCATTCTCGCTCCACGTTGCCCCATCGCGTTGCCCTCTGGATGCAGTCGTTGGCCACGAGGCACAGAAACGTGTGGACATCCTCGTTGCGCCAGGGAGTAGGTTTGCTTGCCATTTCATGCTGTAAAGTTTTGTTGTAAAGTAAATGTTGCGGTCGCTGTTGCAGAGTTTTAAATATGTCGGGTGTGAAAGACTTGCTCTCAACAATCAACAGAGGCGCCATGCTTTGGCCAATCAGTGGCTTGCAGTCTTGTGATGTTGCATTTTCAGGCCGACTCAGCTCAGTTGGAATCCCGGACAAGTAGATGCAACAAAAAGGAGGTACTAACCTATAGTATCACCTAATGGAAAACCCTTAAAAGAGAGTAGAGTCGACTGGAGCCAAGCTGAGTAGGTACTAATGGAAACAACCTCTTGTTATGAGGGGATTGGCTCCCTAAAGTGAAAACTTTCAGATACATCTGTGGAACCCCTAAACCTTCAGTGATTCTTAGGTCAAGCAAAAACTCAACAAAACTCATTTCAATTTCAATTTTATTTATATAGCATCTATTACAACACAAGTTGTCTTTATGTGCTTTCCAGAGACCCAGGACATGAACTCTGAGCAAAAAATGAGAAGTAACGATCAGAAAAGATACCTGTGTTGGTGAGGGTTCTGTTGGAGAGACGCTCATAGAGGTGGGTTGTCTCTGTGGGACGGGTGGCAGCGTGGCAGATGCAGCCTGCACCACCTTGAGGGCTTGCTGGGGGATTTGAACCAACTGAGAATCTGGCTTAGGCTGGACCAGCTGAACCTGTTGCACCATAGCTGGCTGCCCAGGACTCTGCACAATCAATAAGTTGTTCCCTGCCTGCAAACATAGAGACATAAGACATTATTCCAGTGGTCTTCAAACTGTGGGGTGTTGCTTCTCTTCCTATTCTCCACTTTTTCTTTACATGAAAGTGTCATATTCCCAGTACGTCTTGGAAAACGGGATTGTGTAAGAACATCCAGCTAAATAAAAAGTATTAAAATATAAACTAAAAAACAAAAAAAAAAAAAAAAGAAGGAATTTCAAGACTTAGATTAACAGTGTTTTCATTTCACCTGCATTAGATGAAGCTTGGGCCTCGTTTAAGAGCAGGTTGTAAATATAGCACTGTTGACTTGGTAAACAAAGTTTTATTAATGCATTTGACAGACATGAAGCAACATAGTTCTTCCTATGTTTTTTTTTCCCTTGATAAAGCTAGCACCGTGGTCACTCTCCTTTTAGGCTCTTCAACTCCACTAAATTCACCAAACGGGAATGCATTCAAACATTTACTGTGGACCTGAGCTGTCTGCGCTACTACCCGGCAGTTAAATTGTTTCACCCACTGACAGCAGAGTTGCATCATGGATGATTTATCTTATGCAAAGGAGGCTGACTCTTATGCAGAAGCGTATTAAAAAATAAAAAAAACTGTAAAAGCAGTTCTACGAACTACAATGATTTTCTACGGTGCAGACACACAAAACTTTTTCTAACAGCTCAAGGAAGTGTGAAAATATTCCTGCGGTGCATAAGTCCCTTTTGCTGGTTGGCACTGTGTGTTTTTTAAGCTTTTTCATAAAAAGTGCCCTGTCAAGAAGTTCTGCTAAACAGTGAAGTGAGTGAACATAAACATTGAGTTTATCAATGCTAATATAAAAAAGAAAATTAGTTTTCTCCATGATAGCAGAGACAGTCATTAAGACTTATGAAGTATTGTAACAGCCATTGTAAATGTAGACCGACTACACATAAGAGCCGAGACTAATGGAGTCAAATAACAAAATACACGGACAGTTTACAACGTAAATTTATTATTTAAAAAAATAACTTGTAAGATAAGATCAAATATGTTGCTGTTCCTAATGTTTGAAGAGCAATGCCGTTAACCTCAGTCAACCTTGAGCTTAACAGCATGTTCACACTTAAATTTGTAGCACAATCTGAAACACTAGTTTCTAAAGTTTCTAAACTTACCACACTTTTGGATCAGTGCATCATTAATAAATCACTTTTAATCAGTGAGAACAGCTGTCTGCACCTGACTGTGATTACTGTGTTCAAACTGGACAAAACAAACAACTTTAGGTGGGAAAACAAAACCAAACTGAAACAGTAGAAACTAGGAGTGACAGCATCCTAAATACAAGTTCTTCAGTCCAGGTTCTCAGAGCCTACTGCCCTGCATGTTTTAGATGATTCTCTTATACACCACGGCTATCTCAAACTACTGAGGGAATGGCAGATATGTGCAGACGCTGTGACAGGGTGACGATAAAGCATACATTTGAAATAAAAGCTGCAGCTGGGAAACGTCTAAAATATGCAGTGCGGTGCGCTCTGAGGACTTGGTTATGGAACACTGTCCTAAGTGATGTTACGCCTAAACAATTGCTTCACCCATAAAAATAAATAAAAAAAATCACAGCAATAGAGTAATCTCATAGAATTCCTTAAGACACATTTGGATTCTTGTACTATAGTGTGGATAACTGCAACAACTGTTTGACACTTCTGTTGTATGTTTGTGCAGCAAGATGTTGTACCTGTATGATGTTGTCCCCAGCTTCTATTACTATGGTCTCCATCTGCTCTGGGGATGGGGAAGCGGGCTGTGTGGGAGCAGGCGGAGGAGGTTCAGCAGGCAAAACCACTTTCTTCCTTCTCCCTCGTCGTCCCTTTTCAGGAGTGGGAAGAACAGCTGCCGTTTCTGTGACGATTGGAGTTCCACCCACCTCTCCTGTAGACACGTTCAGGGGAAGCGTGAGCCCACTTGGCAGCTGCACCACATTTGCAGCTGTGTTGTTTGGCTTCCGCACCTTTAGAGAGGGCTTTATGGCTACAGTCTTCTGGGGAGTAACAGGAGCAGTGGCAGCCGCAGGGGCTGGCACAGTCATTGGAGTGGTAATGATGGCCTGGTTGGTGCCTGGAATAAGTTGGATCTGGCCTCCTTGCGGCATCATCTGGATAGTCTGTCCACCCTGGATCTGTGGCATCACCTGGTATTGGATGTTGGCAGGGCCAGGGGTGTTGGTGCGGGCAGGACTCTGCTGGATAGTAAGGACAATTGGGCTGCCAGGGGCTGTGGAGCCCAATCCAGCAGGAAGCTGGATCACATTGCCCTTTGTTGAAAGGAAACCCAGGTTTTTGGGCGGAGCAGGGGCTATGGGAGCCGGCTTTATTGGAAGAAGCCTACGAGGTTGTGGCTGTGCTGGAGGTGAGGTGACTGGGGCCTGAGCGGCAGGAGGGCCGATTTTACTGCAGGTGGCCGCTAAAAGGGCCAGAGGAGAAGGCTGGGCGTCCTGCTACAAGAAACAGAAGCAAAATCAACATAAAAACCAGCCTAAGAAGATGAGACATCGGAGAGAACTCAAGCTAAAACAAATATGTGAAGGGGAAAAAAAAAAAAAAAAAAGACCAAGCTTCTACTAGACATTAAAAACTCATCAAGTGTTGTAGTAGGTTTGAGTTTCCACCTGCAATGCCTTTGTGTCCCTCTCTGGTCCATATGTGTGATCCTCAAGCTGCAGAACAGGGAAGCATTCTATATAAATGTCAGCTTTAGCACACTTTGAACACACCGGACCTCTGCATGTACCTGAGCTGTTACCCATGTCCAAGCTCGATGACACTAAGAATTTCAATCACTCGATGTGGCAATACTCAAATTATCTTTAAAAAAAAAAAAGAATGTTCAAGTGATGTATTTTTAAGTTGATGTAATATTCAAGCTGTCAAAAAATAAATCATAAATAATCTTAGCTGGAAAAACCAAGACATCTCAAGAAAGAGAATTAACACTCACCAATGTTATATTTAGAAAAAAATCTATATTAAAAAATATAATATATAAAAATATATTTAAAAAAAATCAATATTGAACAAAGTCCACAGGTTTTCTAAAGACATCTTTCTAATAGCTTTTTCTCAACTGATAACTAGGAATGACTAAGATAAATATAGAAAGTAAACTACAAAACAAAAATCAGAAAGCATAATAAAATATACTAATGCGATACTGAATTCAATGCCTATTATGCTACTGCATATGGTTCAGTTATTCTAGGGCTGAACGATTGATTGCATTTGTGATAACATCAACATATAAAGTGCGATTTTGTAATCGCATCGTGAAAAACTACCAGGTTGTCATGTGATGTGAGAGTGAGTTTAGCACTCGACTGCATCAACTTCTCACGCTGCGCTTGAATCTGTTGCGCAGTGGCCTCTTGTTTGAAGTAACATTTAGTCTTGAAAAGAATCAAAGGAACAGCCCATCCACAGTGTGGGATCATTTGGGTTGTAAAAAAAAACATTGATAAACGGTACAGCAGGAGTTAAACTGGGCTGAGGCTGAGCCTTGGCACGAGCCGGTGCCGCACCATGAGTCACACCAACAACAAACTTTTCTCATGATTTTTGGTTTAAATCACGAAAACTATTATTACTATTAAACTATATTCAGCAGTTTAGTCAATTCTTTTTCTTGCGGTGGATACTAGACGTCATCACTCGTCAGTCTCAATCCACAGACCAGGAGTGAGCCTTTTCAAGAGTTTGCCTGTCCCAGTTTGGAATGGAGCAGGAGAGTCTCTGCTAACACGAAAGTTAGTTTCTGAATCACCAAAAAAAATATTAAAAGGACACAATGCTGAAGTTAGGTTCTACATCAGAATAAGACTAAAGGACGGTTCCACTGCATTTTAAAACAACAATGTCAAGTTCAAAAACCACGACAACATGGATAAAATTAACTCTAGGACACGTTCAATTTCCTTCATAATTCGATTTGTGAAAAGGGTCATGTATCAACTGCGCTGTGTTTTCACTGGTATAATTGTTAAATATTTTGTAAAACCAGAATCTTTATGAAAAAAAAACAATCGACTCGTTGAAATTTGTATATCCTTCATTCTTTTTTTACGAGTACATATTTACACTTGATGTCATTGGGGTAGTAGTCCTGGTAAACCTGTTGGCTGGTGTTTGTTGGCTCCTGTTTTGATTTGCAGAGTGAAACATCTCTACTTCATGGCTACATTAGTTTGACCAATTTCATTTAAGCTCCTGAAAAATGAGGTTGCTGCTGGTTCTACAGTTAAAGACAGAAATGGCATTAAAGAAGACTCCAGACTCCGACAAATAGTCGGGTGGATAAAACGGCCCCCAGAGTTAAATTTTCTTGCAACACAAGGAGAGTCCTGTCAGTGTAAAATGGAACAAGAGTTACAATCTTCTAACGACAAAGACGTCTTTCACGCCATCTTGCACGTGCGCATTCAGACACTGCCTTATCTTTTTAAATTTATTTGGTCTATGGAAGCAAAAACTGTTTCTGGTAGAACATTTATTCTGTCTGCAAAGACACATAGGTCGGAGTCACTCAAAGAAGTAATTCTTCTTCTTCATCAGTCCAGACAAAACTAGAACGTTGGTCACCATCTTCTGTTGCTGTCGGTTTTTTTTCCTTAGTGGCCGGCATGCAACACGTCTGTTGTTGTGTCTTCCGGTCTTATGAGGATGGCGTGCACACTCGGGTGTGCCGTTGCAAAGTGTCACCCCCCACTAGAGGCCTGGGATGCGCACTACACAATTTCTGGTTCTTTTTGCGTTTTTCTCTGCACAGAGATAGTTTTCATTCCGCTGTTGTGTTAATACGCTTTCTTTTTTTATAGTCAAACACAGCAACAGCCAGAAATATGTAATATGCTGGGACAGTCACAGTAATGAAACAGCAACACCTCTACAGTAGCAGGAAAGTACCATTCAGTCTTAAGAAGGCGCCAAAATGATAGCAAAATTCAATGCAGCCTACCTCGTTATAAAGTAGGAACCACTAATCACAAAGTTCAAGGTACCCGTAGAAGCGTTAAAGAAAAGGAAAACATAAGCCATAATACTGATAAATTGATACATTTTAACTATAATATTGACATTTGTATGTATGTTACTAAGTGCTATTTTGCAGCTGTACACAAAAAATTAAATTCAGTTTGGGTCTACAGAGTTCCAAATACAAAACCGTAAGCCAGGAAACAGGGAGCAGAAAGCACCGTGGCCTGGTTTTACAGGGGGTTTGCTCCATCTTCAGGACACCTCAAGCCCCCCAGGGAGCGTTAAATAAACAGAGCGCTACTAGTTTGACTGGATTCATGAGATTAAGAGTGAATTTTCGACATTATATGATAATCATGCGATGGTATGCTCATTTTAACACGATTATCTCGCCATGACTTTTTCAGACTAGAATTTTGCAAAATAAAAAGGATGATTGGTGTCAACTAAAATGATCATTGCAACTTCTAAACACTAATATTTCTCGTATGTGGCTCAAATCTCTTCTAAAACCCTCTGCATTGTTTCATAGCATGACGTAATGTTCATGTACAACTCTTCGCCGGTCGGCACCCACTCGTTGAGTTTTATTTAGCCACTTCAAGGACACTTCTGAACCTCTCAATGCCACGTGCTACGACAACGGCAATGACGGCGATTACCAGAAACTGACTGCAGGTCTGCTCACACACCGGGTGCTGTGCCACTCAAGCTTTAGTCTTGAGTCCTGCAATAATACCTGCTTGCCTAATTAAGAAATATTGAAGTAAAAGTCCACATCTGCCCACAAAATTGCTTTTTAGCTAATTGCATAATTATATTAGAACCCTTGAACAAAGGATTATGATGATCTTAAATTAAAGAGGAGAGTCTGGACTTTTATTCTACAACCTGTGTGTAACTATCTCCTGAATGTGTTTTGAGTAAATGGCTAAGGAAAAAAAAAATTACATTTAAGAATTTGCAGGTCTAACTGTATGAGCAAAATATGTGTTAGTGAATGTTTTATTAAAGACAGATAACCAATGGAGTTGAACGCCTTCTTGTTATAAATACAGCTTATATTTTGCATAGTGTCACTCTGGGAACTCACTGTTAGGCATGCTACTTAACCACAAAACTCATTACTTTTCATAAATGTGTCAAACCGTAGTTGCAATTTACAATTTTTATAGATCTCATTAAACGTATATGTTCTATCTTTCTAAAAATTAATGCAATGTAGCATCTTCTGTCAAAGAGATATAATGAATAACTTGATTATATAATATTTGTGTCCACTTTTTTTTTACTTGGTAACTTTAAATTAAGTGATATTACATTAAATTATTCTCAGGGTAAACTTATCAGGCATCATTATTGAGTCAGGTGACTAACAGTATAAATGCACAGACATAAAGTCTGTTGTTCAGCAAAATGGTTTTATGGTTTTACAGAGCTGTTCATCAAAGCAGGGCATAAGGAAAGAGAGAGTGCAGAGAGAAAGAGTGTCTTATTGCGACTCACTTGTGTAGAAGCGGTGGAGGGCTGAAGGTATTCACTGGGACTGACAGCAACAGTGGTGGCCATACTGTCCTGTTGTTCTGGAGGACACAAAGCACAAACAAAATCAGACTCCTCGCAGTATCTATTTACTGTAGTTACGCGATTCCCAAGCCTTCAAGCACAGACGATCACAGCAAAGATTTGCACTCAAACATTTCAGTATCTTCCTATCTGTGCCATTTCATGCCCTGGCTTTCAAAAATTAATTTTGATTATAAGTGTGTAACTATAAATACAAATGTACATACAATACATACACACGGTATGATAAAGGTTATCAGACCTCCGTGTTTCTGCAGGACTGCACACGTTTTATTACTTGTCTCTCATCAAACAAATGTCTTCATATCGAGCAGCGTTAACCTGTTACCGGCTCTGCTACCTACCAATGCCCAACAAGGAAAACTTGGGAAGACGACAAAAATCACAACATGACGTCATGTCTGTTTTTGTAGAAATGTGGCATCTTAAATGTAGATGTGTTTGCACCTGCCTCTGTGGAGCCCTGTTTATTGTTTTAACTTAAGCAGTGCATACAAAATGTTAGTCCATCTTTAAGCATGCCCCCCTTTTTCCACGCATTTATATCCTTTGTTACACATCTGTATGGGTGGGATCTAGCTACCTAGGTATGTGATTCAGGTATATTACAGTTTTACACACAACTTATTTTTTTAGTTTTGTTCAATGCAATCCATGTATCATGGAGATCTTAAAATGTGTGTAAGTAGATGTTTAGTTTCCATTCTAACTGAAAACCCACCACTTCCCACATGTGGCAATGTTTGTCTACTTTCAGTTAGATATGATTTAAAAGACCTCGAAATTATAGATATCTTTGATATTTCATAGCGCAAGAAAAAATATAAAAGAATAAATTTGACTGTTCTATTTTGACTTTGTTCTGTGTTTTTATATTCGAGACTGGCATATGATTACAGGCCAACTCTGTTTTGTTAGTATAATTTACCACAGCTGTCTGTATAGTATTGAGTCAACATAGCCGTTACTCTCAACTATACATCTTTAGCACAAAGTTGTAATTTGGGCTGTGATGGTACTAATTTTTGTTCCTGCGGTAACAAACAACAGATTACTGTGGTTTTGCGGTTATTTGTTGATGCTACGGTCAGTTGTAGCCTAATTGCACGAGAGACGTGTTCAATGATCGTGCAACAAAAACGCTCTACTTTTAAGATATCCCCACGTTTTGGAACTTTATGTCTCTGTGTATTTTCTTCAGCATTGAAAAAGACAAGTACACAAGGCTTTATAAAAATAAAAAATTACTAACAAGCAGATGCACAGAAGTTCCCAATAAGTTTAATTGACCATTAAAGTTCTGCATCACCTAGACACCTTGAAAATATAAAGAAAGATGATCAGTGAAACACAGGTGATGGCTTATTTTTTATGCGTTTCACCTCATACAGTGACAGTGTCACTGTCAATCAATCAGTAAATAAAATAAAATGAAATAAATGTTGTGATGACGGTAATGAGTTCAACCCAGCATTAGGCATCAAATTACTGTGGTAATGTGATTACTGCCAAAGCCCCAGTTGTAATTATCTTTGACCTTGTTGAGTTGTGACTGTTTGAAAAAAACTTCTCAATATGCCTTTCTCTACCTTCTGTGTTGCTGTTCCTGCTTGAGCTGGCGGTATGACCATTTATTTATTTTCTATACCGCTTACTCCTGTACAGGGTCATGGGGATCTGCTGGAGCGTATCCCAGCTCATTAGAGGCAGGAGGCAGGGGTACACCCTGGACAGGTCGCCAGTCCATTGCAGGGCCACATACATATATATATATATATATATATATATATATATATATATATATATATATATATATATATATATATATATATATATATATATTCAGAATCATCAATCAACCTAACATAAATGTTTTGGACAGTGACAGGATGCTGGAGTACCCAAAGAAAGCCCACAGGTGCACAAAGAGATCATGCAAACTCCACACAGGAGTTGAACCAGGAACGGTGTTCAGGTTCCTGGTTCATGTTCTACTGCTGTTCACAAGGGATGCTCAGTAGACTTTTGTTCAAGGCTCCTCCTTCTTATAATTTTCAAATATTTTGGACTTAGATTTGATGGTTAGTTATAAAACATGCCACCATTCCTTGCAGGACATCTTATTTTTGTGTTTACCTTGCAACTGACTCTGGGTACATATGCTGTTTTCATCACTAGATCGAAGAGGGAATCTGGCAACCAAGCTGTTTATGTGGTGTGATGGCTGTCGCTCCAAACACTGCGCCCTCATATAGGGAAGACTGAGATTTACGCTTTATGTAGACACTTCATTATGTATAGGGTCTGAAGCAAAACATTAGTCATCTGACTTTAAAGAAGGCATTATGACTTTTTTCCAAAAGCTGAAACAATTTCCTGAGATCTTAATGAAATCTCTGTGACATGCTGTGGTCAAGATACCACACGCGATAAAGAACCACATCTGTACCGGTGACAGACACTGCCGGTGAAAGCACTGCTTAGACGTGATAAAGAAATCTGTCGACCATGAAAGTGAAATGTGAATAAGTGAATGTGGCTTGTAGTGTAAAACACTTGAGTGGTTAACAAGCCTGGAAAAGCATTTTACAAACACAATCTGTTTACCGTTTACTGCTCTTCATAGCAACTGGTTTTAGGGGGCGAAGTCTGACAATCATCTCCTGTAGCGCCAGGAAGGTATTTTGCTCACCTATCATTATTTGTGACAGTGGAGGGCCAAAAGTAAATACTCAGTAATACTTGTGTACACCAACGAGTTCAGGACATGATAGCACCTGAAATAAAGCGCCACTGATATCTAACCACATAACAGCCGCAGTTTTGAAATGAAAACCGTGCATGCTGCTGTCAGGAAGGCACAATTCATCACAGATCCACTCCGACTGCAAAAGATGTATATACCACCAGAAACAAAAAAACAAAAACACTCGTCTGCATTGAAAATACTTAAGCTCCACACAATGTACTTCACCTGGACAGGAGCAAATGTGATTCATCCTGCTGCCAGTATTTAATTTCCAAGGAATGCCCCCGTTGTTTGTATGAAACTACAACCATTTGTCATCCTCAGCAACCACTTACAGAAAATGTCCTAGAAACTCCAATCAAGCATTGATGGGAGATAAGAAAACCGCTTGGCTTTGTGACTTTACTGCAAAGACACCAACAGATCAACAAACTGACAAAAACACCAAGTACAAACACAAAACGTTTTTCTCGATAGAAGAAAAAACAAACTGAACTATTTCTCAAAGTCCGACAGAAAACAATCTCGCTTTCTGTTTTGGATGCTGATCAGCTGAACAAACAATAACTGCTTTCTCTCCGTCTCGAGGCTCCGCTGCCTCCGAGTCCGCGCTTACAGATGCAGCTTTGAATCGCGGTGAATTAACTTCACTTTCACCAGGGACATCGCAGCCCGTTCAGCCTTTAATCCGCCGGCTGCGGCGCGCTGAACGGCTACCAGTGCGGCGAGTCGACGCCGCGCTTCACAGCACTTCAGCGGGGTTACAGCCGCTATCAGCGGCGCCAGTGTTCATTTAAGCCCCCTTGCGGGTTACGCACAAACAGAAAGAAATAAGTAAATAAATAAATAAGTAGAAACCAGTGTGGCCTCGGAACAGCGCCGCCATCAAAGACGCGCTGTGTGGCTGTTAGCTCGAGGCAGCTAACGTTAGCACGGCGGCTAACTAGCGGCGCAGACTGCCGTCAGTTCTCTGCGCGGCTCACTTCTGCTTCAACTAAAACAGCACCCAGGCGAGGGGACGCAGCTCACACAGTCAAAACAACTCAACACTTTATTGCGGCCCTGGCGGCTGAGCTGGGAACGCGTGTTTGGTAGTTGTGTGGTGGGGAAACAAGAGAAAGACCAACAGCGTAGCCGCAGCTAGCGACTCAAACTCTCTTTGATAACGTTACAAAAAGGCAGCGCTTTTCCGGAAGTGCATCGCTTATTTTGGTGGATATACCAGCCCGGGCTGCCCTGAAACATAGTCACACGTGCAACATAATGCCCGTTGATTTTTTTCGGTCACACAAATATATTTTTGACAAAGTAGAATGTAATATAAACACCAACGTTTTAATTCCTACCCACCGCTCATGACGACATTCGCTCTCCGCGATCCTCGAAGACGGAGCCCGCAGAGGAACCCGCCCGCCGAGCTGCACCAATCCACAGACAATGGTGCGTTGAACGACGGCCACCCCAGCCAATGAGCCTCAACTGCACCTGTGATTGAAACGCCATAAGACCAACCCAAAAGCGAGTTTTCTGTACGTCGGTTGATGACCGCGGTTTGACCAATCGCGTATCGTGATTGTGCTCACGAGGGCGGTTCCTGACGCTTAAACCTCGAGCAGACGAGTGCCCTATTGCAGCAGGAACTCGGGTTCATTGACGTTTCCAGCGGCCAATGTGTTTTTCTGCGGGGCAGTTCGGCCAACACGGGAATGACAACCGTGTTAATCAATTACACGAAAGTCACCGTTGTCTGACCTGGTTAAATCTTCCCACATCGTACCGTAAAAAGTAGACCGTTATACTGCACAAACCAAGTGTTCACCGACATAAACGCTCATTTTAAACCTACCCTGATTTAATGTCGCATTTGTTTATGTTTAGTTGTATATTTGACATCATCATCAAACATTTCGGCTTAAATCGGGGGATCACAGTCCGCACGTCGATTTAGCCCGACGCCGGGCGCCTCCTGACGCAGGTACGGGGAGATTATTCACATATGTCACATAAACACCGTAAATGTCTCGTACACCGCTGATAATATTTTAATAGCAGTGACACGTGGAATCTACACAGATCTACAACCACGGCCAGACGTTTTGAGAATGAAACTAATATTAATTTGGAAATATGCATAAACTATTATTCAGAATGTGAGGAAGTGCGATCCGATGAGCTGCAAGTCGTTGCAGCACCTCCATTTGTTGTGAAGAGGCTTCAAGTTGGCCAGGAAAGTTCAGCAAGTCCCAGGATTGTCTTCCTGAAGTTAATTCAGCTGCAGGATCAGGGTACCGCCGGTGCTCAGGATGCTCAGGAATGGCACCTGGCAGGTATAAGCGCATCTACATGCATAATGAGGTGAATACTTTTAGAGGATGACCTGGCGCGAAAACGTGCAGCAAAGAAGCCACTTCTTTCTAGAAAAAGCATCAGAGACAGGCTGATATATTTCAAGGGGTACGGCGTGAACTTCTGAGTACTGGGCTAATCCCCTTTCTGATTGTTTGGGTCACCTGGGGAAAAAAGCTTGTCCACAAAAGAAAAGATGAGCACTCCCATCAGTCCTGTGTCGTGCTCACAGTAAAGGATCCTGTGACCATTCATGTGTGAGGAATTTCTTCTCAGCCAAAGAAATGGGCTCACAATTTTTCCAAAGAACACAGCAAATAAAGACGGGTACCAAAACATCCTCAACTCCTCCCAAACATTCAAGAACATATTGGTGGTAAACAATGCTCTTTCCAATGTGAAACTACTTGCCTTAAAGCAAAAGTGAGGATTTGTGGAAAAAGATAAAAACATTCTAAATGTTGGGTTAATGGCCAGGAAACTTTCCAGACTTTAATCATTTATTACTTTTGGTTACTCCTCCAAGAGGCAGGTGGACAAACAAACCCACAAATTCTGACAAACTCCAAGAATTAATTATGCCAGAATGGGCTCCCACCAGTCAGGATGACAGCATGCCAGGGTGAGGGTCTGTGGGGTTGAAAAAGAAGGATCAACTCTGCTAATATTGATTCTTTTCATTAAGCGAATCTAATTGTCAATAAAAGCCTTCAACGCTTATGAAGTGCTTGTAATTTTGAACTGAGGGCATATTGGACACATTTAAAAACAACATAAAAACAACACATAGTTCATAATTCACAACCTGCATGGTTGCTTGGACTCAGGCAAAGACTTTGGACTTTTCTCTTTTTTTTTCTGTATATTTTTGTTACAATCCAAAAAGACAGACGGACATAATCCTAAAAGCGCAGCCAATGTGAGCCTTTCACCCTGTGGAGAAAATGTTCCTGTCGTGGATTTCAGTCCCATCTGTCATCAGCATCAACTGAGTTGCCCTGCAGCTCTTTCAAACAACAAGCAGAATGCAATGAGCTGTCTCTCTCTCTCTCTCTCTCTCTCTCTCTCTCTCTCTCTCTCTCTCTCTCTCGTGCTCATTCCCCATGACTCTCTTCACATCTACAATGCACCCGGTGCCTTTTCACATAGGTTTTTGCCTACTAGTGGTCTTCATTTCATGCAGACATGCCTTGTTTTTATCTGCTGGGGCCTCACCCTGCATCGCTGTAGGCTTTTTTATGTGCTGAGGTCCTGTTTTGAGCCAAAGAACCTCTTGTTCACTGTTTTTGTACTTGGGTTATGTGGTGGTGGATGGAGCTAATTTTGTACTTTCTATCACCTTCTCCCCACACACTTGCAGCGAGAACAGCAAAAAAGAAAGCTGCATAATTTAACTGAGATATCTCTCCCAGCTTTTTTGATTTTTTTAACTTAGCAGACTTTATGAGTGAGCTGGAGAGTTATCAGCCTTAAACATTTCAAAGGGAATAGCTGACGTTAGAAAATGAGCGACTCTCCGGGCTGAGACCCCACTCGCAGACAGTCTAAGCTTCTTCACAGTGTTAACTCTCAGAAAAGGCCGCTACAGCTGCAGCACTGGTGCAGCCATGGTACCTTTGGTTGTTAAACAGTTTTACAGTCATTAGTTGAGTTACAGTCGTATTCCATTACATCAACAAAAAAGTGGGTTTCCTGTTTCTTAAATCTTTTTTCCCTGTTTCTTCTTTGTGTCATATGCGAACAGTAAACATTTTCTTTTATTAGAATTATGTAATAATTATATATTGTTATATAAGTGAGATATTGTTTCATGCTGCATTTTGAAGCAGCACAAAGAAAGTCTTGCAATGTCAAGCTCTTTGTATGAATGATGGTTAAGTCGATAGCAGGGATGGAAGATGACTACAGTAAGATGGCATGATTTACCAGTCAATATACATTCCCATCTTCACCCATGTGACCAGCAGTAGCTGAATGAGCCTCCTCAGAAGTGTGGACAGGATCTCTCTTAAAACTAAGGTAAACAGCTCTGTTACTGAGGATGGGCTCAGAGTAGTCGCTGCTCCTCTGGACGAAAAAGCAGTTTCAGGGTTTGTTTCGGATGTCTTCCTGACACAGGGAGCTGCTTCTGACGTTCCCCTCTGGAGGTAGGCACTGGGGCATTGGGCAGGTCTTCCATTTAAGTAGATCATATAAGTAAGCTAAATAAATAAACGCAATCTCAAGAGTAAAAAACAGCAGTCTTGAATTTAAGCTTTGCATGAGTTACATTTTGTGTAGCAATATTGCACATAAAAATAGACAATCAGTTCTATAAAAGCAGTGAACGGTGGCCGAAACCAGAATCTTTTAAAGCATTGAAACTAATCTGCTTTATGGATCAGTTCAGTTAGTTAGCGAGCTGTATTTATGATCCAGTACGCTGATCTTTACTCAGGTTCATATATTATTGTAATTGTTACGTGTCAGGCTGTAACCTGAACCACTGTATTTTTGGCAGATTGGTTCAGAATCTCCAAAATTACCAATGAAAGATTCTTATGAGGTGAAATGAAACCAAGCGATTCGGCTCTATTTTAAGATAAGGCCTAATATTTGACAAGTTGCACAACATTTCTTTAGCTCTAATGCATTTTATATTTCAAAATCCTATTTTAAAAGGTATGTAAAATAAAAAAATATCCTTCTCTGAAATATGGTAAAGATGTGTGTACAGCTTTTGTAGTTAAATGCCATATAAGTGATAGAACATCTATATATTATTATGTCAATCTGTCAACTTGTTTCCCTCCAAGTTTCAAGAATTTTATTTTATTTAGGGCACTTCCATCATATCCTGGTTTGCCATCTTTTGTTTCAACCACCAGCTGCCAGGGCTCAGGCAGACCCAGGACTAGATGGAGGGACTGAAGCTGGCCCTGGTGTCCTGGAGGAGCTGGAGCAGGTGTCTGGACAGAAGGAGGTCTGGTGAGCTCCGCTCAGGCAATTGCCCCATTACACAATCCTATAAGCAGCAGAAAACGGAAGGATGGAGGGCATTTCCATGACAACAGAACACCTTCATCCACTGAGGGACTCGGATGTGGGTCAAAGTTTCAGAACATGTGTTAGTTTTCATATTGGAAAGTTTCTGTCAAAAGGGTTGAAAGAAAATGTCGACTAAGACCAAGAACCTGAAAATAAATGAAATGATCCATGTTTTGTGAGTTTATTTTTAGCTGCTGATTAAATGTGTCCTGATTCAAGGCTAAAATATTCTTTTTAGTAATGAGAGTTATTAGGACTTGAAGTTTCAAATCCAAACCTTGTAATGTCCAAACTTTGACATCTTAATAGATCTGATACTATTATTCGTGATATATTTTAAATAATTACCCATTTGAATCTTTTTTTTAAATAAAAAATACTCTAAATGAAAAAAAAAAACATGCCACTCACCAATATTTATTTTTCCTCTTTTTTGCTTTTTACTGAAAACGCTGAGCCCGAGGCCAGCTTCAGGTGCTGAGAATGAGCAAAATACATCTGAGCATCCCAACAAATAAAACTGACAGACAGGGATCGACCAAGGAACAGGTACACAGCAGAGGTGGGGCCTGGTTTCACAAAACTGAGCCAGTGGTCCATGACCACATACTAAGAACAATTTCAATAATAGGAAGTTTGCTATTTTAACCAAAAACTGCCAAAAAATGCAATTGACATCAACTGTTTGGCTTTAGTGAGCAATTTCATTTGTTTTAATTTAATTTAATTTATTACTTATTGTATTTTTTTAATATTCCAGTCATTGAGAAACACGTTGATTATTTACTGAAATGGTATTTTTAAAGCTATTGTGGTAAAATAATAGCTCTTTCCAACCGAACAGTTCTCCTGTGGTATAATCCTGCCTTTGCAAATCCTGCTTTTATAATGTCAAAATCCTGCTTCAGTTGTACAAATTTCAGGCAAATTCATTACCGTTCATTGATTCACAAGCCAAATATAGTAAGTATTTGAAGTTGGCTGAAAACGATACATAATGAGTCTGATATATTATGTTTATCAATAAAGAGAAGTTTCTTTCTTCAAACTGCATGACAGACAAATGCCAACAAAATAAAGGGATTTATTTTCCATTCCCTTTCAGGAAAACAAAAGCCCGTCTCAGCTGATTCTGATGTCAAAGTTTGGGGTTTTGTTTTCCGTGCTGGCCCCTCTTTTGCCCCACCTCTGTGTGTATGAATATCCCGTGGACGTCTCCATTTCCAAAATCCCTCATTTTGACAAAATGGAAGGAACAACAAGGAAATGATGGCAAACAAACAGTTGTACAAATTGACCAGTGCATTGTGTTTTAAAAGTCCAGCAGGTTCAGGAAATAGGAAAGTTGAGTTCATGATTGAGACTCTCTTAGCGTCTTCCAACATGTTTTCAGATGGGAACGTCTCTGCAGTCCCTTCTCAGGCATGGCCGAGTCCTCTGCATCAGCAACAGTTTCAGCATTTTTACCACCATTCAACAGCAAAGACTCATCCCTCCTTTGATTAGTCCAAATCAGCACAGAGGAGGGTCCATCCCAGTCTAACTGGATACGCGCTTCCAGGGCCTCTGATTGGCTGATGGTGGAAGACCGGCAGGCCAGTACGCCTGAGTCCTCCATAAGAAACCTGCAGACAGTTCACTTCAGTTAAGTTCAGTTGAGGTTGAACTTACACGACACTACATCACAGGAGTCCACTCACGGCACTTCACACAGAAAGCACATATGTTTAAATTCACATCCTCATTTCTAATCGAATTCAGTTCAGTTCATGACAGTCAAGTTCAGTTCGCTCAAGTCAATGTGCAGACACAGAAGACATTGTTGGTTTCAGACATACGTTTTCTCATTTTGTGGTCTCGAAGATAAAATAAGCTTGTTGTAATTGCTTGTAATGCCTGAATTAAGTTACGTTGTTTGCTGAAAAAAACTCTAAAATGAGAAATGCAGCAAGTGATGAAAGATGATGAGAGAAGTTGCTCACTTGAGATGCAGAGATCTCTGCTGCTACGTCTGTGACTCGGCTTCCTGCTCAACCTCCACCCTCCGGATGCTCTTGATTGACAGATACATCTCCTCCTCTGGGTCATAGTAATAAAACTTACTCAGGTAGGAGATCAGTGGTCTGGAGACAGAACACAGGAGTGAAACAACAGACCAAGTACAAAGATTTCTGCAACTCGTAAAACTGTCAAAAGTCACAGAGGCAACAGTGCAAATAATTATATTATTTTAGAAGCTGGTTGCATGGCTTCGCTGACATTTTAATGCAATAAAGACAGTGGCATCTATTGATACATGAGACTCTTTTATAACAGGGTCCACTCTAGTTTATCAGATTCAAGGTGGGAAACATACATTTATTTGCTTGTTGTTCCAGTCCATCACATAAAGCAAATATTCATTGTATGAGTGTAAGTTTGGCTCACTGGTGGAAGGAAGATAGAAAGTCAGAGGATCACCACGGGGATAAGCACACAAGCAGGAGTCCATGGTAAGTCACCCAATATTTGTAGAGTGACTTGTAACAGACTCCTGTTTGTATGTCGTGTTATTAAAGGTGGATGTGTTGGATCCACACTGCAGGGCACCGAGATGGTAAAGCTCCCTCAGTGACTTCAAGTCTAAAGATGCCTGCAGAATGTGCCCCCGTGCTCAGCTTTTTTCTGTTCTCCTGGGTCATTTCTAGCATCTCCTGATTGCCTATATTAAATATGACAGTGGAAGATGTTGACAGACCAGTTCAACATGCTGATTTTTTATTTTTTTTTTTGGGGGGGGGGGGGGGGGGGTTGCTCCTTCGGAAGTCTTTTAAGCCCCTCTTGCAGTCGAAACACAGGGGGCAAATAAAGGTAATACTGCACATCACAAGATGATGAAATCCTAAAGAGTTCGAATGTTAAGCTCACAAGCTCGTTATTAGGGAGCGTAAAATGATCAGGTGGCTACCTGGGCAGTGGAAGCTCTTCAATGTGGTCGATGCGGACTATTTGCCGGATGCAGAATCGACAGAGGTGTTGTAGTGACTTCACGTTGCTGAAGCGAGATACAGGATACAGCAGCTGAACTGGAGTGGGTGGAAGCCCTGGAACAAAGAGCGACATTTCATTCACAAAACTAAGCCCCAAGACTCGTCCTGCTGATGGCATAACAGTTTAACTGATAATCACTTTAGTGGAGTTCTGTTCTTATTTACCTAATGAGTCTACGACAGTTAATAAAACTCTTTTATTTGGAACGCATCTATTTCTTCAGCTGCAGAAAAATAAAACCTCAGTAACTTCGTCTCTCCAGGGAGGTCGCACTTTTGATGTTTCTGCTGATTTTGATGTTTCTGCCGATGACCTGTTTTAAATGTGTTTTTCATTATTTATGTATTTAGTGTTTGTAGTGTTGAGTCATGTTTTTACTGCTTGTACGAAAGGTGCCTAATAAATGAAATGTATTATTATTATTATTATTATCTCTACTTTAAAAATATACATTTTAAAAGTGCATGCATGAGTAAACAGTGGAGTTGTGATGGAGAAATCAGTACTTGAAGTTTTACGTTCCAATTCAATTTGAATCGTTTCCATAATATTTTAATAACCTCCAGAGGGAAATCATGTAATTTCCGGCACAAGTTTATTATAAAGCAGTTGTTTTAGACATAACATTGTGCTATTTTAGGCCATTTGTGTCTGTTAAAATATAATAATGAATGAATACATATACCACTAAGCAGTGGAACGGTAAGATATCTTCATGTATGGCAAATTTAAAAGTAAGACAACAACACAACACCCTCGCTCTGAGATATGAGAAGAATCTTGAAGAGAGTGCAGACCTGCAGACCGTCCCGTTCTGTTTGTTCCGCTACCGCTCAGTATTTCTCTTTAAATGCACCTCACATCCAGTCTGTAACGGCGCAGGCTGCTTGCAGATACATGACTACATATGTGTGCATGTTTACCTGGAACTCTGGAGCGCAGGAAATAAAGGAATTTGCCATTCTTGGAGTGCATGATGGCTCGCTCGATGAATTCCACCACTGAGTGGCAGCGGTCCTCAAACTTTGGGTGACACCACAAACTGAAAGTCCCTGAGGGCAGAAAACCAAAACAAAGGTTTCTCCTTTAGTTTTGTTTTAACCCTGCATGTAATAAATCTACAACGTTGTTATCTAGAAGTCACCCCACAGTAAAGATGACGTACTGCTACACTAAACATGTCAGAACATCCTGTACACGTTTATTTCTTCTGTCAGCCTTATTGTTGCACTGTGGCTGGGAGAAGTCACCACTCTAAGAAGATGTTCATTCAGCTTTTTCATTCAGAAAAAACACAGTTCCCACACAAAACTACTTTTAGTAACAGCTGAAGATTGTGGCTTCGTAAAAATATCCCTCAATAAAATTTTATATAATTCTTATACTTAATGGGAAATTGATATCAGGTTGAGGGAAAAAAAATAATAACATCAATCAATTAGGAGGAAAAACATAAAGAATCAGATTGTAATTTGTACATCTGGAAGAAAAGCCTTCACGTGTAGTCTTCAAGTCTAAACATGCAAATGAGTCACTTGCAGATCTTAAGAAGCTGCTTCATCGGACCGTCTGACAGGAGACCTGGTCCCAACAAGAGAGCCCTCAGTTAAAGCAACGGCAACGACGACGAAATTTCTTCAAAGAAGTAATTCAGCAAGGAATGTTATTGTTTCTGAAATTTGGAGCAAGTACACGTAACACTGGGAATGGGAACGAAAACAAGAGGTAAACCAAACAAGACCCCGAAGCTTTATAACAGAAAACTTAAAGCAACATGCGCCGAAAAAAGAAAACACACAACAAAGGAAAATAAAAAAGCCACCAGGAGACATGGCATCGATGCCTGTGACCATAGTGGTTTAGTGACAGATAAGCAAGAAAAAGACAGGAAAACAATGTAAGTCATATAACACATATAGACGACTGCATTAAGAAAAGGAGCATTTTTCATTATCAGTCAATTCATTTGCATGTTAGTTAAAGGACCAATGAGACCACAGTCATCTATTTTGGATACTTTTCTCATTCCATCAATGCAAAGTAGGTTTTTCAATTTTTTTTTTAATGCAAACAGCATTAAAACTTTTCTTTCAGGAGACAAGACTCAGTGACAGGTTTGTGTGTGACTGAAATGTTGGGAATTGGAAAAGTCAACCAAAAGACACTGACACTGAAAGACGTTGGAGCCTGTTTGATGAGGAAAAGTGGTTTTTCAGTCGTGGGAGTCGTTGCCTCGGAGATCTCAGCCGTTAGTCGTGACTGTTGTGTTCTTTACTTGACGTGAAAACAAATCCGCCATAATTAAGGTCATTTTATAAAAAAGAGTTTGAGGAAACATTTTTATAAGAATGTTTAAAATGTTTCAAAAACTTGACAAAGATTAAGACCTTGATTCTGATTGGCTGAGAAAACGGACTGATATGCACCAAAAGTGGGACGCACCTATGAAGATACCATCATATTGGGGGAAATTATTCAGTAGTTTTATTGTGATCACTCAGAAATGAACTCCAACGGTGTTTAGAGGTGAAGGAACCCAAACTTCTACGAGACTAGGAGTTCACATTTTTTTAAACTGCTAATAATAATGTTTGTAAATGTTTTGGCAGAGTGCGTATGTGTGCGCTGATCTGGAGTGACTGATTTTCACTGCTGGGATCTTGATATCAAGTCTTCAAATCTTCAAATCTTCAAATCTTCAAAACCAAACCAGAATTATCCTCTTCCTGCGGAAAAAATGAAGCCAATTTCCACTTCTCCTTGTTGAGCATATGTGTAAAAGTAGTTTTGACGGTCACCTAATTATGACACATCACAGCTTCCTGGCGCCGGGCACGTTTGTGTCACACCAGCTGGAACATGTCAGACACCTCTGAGCGTGACTTCATCTCAATTTGCAACTGACTGAAAGTAACTCCGCTTCATTTGCGTCTCTCAGCAGAATTCGCTGCAGTCTGAAAACGCCTTTCGGTCGGGCAAATGACTCACAGGTCACAATCTGACAGAGTCCAATGTCCAAGATGATGTGAAACTGCTGATCTCAGTACGGTGTCTGCTTGTCTGGTAGTAAGTTTGTCCCTGTGAGCTTCTGCAGCGGTTAGTTAAACTTTATTGTCAGCAACACAGGTAATATTGGAGCCGCTTCAATTATTTCAATAAAGTTTTTCCTGTTTTATTGGTTTCTCATCAATTTCCCTCTTTTATGACTCTTTTTATTTACATGTGCTTTTTTATATATTGATTTGTTGACTACGTGAAACTGTACACGTTTTGATCTTTGGCACTTTCTGCTGTGTTTGTTCTGTGAGGCAATATTGTTGAAAAATTTCCCTCGTGGACAATAAATTTGATCTACAGTCCGGTCTTTGACGTTGCAACAATATTCACAAATATATTGCTGTGCCTGATCAATAAAGAAGAGATGGTTCTCTGTGCCGCTGTGCTTCTCCTGAGGGTCACTAAAAGTGGACAGCCCCTCGTGTCTGTAAATCTCTTTGACTGTGGTGTAGACAAAGTGACCTGTAGGTAAAAGGCAGTGAAGCACAGCTTCATGTGCATGCTCATTCCTGTCTCATGCACAGTCAGCTTGCAGGATTATTGTACATGACTCGTTGTGGTAATGCGTTCTCACACTGAACATGTGGTGTGTGTCAGAACGCTTGAAGTGTTCCCTGACCAGCATATGGCGCTACGATAAGACGGCGTTTCAGTGTGCTCTTCAAACTGTGTTTTCTATCTCTGTGAAGACCAATGTCTCTACCAGCAATGTGTGCATTTCTCTGCGAGTGTTTCTCACCTCTATAGTGCTCCATGCGAGTGTGATGCGTGACTCCTTGTGATCTAAAGCTCAGGCTCAGGATGTATCGAGGGTCTGAACTGTCTCGGACCAGGAAGGATCCGTCCGGTTTCCCCTTCAGCTTCATCTCTGCGTCTTCCCAGTTCATAGGACCCCAGTACCAGCCGCACTACAGCCAGAGACCATCAATAAAGTGATCAGGAACACAGTGGGCATTGGTTGTGTGATTTCTGATGTGCTGTAGAAAAGGGTTTGGAAGTCCTACAGCTGCCCAACCAAGTATCAAGAATGATTTCTCCATCTTACTTTGCAGCTACTGCCATTCTGGCACATGTTACTCTTTAAAGCTATATCCCTGTCATTGCTCATTTTTCATTTATACATAATTCTTTTTGGAATTGCATTTATCTTTAACTTTTAGCAGATATTTTTTTCTTAGAGGCAGACTATTAATTCTGATTAGTGCTTAAATACACAGCACTAAAACTTTGATTTGACCTTCTTCCTCTAACCAACAAGCGAGGATTAAGCATGAGCAAAGATATTCAGGAAATAAAAGACAGAAATGTCAGTCGCAGAACTGAGACATGAATTTAGAGATAAAGCCTGATAAACTATCACATGTCATAATCGAATCTCAAGATGGTCCAGCAACATATTACCCATCCATCCATCTGTTTTCATCCGGGACCGGGTCGCATATATTCACTAGTATATTGTTATAATATAACAAAATATAAGTGAGGTAAAAATAATTAATTTACTACAGGAACTATGTTGCAGTTTTTCATGTACATCAACTAGCAGCCTCACCTTCTCCAGCTCCCTCAGACTGGCTGTGAAGTTGCTGGCTTCAGATCGGCGTAGGGCGCACAGCACAGGGGGTGGAGCCTGTCTAGTGGGGGGCAGGGCATCCGCTGGCGATGGGTTTGTATGAGGAAGGGCCCGGAGAAAAGCGTCTGAATCGAAGATTGCAAAGGTGTCAAATGAAGCATTTTTATCATGAATACACCTGTGAACTAAGTTTATTCACATCAAAGTGCAATAAAATGAGGTCACAATATTTGACGCCTCCCATCAGCCTTCCCATGCACGTCTTACCATTGAGGCTGAGACTATGCTGGATAGTGGTGTGGGAGGGAGGAGGAGGAGGTGGGAGAGGCAGGGGGAGGGACTGCAGGGAGGCACCCATCACGCTCACTAGGAAAGACCCGGGCTGAGGCCCGGCTATGTCATCTGAAGGAAAGACAGCGGGGAAGGATAGGAGAGGGCAGGAAGCGAGAGATGAGGCAGAAGAGGTACGACGACAGGACGGAGGAAGCAAAGAGAGAGGAAGGAAGGGGGGGAGAGAAGATAGCACGTGAGGTGCAGAAACAGGTCAAAAAGGTAATGCAGTTTGGAAAGATAACAGCTATTTTAATATTATGAATGATATCAGCACCATCAGCCAAAAAGTCTCCGTCACGTGAATCAGCTGACTTGACTCGTAGCATTTACCAGGGTTGGTGAATTATCACATCAAAGTGCATCTCTACAGCGAAATGCTGCCATCGAGCTGGCATTCGGCATCCAAAACCAAACTATTTATCATCATCATGTGAAAAGACCTGAAGCAAGACTAAATGCATCCCATAAACAAGCAGCGTGTGTGTTAAGAGCCTGATGTGCTCTTCTTTCACAAACACAAACACAGGCGCATGTCATGTACTCTGACTCAGTCACACATACACCTACTGCACTCACAAGAGCCCCAGATGCACTACCGATTCCTTCTGACTAATGCTTATTAACAGACGCTCACGGTTTTTATAAATGAAACGATATTTGTGTTTTTAACGATCCTCAAGAGCCCAAGACAGGGTAGAGACGGAGTAAAAGTTCAGTGAAAAAGAAAATGCAGAAAAGCAGATGCAAATCCTTTTATTTTAAGGGAACCAGAAGATGCTTAAATGTAAGACAGATGTGGGTCATTAAATAACTGGCTTGCAGCACAAAGCTGCATTTAAAAGGTCATGAAATGGCCATCAAATAAGAAAGATGCTCTTGCTTTTTAGAAAGTGAATAATAAAAACATTATGTTCTTATATATTTATCAGTTACTACAAATGATTGTGTTATTGAAGAGTTTAGAAGTGCAAATAGGCAATCAAGTCCATTCGAATTAAGAAAGAACAAGAGTCTAAAATGTTTTTCCTGTTGTCGTATCTTGCTTGCCGGTGAGCTTGCCTTTGTTATCGCACCATCAACTGAGTCATTGCATCCAGATTTCAAATTAAATCTGTAATTCGCTGCTGACTTTTCAAAGCTCCCCCAATCAGATTACAGAAGATTACAACCTCTTGTCTGCATCTAAGTTTCCGGAAACGTACAACAGAATACAAAATGAGCATTTGAATGTGACAGAAATGTTAAGAGAAATCGCCACGGCTTCTCTTCCATTTAGGCTGCGAACAGTAAAGCTCTCTGCACCCAGACGCTGAGAAAGGGTTCAAGTGCAGGTGCTGCGTATGCATGCCTACATGCATGAAGGGGACAAGAAGAGAAATGTAAAGGCAAACGGGGAGAGAAAGGTACCTAACAGACTGAGGCTTCGACGTGGAGGAGGGGGAGGAGTGGGAGGGTGTGGCGTGATCGTCCCTCGCCGCGAAATATCCACATCCACCAGAGAAACAGTCTCCCCTGAAATCAGAAACATGGCACATAGGAGGGAAGGATTTTTTAAAAGTGGTAAAAGAGGAACAGCACGCAGCAGACAGTATGGGAAACAAGTCTGAATCAGTGTTTGTGTGCTGTTAAGCCTGTGCTGCAGAGTGCTATTAAAGCTGCACCAGGCAGGATGTTTATGGAAAATTACACCCAACTAATCAGCCCAAATCACTGCAATAAAGAAGAGCAGCCCATCCTGGCTAATTGAAATGCTGCAGATTCTCTGTTTACTAAAAGTGAAATTCCGCAGCTGGTTACTGGCAGGGAAAGAAACAAAATCAAACGTTAAGAGCCAAATCCCCACCGTGACTAAACAGCAGAGAAAACTGGACTCATACATAAAACCTCTGGCTCAATCATCTCTATAGCTTCCCTTTTGCGAAACATCACAGACCTGCTGAGTTATGCATTAGCTCACCATGTGCAAAAACTTAAGTGTTTTGATGTCCCAGAGATTTCAAGTAACCATCCTTGTTAATACGGGGTGAGGAACGTTGCAAGGTGCAGCTTTAATGTTGCCGTCTAATTGGTGGCTGTGGAGGATGTGTTCATTTAAGTAGACAAAATGCAAAAACTCCTCTGCTAAACTTAAACATGAGTAATGTGGGACGCCACAATGTCCTTCTGAGCTTTGTGGAGGTTGTGGTTCTTAACAAGTCAGCAAATAACTTTCGCCAGCTAAGCTGCAAACCTTCTCATCACTTTTACCAAGTGTTTTGTCCTAAATCCTCTCTCCTCTGGGGCCGTAGCTGCTGTGTTCAACTGGCAGGCTCAGACAAAGGTGGAGCAGAGTTTCAAACGCCCAAATCATCAATCTTTTGATTTACCATGGCTTATTACACCCAACTCTATGTAAAATCATGTAAAAGACCCAACCCAAAGCTGTGATTTTTTTAATGAGTCTCAAGAAAGAAATTAACATAAGCCAAACAACAGAAGTCTTAAAGTAAAAGGTTGAACAATATGTCGTCTTACTTCAGGATATGTCATGTTTTGTTTTGGTTTGGTGAGGATTTCTTTAACATTTCATCTTTTAATTTTGTCCCTGTGTTGCAGCAGAGATTTGATTATTTTTTATTAGATTAGTTTACATTTATTGCCATTTGTAGTAGCAAAACCACATTGGAAAACAGTTATAAACCACTAAAGTGTAAGGATACTTTTTGCATGCAAACACTAGATTTTACTTATATTCTTATGAAATGACCTTGATAGTCACCATCGTATTGCCGTCCAGCTTGTCCAGGACATCCAGGACTGTTGCAGGTTGTCTCTATATAATACAATAGTTTTTCTGATTTATTTGCTGCACTTGCCTCTGACTTTTTGAGCATCGCAAAGAATTAAGTTTTGGATTTGTTGGACTGTTATGTGTCTATGATGTCCTGCATTCTTTCCAGTCTATGAAATGAAATGTTACATATCCTAAAGGAGCGCAAACATAAAACTTTGCACTTCCATTCAAATATCTTGTGCCCAGAAATGTGTATTTGGTTTACTTCAGGGATAAAGAAAATAGTTCTGCACACGTTTCTTCAAAACTACGACGGTTTTGATGTTATTTAGATGCATTTAAAAATGCAGCTTGCTTTCAGATTTACATCTGCAGCAAAAACTAATGGGCGTGGAGCTAAGACAGCTTTATCACATAACACCACAAATGAAGCAGCAGATTGTCATTTGGAGGGAAAAGAGCACATTTATTTCTGTGCTCAGACGAGTGATTAGGCCATGACAAGTTTAGCCCAGCTCACTGCTGTACTAGAAGTCAAAAGGAGGCGAAAATAATGCACATATACAAACAAACAACCAGATAACCACCAGGCCCTCACTACAGCTAGGGTCTAACGTAGCTCTCACTGGCCATGAGGCAGTGCACCCCTTTGCACCCAAGGAACCCTTTTTTTTTAATTGTCAATGCTAAAGTACAAATAACAAGTCAAAACAAGACGCAGACTCGACAGAGTCATCTGAATTAGTCGAAATGATGCAGAAGATCCTAAGGTGCAAGTTCACTGCTCAATTATTCACCTATTTTACTGATGAGAACAATAATTTAAGGTAATTTGCAAAACAAATGTGAGATCATGAAGGTAGTGCACATTTTTTACATTGTTTTCATAATATTGGCAAAAAAAAACAACAAATCATAATGCATATAACCATAAAGTTCAGCAAAGAAGTCCAATCAGAAGAAGAAAGAAAATAGAAAATCTCCCAGGTGAGTGGACAACAAAAATGTAGGTGGATTTAAACATAAATGAAGCATAAACAACATAGATGAAAAAGCACTGGAGTCAAGCACAAGCGCTTGTAGAGTTTATATCTTTCCCTTTTTCCAGTAGGTTTTGATGGCACCATTTTCAACAATAAACCTAGCAATCTAATTTTCACTGTATAATGTCAATTTCATTTTAGGAGACTTATTTGAGCTTTTATACAGTTCTTTAACAAAACCAGTTTGACCACATGGACGTAAACAAACAACAACACATGCAAACACAAACACAAATCAGTGTGTTTGCCCCCCAAATGTGATTATGAATCTAATACTTAAAGAGAGTTTTGTCTGTTGGTGAGAACATTGTGTTGCCTGTTTCTCAATATCTTCAACTATATAACAAATGAAACTATTGTGTGATGTGTTAATGACGGGTCTTTTAGAAAATTTGGCTGCATACAACAGAATTATTTTCTTATACAATAAGAGGACTCGATAGAAGACTTACAACGCTGAAGCAACTCTTACCAGTGAAAGTAGAGAGGGAAGCAGAGAGGGATGCAGGGGAGAAGGCACTTTGGGCCCTGGTCAGTCTGGGCTGGCTGTGGCTGCAGGACAGACAAGACAGGCAGAAGAACATGAGAGGAGAAGATTGTAGAAGTATTAGCCGAGCTGAGGAGCTTCAGAAAATGGGCTTTATTAGTAGGAGCGGTGCACTCTTGGATTCTGAAAGTTTTTTTTCTCTACTTTTTACTTTCTTGTTTGATGCCTTTAGTTCTGGCACTCAAGTCTTCTGAAGAAATGTTCTTTTTAATCGTAGCCCTCAGTCAGTGTGCTGCTGTGAATTATAAGGAATGAGGAGGATAGAGGGTGACAAGACAGAGGTTTGAAAAATCCTTGCATCTGGCAGCATAGGGCACAAAGTTTAAAGAGAAAGGAGCTGTTGAAAAAGTGAACGTGCACGGGCTCAGTAGTGGGTGAATTCGTGTGTGTGTGTGCGTGCGTGTGTGTGTTGTGTTGTGTTTAAAGTCAGTGGCTACTTGATCTGAATGTTTCCTTCTAACTGAGTTTCACTGTGACGTTTATCAGATGTATCCTTATTATGTATATTTAGTTATGCCATTTGGTTTCTTATTGCTTTCACCGACAACGGGAAAGATGAATAAGTGATTGTAAGAGGAAGAGCTTCCCACCTGTCCGCATCCTGCTCAGCACCCGATGCGCCCGCCATGTCCACCAGACTCCCAGCAGAGGATACTGAATATGTCACTGAGGGCCTCTTGTCCAGGAGGTGACTGGAGCCGCTGCAGCTTTTAGTCCGGAACAGTTTACTTAGTCGGATCTTTAACGAGCCCTTTTTGGACTTCCCCGGAACTTTGAGCGTCTTTTCGCCTCCTGGGACGCGGCCTGTGGGCGTCCGCGGCGCGCTGGCGCACCGCTCAGGCCTCCTTCTGGGAGTCGATGACTGGCTCAGGTTTGGGCTCGTGGCCCAAGATGAGTTCTGGACGTGTGTCGAAAACTTGGTTGGAACATGGGTGGCCGCCTGTGAGTTTCCGGAGCCAGCCTGAGACAGCCGGTTGGACACGTCCCCGTGGAGGCTGCACACCTGAGCACTAAGGTGGGCCGCTGCCCCCGCTTCGGCCGTCCCCGGTGCCACCTCTTCCAACTGCCTCCTCACTTCTACCTGGAAACTGCTGATGGCGAAGGCCCCGGACATTTTTTGAACTACTTCCCTTTTTCTGTTGAGTAAAAACTCGCGGCGTCTGTTTTCTTCATCCGTCTCATCCTCGGGACACTCGTCCATGCCCAAACCGTCAACATCCCCGCTCCCCAGCCCCTCCAGCACCAACAAAGCATCGCTGGTCTCTGTCGGATCGTCACCGGGCTCGACACCTCCAGCTACCGATCCGCTCTGACACGAGCACTGCGGGAGCTCCCCTGCTTTGAAGAGCATCTTGGGTACCGCACCGACCCCGAGCTCTCTGAACCGCCGGGCCAGCTCAAACACCGCTCCCTCCCTGTCCCCGGTGGCGCATCCCCATTTAGAGTTGATCACGGTGAGAGGGTTGGACCTCTCCGACAACACGGGCCACTCGGGCGGGGTGGCGATGAGTCGATGCCGGCGGCAAAGCTCCGCAGCTCCCTGCATCTCTGCAGAAACAGAGACTGTCGGATGTGCTCCCCAAGAGGGCTCCAGCAGGTTCTGTTGCTGCTGAACGTCTGTCAGATTCAGAGTGTTGTTATTGTCAGTCGGGCCGGAGGAGCCAGAACCCGGGCTCTGGTCCAAAGCATCCCTCGGCTTATTCAGACGGTCTAATTCTAAAATCCCTTCTCCGTTCCGCATTATATTGGAGAAGACGAGCAGCTGAGGCCGTAGGCCAGAGCTGGGGGCGAAGTCAAAGCCCTGGGCCTCCATGGAGCTCTGCTGCGGGGGAGTGGCGGACAGCGAGGCTCGGCCCTCCGTCACCCCGGTGTCAGGTGCAGCCGTGCTCTCGCCGCTCGGCTGTGCTTTGTTCAGGTGGCCGCCGGGATGCTCTAGGCCCGCCGTCGGATCTCGGCTGATATCCAAACCCGCTTTGACGCCACTGTGAGCCAGGACCTCCTTTCCCAGCCCCGCCACGACTCCTCCCGGTGGCAAATTCCCGTTTTCTGCGTCCAAGCGGTCATCCTCAGCCGCGGAAACCAGGCGCATCAACACAAAATCGGGCGACATATCTTGCGCGTTGTTCATAATTATTCGACAGGATCACGAGATGAGAATTACAAGGCGATCTGCTCTTCACATAGCTAACCGCGGGGATCTTGTTTCTATAATAAAGAAAGGGCCAAACCGCTTCTGCCTATCCAATAGGCTGCAGGCTGAGAGCGAGAAAGCCGAAAAATAAATATCAGGCGATTTTTTTCCTCCTCCTCCCCTACGACAGGGCAGCATCCATCTGTGAATGATCGGGGAAATGACTGCAGTTGGCTCCCGGCAACAGGCCGACCCTGGGTCAGACATGCGGTCTGATTTTCGGCTAGTGGAATAAAAGCCAGAAGAGTCTCCGGTCAGTGACCACGGTCTGCCTCTCCGTGTTCCCAGCCAGGCCCCACCCGCTCCTCCTCCGCTCAGCCTATAATACCACTTCATGAGCACCAATGATGACAACGATAAATTCGACTGTGGCATTTTAATATCACTGGGTTGCTTACCTCATTCAGCCTCACAGCTGATTGTTATTCTCCATTCTTTTAAAAGCTCGAAGTAAATATACTTGAAATATAAATTCATTTTCGAAAATATAAACAAACAGTTAGGCCGTGTTAATGTGTTATGGCCCTCATGTGCCGTTCAGACGAAAACGAAGAAAACTTGGACTGGGGCATGTTTCTCATAAAAGCATTTTCTTTATCACACGAAGCAGTAAATCACGTAAAAACAGTTCTATAATGTATCTGCAGTGAGATATTTGAAGTCTTGGTGCACCAAATAATTTCACCAGGTCGTGGTCTTTTGTGTTAGTATTCATTGGAAATCCACAAAAAACGTAATGAGCCAGTATCTTAATATTTTTATAGCTTTAGGGGAAAAAGTCTTATGATCATTGATGTTAAGGCATCTCACAGTGTAAAAACGTGTTACATTGTAAATTCATAGTATTTTAGTGGCAGCTGTTTACTGTATTGTTGTAAAAGTATTTTAGTTTAAACTGCCAGTATACACATGTGGACACATTTGTTGTACAACTCCAATAAAGAATAAAAGAAGGCTACGATCACTGAGAAACAAGAAACTTACAAAAGTAACAATTGACCAATGTGTGTGTGTTTAAAAGGAATTGAAACACACACACACATACACACACACACACACACACACACACACACACACACACACACACACACACAAATGTCCTGGACAGCAGTGATGGGACACTTAACATTTTGTTGTGCAACCTTTTGAGGCAATTAAGTGATTTCTGTAACTCAATGAGACTTGTGCACCTGCAGACAGGTATTTTCACCCACTCATAGCAAACTGCTGCTGTCTCAGATGGCGTGTTTGAGCTCTTCCCACAAGTGCTCAACAGGATTTATAGCAGGGCCCATAGATGACCACTTCAGAAACATCAATTTTTTTGTTCTTTGTCATTCTTGGATGTTTTTAGTTGTGTGTTTTGGCTCATTATTCTGTTGGACAACCCATGACCTGCAAGCTTTTGGACAATAGGAAGCACATTTCACTCCAGAGCGCCTTGTCAGTCTTGAAATGTCATTGCACTCTGCACGGATTCAAGACACCCTGCACCAGACGCAGCAAAGCAGCTCCAGAACCAGAGCTTTGGTTATGCAAATCCTTCATTTTTGCATCTTTGAAAAATAGAGTTGATGTTACATGCCAGCGTTTGTCTCATCTGCTCAAAGGACATTCTTGCAGCAGTTTTGTGACTTGTCCGTATACATTTTGATGAAGGCCAGTCTCACATTGTGATGTTTTCAGCGGTGGGGTCCTCCTCTGTACTCTTCCATAAAGTCTACTTTGGCACAAATAGTGACAGATGGTGTGATCGTGTGAGAGTAAAAGTGAGGAGCGATAACAAGAAGATAATAAAACATAACCTAAAACAGCAGATCAACTGAGCAAATGAATCTGCTGAATCTGATTCCAAATAGTGAATAACAGTCATGAAGAAATACGTGCTTGTTGAGAGGCATTGTGACATTATCGTACATTTTTAACCATCGCTCATAGATCAAACAGAGGTTAAAATAATCATACAAATATGGTAACGATCATACATCTGGCAACACTGCAAGCTTGTCTAAGATTTTCTTTCGGATCTCCTCAGTCAGGTCTTTTCTTTTCTCTGTCTGGTCCATGTTTAGGGCGGTGAACACCATGATACCAGCCTCAACATGATGATGTTTAACTCTTTAAAATATTCACACTAACTGACCTGTGATATTAATTACAGGACACACAACTTGTCACTATGGTCACATTATTTTCAATCTTTTCTAGTGGCGCCAACTAGTTGTCCAGGCCAGTTTTAAATGAGTCGGATTTTGATTAGTCAATGTACAGTAAATTATTATTTATTATTACGTCTGTCAATCTGAAGTTATTTCAGTGATCATTGTAGGTTTTTCTTCCTTCACACTTCACACTTTGTGTCCATGTGTACACATTCACCATATATTTACAGTATGAAAAATAAGTATCTTGTGTTTAGTTACCAATGAGTCCTGTCTTAATAACGTGAGGATTTGTAGGATTGGAACCAAAATGCAGGAGACTTGGCGGCAGGAGTGAGCTAAGTCCTTTATTTTAACCACAGTCTGTGCCAACAGAGCAGGACAAACCCTCAGCCATAGGTTTCTGAAGAGGGGTTTTGAGGCCCATTTGTCAGGATTCTGGGTAATCCAAAGATGAGCACATCTAAAATGAGCACTTTGACCAGTTGCTCAGTAGTGACACCATCTGTTCAGGATAAAGACAGTGGTGAGCAGCGTGCGCCTCATGTGCTTATATATATGGTTATGATGCTGGGTTGGCGTCACAGTTCGATCTCACGCAGAACAACGCATCAAGAACAAACAAGCTGTGACACGTCAGCAGTAAAACTATCAGACTGGCTGTGGACCAAGAAGCCCAGTCAGGAGGGTGATGTGGGCACGTTGATTTACAGAGGGGAGCACTGATTCAGGCAGCGCCGGGTGCCGTGTCCGGGGCTCGGCTTGATCTAGCAGCGCTGTGGAGAACAACGTTGCCTCTGGCACAGTCAGGTAACAGTTACTCTGGGCAACAGGGAAAACAAGGTCATCTTGCAAAAAAGATGACAGTGAAGTATGACGAGGTTTGGCCAAAACGGTTTAGCGGAATAGAATCGGAAAGAGGTAACGTGTGAAGTGCAGCAACCAGGTATTTATGAGTGTGGTGACTGATGAGCTGCAGCCGGTACCTGACCTTTGCAAACCAGGAGCTGGTTCTGCAGTTATTCATGAGGGAGTGAGGGTGGACTCACTCAAAAAACAAGTAAAAAAAAACGTTCCTGCTTTGAGTAACTGATAAGATTAGTTTTGGGATCTTGTCAAAACCTGTCTGAGATTATCCATGTGCTCGAGGGCAATATTAAAAGGGTGTTACAGGTAGACATTACCAGCTATGTAAAGTGTAGTGCTGACTGCAGTCGTCCACCTCAAACCCTTTTAGTTGTACTAAGTAGTATGCACTCCTTAAGTCTGGTGAAAATGTTGGCCTCCAACAGGGGAGAGAAAGTGTAATTATTAATGGCAGACATACGCTTGTGTTTCATCGATGTTTTTAAGCCTCCTATCGTGAATTTATGGTCTGAAAGTGTTATTTGCTTTTGCAGCAAAGAAGGAAAAAAAAACCCTGTGTCTGCCAAATAGATGAATTACTGAACGGTCCCACAGCTAAGGACTCTAATACATTTTTTCATTACCTCTTTTTCAGGTTTTAACAGTTTGGAGGCGACCGTGAAGTTTCTGCAGAGGTAAATACAAAGCATCGTATTTAGAAGACGGATGCAAGGTCATCGTATGCACCCGGTGCCGGTGAGAGACCATGCAGACACACAGAGGTGCATCTGCAGGAGAGGTTTCAGGGAACATTTATCAGCCAATCTTCACCTGAAAAAAATCAAAGCTAATACTGAATGAGTCTGCAGATGAAAAATGGTTACTAAGAGTAGAAGACAGTAGTCGCTGGAGCGGTGTAGCTCACCAGTGCCATCGAGTCCACTGGAAAGATGACACTTCAAGCGGTTTCTGCTGCTAAGAGCAAACTAAATAGCCAAAGTTGGAACAGGATCTCGTTTATCTTAGTAACCTCAATTTTGAAAGGTCAAGTAACAAAAGCCTCTTCAGTGCTCCTGGAGTCTGTTGTCATTATACATAAAGCCACGTGTTGCATAGTGGAAGCTTTGCAAATGGTTTGAACTGATTGAGGAGTTACCAGGTAAAATCACCAATAATTATAATAATAATCACACAAAGATCGTACACCACAAGTCCAAAGTATCTAAAGTATCTATACACTGAAACATAAGTATCTTCAAGTTATCTATAATATATATCACCACACTATATTCAAACCCCTTGTTCATCCATCTTAAGTGAAATTGTTAAATAAAACTATTCACAACCATATGATTTAATCTAAATGATCCGTTTCATCCTGTGAAGCTTTGAGATTTTCATTCAGTGTGTGATGGTTGTGGAGGCTCTGTGGTGTTTTTCCCCTCCCTTTCTTTGTGTTACAGACCAGGTGGATGGCAGGGGCGTGGCCAGCCGTTTCGGACACCTGCACTCAATCCCCTCATCAGCCTCAAACCTATTTACCAGGCCTTCTCACCACTCCGGGTTGCCAGGAGATTCCGTCCGAATCCTCAAGTCAGGTCAGGTCAGGTCAGGTCAGGTCAGGTCAGGTCAGGTCAGGTCAGGTCAGGTCAGGTCAGGTCAGGTCAGGTCAGGTCAGGTCAGGTCAGGTCAGGTCCGGTCCGGTCCGGTCCGGTCCGGTCCGGTCCGGTCCCGCGTTGGGGATTCTCAAGTCAGGTCAAGTCAAGTCAAGTTCCGCTTTGGGGATTCTACGTCTGCCAAGCTTTGTTCCGGGCCAGATGATTAAGCCAAGTCAAGTCAAGTTCCGCTTTGGGGATTCTCAAGTCAGGTCAAGCCAAGTCAAGTCAACTCAAGTTCCACTTTGGGGATTCTCAAGTCAGGTCAAGCCAAGTCAAGTCAAGTTCCGCTTTGGGGATTCTCAAGTCAGGTCAAGTCAAGTTCCGCTTTGGGGATTCTCAAGTCAGGTCAAGCCAAGTCAAGTCAAGTTCCGCTTTGGGGATTCTCAAGTCAGGTCAAGCCAAGTCAAGTCAAGTTCTGCTTTGGGGATTCTCAAGTCAGGTCAAGCCAAGCCAAGTCAAGTCAAGTTCCGCTTTGGGGATTCTCAAGTCAGGTCAAGTCAAGTCAAGTTCCGCTTTGGGGATTCTCAAGTCAGGTCAAGTCAAGTTCCGCTTTGGGGATTCTCAAGTCAGGTCAAGTCAAGTCAAGTTCCGCTTTGGGGATTCTACGTCTGCCAAGCTTTGTTCCGGGCCAGATGATTAAGCCAAGTCAAGTCAAGTTCCGCTTTGGGGATTCTCAAGTCAGGTCAAGCCAAGTCAAGTCAACTCAAGTTCCACTTTGGGGATTCTCAAGTCAGGTCAAGCCAAGTCAAGTCAAGTTCCGCTTTGGGGATTCTCAAGTCAGGTCAAGTCAAGTTCCGCTTTGGGGATTCTCAAGTCAGGTCAAGCCAAGTCAAGTCAAGTTCCGCTTTGGGGATTCTCAAGTCAGGTCAAGCCAAGTCAAGTCAAGTTCTGCTTTGGGGATTCTCAAGTCAGGTCAAGCCAAGCCAAGTCAAGTCAAGTTCCGCTTTGGGGATTCTCAAGTCAGGTCAAGTCAAGTCAAGTTCCGCTTTGGGGATTCTCAAGTCAGGTCAAGTCAAGTTCCGCTTTGGGGATTCTCAAGTCGGGTCAAGTCAAGTTCCGCTTTGGGGATTCTCAAGTCAGGTCAAGTCAAGTTCCGCTTTGGGGATTCTCAAGTCAGGTCAAGTCAAGTTCCGCTTTGGGGATTCTCAAGTCAGGTCAAGTCAAGTTCCGCTTTGGGGATTCTCAAGTCAGGTCAAGTCAAGTTCCGCTTTGGGGATTCTCAAGTCAGGTCAAGTCAAGTTCCGCTTTGGGGATTCTCAAGTCAGGTCAAGTCAAGTTCCGCTTTGGGGATTCTCAAGTCAGGTCAAGTCAAGTTCCGCTTTGGGGATTCTCAAGTCAGGTCAAGTCAAGTTCCGCTTTGGGGATTCTCAAGTCAAGTTCCGCTTTGGGGATTCTCAAGTCAAGTTCCGCTTTGGGGATTCTCAAGTCAAGTTCCGCTTTGGGGATTCTCAAGTCAAGTTCCGCTTTGGGGATTCTCAAGTCAAGTTCCGCTTTGGGGATTCTCAAGTCAAGTTCCGCTTTGGGGATTCTCAAGTCAAGTTCCGCTTTGGGGATTCTCAAGTCAGGTCAAGCCAAGTTCCGCTTTGGGGATTCTCAAGTCAGGTCAAGCCAAGCCAAGTCAAGTTCCGCTTTGGGGATTCTCAAGTCAGGTCAAGCCAAGTCAAGTCAAGTTCCGCTTTGGGGATTCTCAAGGCAGGTCAAGCCTTGTTCCTGCCTTGTTCTTTGTTCCATGTTGGAAATAAATCCTTTTTTACCCTTCCTTGGCTCTCTGCTCTGGGGTTCTGTTCATTCATCCATAACACAATGCTTCCTGAATGGCTCCAAAAAGGACGGCGTTATTTTTTATGTGCACATGGATACAAATACTTACCAGGCAGAAAGACAGTAATACTATGATTAAATCTATGTGTGTAATGAGCCTGGCCATGTGACAAGGGAATGTTGGCTGTCAGTATTCAGGAACGATATTGTTTCATGTGAAACACTGTTTGGTCAATTCAGCCCAGCTACATCCACAAAAACATGATCATGATGCGTCTGTCTTTGCTCCTGATGAACAGGGTTGTTTTTTTTAACTTTATTTTTCTGTTGCAAGTGACCCAATTTAACAGAACAGCAATAGTGATGGGATAAAAATACTTTTAGAGGTGAGAAGACAACTCGGTTGATTCTATTCAGATAAAATATGATACATGACTCTCTTTCACTTTTGACCAGGAGATCTGATTCTTCCTGATTCTTCCTGATCCTTCCTGATCCGTCCTGTTCTCACTGCCTCGCCCACCAGCTGTGTAACGCTCAGTCATGTCTCATTCACTTTTTGTTTTGTTTACATTTTCTCCCTGTCCTGGTTACTTTCCAAGTCTAAAATGTCACTTCAAGGACAAAATTAAAAAACTATCTGTGCAGTTCCTGCAAATGGCTTTTTCACCTTAAATATTACACCACTAAAATTCAAATACCTAGAAGAGCGAAGACTTCAAATGCAAATAAATGAATAAAAAAATATAAAACACTAAAGTAGCCACAGAAGTAGGAGTATATAGGACTATAATAAAATTTTAATTCATTATATAACACGTGTGTTAAGTATAAATGTTAAAAAAAACCCTGAAAATTCAGTTTTAAAGCTTTACACTTAATTACATAATAATTATTGTTACAGTAAAAAAATGATTTTATAATTACAATGTGTTGCTACTAGGCAGATATAAACTGAAATAAAAAACAAACAATGATATGCTCATATCTTCGTTGTCCAGTTGCAGATGGACAAAATCCCTTTGAGTTCATAACAGACTCCAGGTGTCAGCATCTGTAGGTGCAGAACAAACCCAACTCATCTCTGTTCTACCATCATGTTTGTTGGTTGTTAGGATTTTACCAAAACCGCTGCCGTACTACAGTACATGATGGACATTGTCTCAGGAGTCCTGAACTGCTCAGATGAAATCTGCAAAACCAAACTGTGCTGTTGTGCTCGTTTTCGACGGAGGAGACTTCTGGCAGCCCTTCGACACAAGCTGGTTCCTGAGTTCCTAAATATCTTGTAATGAATTTTTAACATGCCAATGTAAGGAATCCCAAATGTAGCTTATAGTTTTGTTTTTTATTTCTCAGAGCGTTGCACAGTCTGACATTGGAATTAATTTGATAGCAAGTCCCCTTTTGGAAAGATCGTTAACTGTCTTGAATGATTTCTGCTCGGGAATCTCTCAGAGAAGATTGATGGATCCCAAATTGTTTGGAAATGGCTTTAAAACCCTTCACAGATCGATGGTCCACAAAACACTTTCTGATTTCTTTTATCCTTGACATTATGGCAAAAGGGAATTTCAAAGTCATCGTTTTTTTTTTGTTGTTGTTGTTTTAGTTATCTAGAGTAGATGGGTAAGGACTTATCTCAGTTTAGAAAAAATTTCTGACCTCTGGGAATATATTCTGCTAGAATAAAATGTATAGAGTTTGTAGAAAGCTGTATTAGTTACATTCACACCATTTTACAGCAGTAATTAAAAGTGTCGCAGCACTCTCTTTACCGTAAAGCAGCTATGTTGCAACCCTTGAATGTATAAGGAGACGTTAATTCAGCCTTCTGGGACATGAATTATATCTTCTTTAGGCTTTCACAGTGGTCATCTTTCTTCTGCGACAGCCCAAAGTCGTGTGTACTACACAGTGTAGACATAAAACAAGGACTCCTGGGGCTGAACAAAGGACTGCAGCCTTTATCGAACACATCAGCTCAGTGGGCAGAAGCATCAAGTTCTCCAGAGAAGATGCAGAGAGGAACACGCTGCCATGTTTAAATGAATGGAAGAGGATGGAAGTTTATTTTTCAAGATCAATAAACTAATTTCACCCAATATTAGCCTGTACAGCCAATCAAAAATATAAGGTTGAATAATTCCATCCATTATCTGTACCCGCTTAATCCGTTTCTGGGTGACGGGGGTCTGTCGGAGCCTATCCCGACGCATATCAGGCGAAAGACAGGGGTCCACCTGGACAGGTCGCCAGTCTATCCAGGGCCACATACAAACAACCAATCACACTCACATCTAGGGAGAATTTAGAAAGATCAATTAACCTACCCTGCATGTTTTTGGACTGTGGGAGGAAGCCGGAGTGTGGGTACTCCGGCCACACAAGCACGGGAAGAACATGCAAACTCCACACAGAAAGCCCCACCGGGCCGGGAATTGAACCGGGAACCTTCTTGCTGTGAGGCAACAGTGCTAACCACTAAGCCACCGTGCTGCCTAGGTTGAATAATTATCATATTTAATTATAAATCTTTCCAAAACACAAATCTGTGACAACATATGTCCTGTGTATTTTTCCAAGAAAACCTAAGTGTGTGGAACAATACAAGTAAAAGGAAAAAGTAAAGGTGGAAACACATTACAACAAATTGCAGTGAGCTGAAATATTTATTTAATCAATACTACAATCTTTCAGTGTCTTTCACCAGTGTGCCAACGTTTCGCTGCCTAACATGACTAGACGCATTAAGCAGTCATGTCGTGAACGCAGGGATTCTCTTAGGAAGCGGGAATAGCGACTTAGTGAGGTTAATTCTGGTTCAGTGCTGGATTTGACCGTGTGACAAAGGTGAGTCACTTCTTCACACAGGTTGTGCTCCGTCGTCATGGGAATTTAAGATGGGAACCTGCAGAGCTCCAGGAAATCAAACTGCAAAGAAAAACCAAGCATGGATGTTGAGGATATGTTTTCATTTTTTTTAACTATTTACAACAGAAAATCTACATGTATACACACATATATATATATATATATATATATATATATATATATATATATATATATATATATATATATATAGGTCACATTTCTTTTCTATCACATACGTTAAAATCGGTAAATATTTGTGTTATTTTTGATTCTTTCTTTTTCTCTCCCCCATTCTGTAAGCTAAAAGTCATAAATTACTGTATTTAGACATTCACATGTAATCCCACTTGGTTTGAATTGTTTTTATGTTTGTACTTCTTTTAAGTCAAAAAAGTACAAACTTAAAAACAGGGTTACAAATTATGATGCCCTTACAGAATATGCATTTATCTAATCGTGGTCATGTTACCAGGATGTTGCATCGTCTCGTGCATTCACACAGTCTGCTAGAGCTATGCAGCATCTCTGCTGCTGTCAGCCGTTTACGATGTCTTTACATTTTTCACACTCAGAAAAGAGTAAATGGACTGTATTTATATCCGGTTTTAATGGTGTACTTGACCAAAGTACTTTACAATACAGACTTTTTAGCACATAAATATCTGTAGGTGAGAAGGTAAACTGCACAAATACAAACAAATGGACCACGAATGTGTATTTGCATGTGTGACGAGCTAAAACTGATAAAATCATGTTAATCTTTGTTTAATGAGAGGTGGAGAACGGCTCAGTGTAAAGGTGACTCACGTTTGGTGTGAATAAGGATCTAGATGCAGACTTTGTTTTACTCCTAATTGTTGGAAGTATAGACTCTGTGACTGCTCATGCTGCACAAAGCCATTCACTGATCTGAAATTCCTGGTCACTAGTTGCCATGCCAGCTAGACTGTTTGTTTCTATGTTATCCATAACCTTTTTAGAGTTGCACACCCACCAGTGTAGGATTTATTTATTTAGCATTTTATAAATGGGACCTCACCTGGGATGCTCAGAGAAGGTATTCGATGCTCTCGGGCAGTTTCCTCTGAAGTAAAACATATTCAGAGTTCATGCATTGGGAATTGTAACTCCTAAATACACGGCTTTGTGCTGAACTCTCCTTTTACTATGCTAACATCTTCAGAAAGACAGTGAGAACAGTGAGGTTTAACAATCCTGCAGTAATTTAGATGCCTAACCCGCGCTGGCAGCAACACTAAGCAGAAGTGGTGTATTAATGCTGCGTGACAGGCAGGTGGCGCTGCAGGTCATTCATCGGGGATGATTGATGCATCTGCTGAGTGCATGAAGAGAGAGCGATGAGCATTAATCCCTACAGTCTCAGCGTACGTGTGAGTGTGTGCGGCAGCGTTTGTTCATGTCAGAGGTTTACGTGCAGTAATCAAACTAACAACCTGCCCCACACAGCTGAACGCTGATGTGATGCAGCCTGGAGGTCACAGTTCAGCAACAACATTACACATTAATCACTTTCAGTTTTACTTGGTTTCCTGTGCCTTTTTTGTTTTGTCTTACAGACGTTTTCCCCCAGTTTTGTTTCAACAAACTGGGTCAAGTTGTATTTATAGTAGACGCTAAATAAAATTGAATTGAATATGACTGAAGTAGTATTTAAATTATTATAATGGCCTTAAATAATTTATACTAAAAAAAAGAAAAAAATTCACGCTTCATGTAAGTATGGATCTAAACATCCATAGTTTCAGTGTTTAGTGTTTTTTTTTTGTTTTTCTCGCACATAAAATCAAACCTAACAGCTTAGTGTGAAGACGATTTGAAGAAGATTTGATGGACAGCCGCAGTCTTTCATCGCTCAGGCGTTCCTTCCTAGAAATAAAATCTACCATTTTACATTTTTAAGGTGTTTTTTAACCACATTCTTCTGACTGAAGTATATTTAGAGGCACAGTTTTATTCTACCGCTGCACAAGTATGACATACAGTAATCCTTTAAAGCCTGTTCAGTCTGAAACAAAGCAGGTGCTTTCGTACGCTGTCTCGCCCATTTTACAAGCCTTGTTCAGTCTCTAAACTATCCACTTTGGCACAAATAAGCCTGACTGGAAGCTAGCGTTGTTTTAATGTAATGTAAAGCTTTGTTTGAACGGTCTAATCTTCAGTCTCCCACTGTGGTGAAACAGGAAAATAAATAAATAAATGGGATTTGTGTCTGAAAGCAGCATCAGAGACCAAAATCTCCTGCACACTGTAAATATCGAACGCTGGTTCAGTCTTCCTCTGAACACGAGGCCGCCAGCAGGTTCTAGGCGTTTAATTAGGCTACGCGTTTGTTTGTTTTTTTAATGCTGGACCCTATCAAAGAGTTATATCGCTAAGATTGTGACAGATGCCACGCCTGGTGTCCCCTGTTTGGGTTTTATCGTGTTTTGGTTTGTCTAAACACGCCATCATTTAAAACTCTGACATTCTAATGAATTTGAGAGAAGTTGTGTTTTACTGCGTTATTTGCCATTGTTACAGGACCGTTTTCAGAAGTCCACTTGTATAAAGTTGTAAGAAATGGCAGCAAGTGGGGAAGAGCAGGTCTAACAGGGAGACGGCATTTTCCACTTGTAAGAGCATCCAGTTTATGTTCAGTGTCCCACATTCAGACACAGATGAGAATCATGGAAATGTTTCAAAACACTTTACTGTGCACAGTGCATTATTTTAACATGTGGTACTGGTCCTCCACCAAGGTGAAGGCTGAGATTGTATATGATGTTAATTTCAATTTAACTTGGTGAAGAGATGAATCAGTAAAGAAACAATCCATTGAACTGAAATTCTTTAGGCTTTATTTAAAATGGTCAAAAAGAAGTCTTGGAAGAGGATCTGCCGTATTTATTGGACCCAAAGATGAAAAACTAGGGTCAGTAAAAGCCAGAGGCTGCTAATCAAATGGTTTGATTACATAATCATCAGTGAGTTTGAGCACCTCAGTAAAAGAACGTGTTGTGCGAGCTTGCTGGTGTGTGAAAGTTTGTTTGTGCAGCACATTTCATGTACAAGACAATTCAAACTGTTTTACATAAAAACAATAAGCAGTGCATTAAAGAGTAAAAGAGTTTAAAAGCAGCATAAAAAATTAAAGCGAGATGGGCATACGTTAATAAAGAATAAAACAGACTAGAAGATTACGGAAATGCAGCAGCGAAAAATAAAAACGTTTTGAACCTCGATTTAAAGCCGTTAAGAGTTTCAGCAGCCCTGATGCATTCTGGGAGTTTGTGCCACAGGTGAGGAGCATAAAAGCTGAACGCTGGATCCCCGTGTTTGGTTCTGAGTACAGACAGCAGGCGTGTCCCTGACGACCTGAGGGTTCTGGTTGCTTCATAGTATTGTATTGTTTTTATTCTGCATTTATCTGTACTGTGACCTTGAATGTCATCAAGGCGCCTACAGATAAAATGTGTTATTATTATTCTAATGGACCTGGAGATCAGAGATCTATTTTCGCCCTAGACCGTACAGAGATTTATAAACCAGCAGCAGGATTTTAACATTTATTCCATCACAGACAGAAAGCCAGTGTCAAGATCTCTCTCTCTCTATATATATATATATATATATATATATATATATATATATATATATATATATATATATATATATATATATATATATATATATATATATATACATGTTCTGTCGGGTTGAGGTCAGGACTCTGTGCAGGCCAGTCAAGTTCATCCACACCAGACTCTGTCATCCAGGTCTTTATGTGCGTGTTTTTGTGTGCATAATGTGAGAAAGTGGGAGCATATAGACGTTGAGCATCAAAAGCCCCAATATGGAACCTTGGAGAACTCTGTGGTTAAGTAAAGACACGAAAGAGTCCTGGTCTTTTAGATAGGATCCACACCAGGTAAGTGCTGTACTAGAAAGCCCCCCCTGGTTTTTAACTGGTCTAACAAGGTGTTGTGGTCAACAATGTTGAATACATCACTGCGGTCCAGTAAGACATGACAAGAAATGTTGCCACTATCTGTATTGGAGTGGATGTTGTTAAGGACCTTCACCAGGGCATCTCAATGTGTGGTTTAGCCAGAAATCTGACTGGAAGACCTGCAACCTGATGATGATGATTCATATGACTTTTTTAATGAGAAGCAAAACCTCAGAAAATAATTTTTTTTATACATAACTTAATGGGCGACAGGCACAGACTGTGCCTTATTGTCCTCGCACCTTAGCTTCTCCGCAGTGAAGTCCTGAGTTGCGAGTGGAGTTTATGAGTTTGTGTGTATGTGTGCTCTTACAAAGTGTTTCTCAGAATCTGGTTGCCATGGCCACCAAAACAAGAGTTCTTGCCTGCATCACTCTTGCATCTCTCTTTCTTACCTTTTTTTCCGCACACTTTTCATTCACTATGTCTCTCTCACACACACACACACACACACACACACACACACACACACACACACACACACACACACACACACACACACACACACACACACACACACACACACGAGTTCAACCAGGATTTCTTCTGCAGACATGTTGATGCACACAGAGACACATTCGGGCACTATTTAACACTTTGCATCAGATCTGGATGCAGGCATGTGTGTATCAGTGACAGAAATATATAACAGAGAGAGATATTGGGAGGGAGACACACAAAGAGAGAGAGAGAGAGAGCAGTTTAGGCATCCTCATCTCCATTCATTTTCTTGTAGAAAGGTTTAATCCATCTATCTAGCAGGGAGACTCTTGATGGATGCCCAGATGCAGCAGAGCTTAGCCTAACACTTATCTCCCACTGACTGCATCATCCTCTCGTCTGTGAAAACACACACACACACACACGCACGCACACACACACACACACACACACACAACAGATGTAACACTCATCACCTTTCGGGACTGGTGAGCATCCCTATCTATATAAGCGGGGGAGTCAGGGTGACTGAAGGGAGGGGAGGAGTGTTCTGGGAGGGAGGCGTGCCGGGAGGGGATGGACAAGTATCACAGCGCAGTCAGATGGGCTCTGGAGCTCTTTGGAGAAACAGATGAGCGAAGTGCGAAGCTGGAAAACAAGACGTCTGCTATTCCCTCTTCCTCCCCACATCTCCTTAAATCGCTGCTCTCATCTTTCTTCCTCCTCCCACCTGACACAAGGATCCCCTGGAACTTTGAGACTTTTCCTTCTTTCTCCTCCTTCTATTTTTTGTGCTTTTCTCCAGCAACTTTAAAACACCAAAACGGAGGAGGATCGAAAGCGCAAAGAGGCGCAATTGAACAGGCGACAGAAATGCGGGCATTGCTCCACTCATTTGTCATGTCATCTCATCACCAACGACTCTCAGGTTTAACATCTTTGTGCGGATACTTGCACGAGCACTGGCAGGCGTGTGCACAGCACCACGCTTCTCTTTCGTGGAGCTTTCCGCTCCGAGTGTGACCGAGAGCGCAACAGAGACCGAGCAACAGTCTCGTCCCAGACACCTGTTGCTGCTGCAGTGCTTCACTGGTGTGGAGGTGAAGAAATTCCTCTAGACAGAAAAACGTTTGCCATCATGTGAAGCTGTCATCTCAAGACAACTTCAAAGGAGTCACCAGGTGTTGACAGTGTATGGTCATCCATTCCTCTTCTTCTCTTCTTGTGAATGAATCAGCATGAGTACTCTTTGGCTTTTTCTACTTCTTCTACTCACATCTCTTGTCAAAGCCCAGGTATCTCAGGAATTACCATCAGGAGTCATGATGGAGGCAGCAAACACCACTGACCCTTTAATGAACAGTACAGGAAATTCAGAAAATGCCACCAACTCCTCTGGTTATTCCAGCCCCACCGAGACGTCTGAGATTGCAGGAACACCTTCAGAAGCTCCCACAGAGGAGGAGGATGACTGGTCACCAGCAGAGACCTTTTTGTATACTGGAGACCCATCTGCTCTGAAGATGGGGCGCTGTTCACGGGCGTATAGCACTTCTGGGCAGACAGGACCTCTACCCAGCAACTTCAATGCCCCCCTCCAGCCAGCTCTGGATGCACTGGCCAACACTGCCAACGTCCTCAACATGATATTCCAGGCCAGTGACCTGCGGGAGAGCACGGTTCAGGAGGACATGGAGTGGTACCACGCCCTGGTCCGCGCCCTTCTTGAGGCTGATGTCCTCATTCAGCGGGCCCTGCTGACTTTCGATGCTGACCCAACTGCCCAGTTGCCACAACTGGTGCTTCGTGCCACCCGCAACTCAACTGCCAAGGTGCAGACCATCATCCTCCAGGACTTGTCCAAGGCTTGGGAGAGCCTCCACCCTCCAGCCCCAGCCCCCGACGACAGTTGGTTCAGCAGACTGAAGTTTCCAGAGACCAACCAGCGGATTGCAGCCCTGTCCAAGCGGGTGCTCCTCAATGACCTCAGCACCTTAGACACACCAAAGTGGGCTCAGGGCGACAGCTATGTGACTAATCGCAGTGGGGTACGCTGGACTAGTGCCCCCTTTCTGGACTGTAAGAATGGACGCTTCGTACCTGGCTGGGTGCTCACCTTGTCCACCTCCTTCTATGGTCTAAAGCCTGACCTGACACCAGAGTTCAGGTAAGGGCCTGCACGGTCTCACACACACACACGCACACACACACGCACGCACACACGCACACACACACACATGCAGGCATGCACACACACACACACACACGCAGGCATGCACACACACACACGCACACACAATAACATGTAGCACACAGTGCAGAGCCATCAAAGTCAGACTCAAATGTAAACCACTGCCATGTGAGTAACAGTAGCCTTTTTTTAATCTTTTTTTTTCTAAATTTTGGGTTAGAAAGTTGTAATTTTACTAATGTTGGGAGGTCATTGGAGCGCTACTTTTTTTTAAAGTTATAAGTTGTATGTGTTTGGTTACCTAACTGTCCCAAGCTGAAGAAAATATGTCTCCTAATGATTTAAAGTGAGATTTTATTTTTTTAGTCATTTGCAGGCAATGTTCTGTTAAATTACTACATAAAGCACACCACAAAGCTTTATAGGTATTGAGTTTTGAAAACAGTCATATTCCACCTCAGCCCTGATTCATCTCCTTCCAAATCCGCCACTGTGAATAGACAGTTTAAGATAAACTACTCATTATTCTTATTAATAGTTTTTTGTTTGTATTTCATGGCCTTTCCAGGCAGTTACAGTATGTTCAATTAAGTTCCTAATGACACTGAATCCAACTGGAGAAATGTGTTCTGTGTAGGATGTTTTGACCTTTGCTCCATATATATATATATATATATATATATATGGACCTGCTATTGTTTTTTTAACAGCGACACACAACTCCGACTAACATACCCCCTCTCCCAAATATGTGCTTGTGTCTCCTGTGACAGAGGTGTGATCCGTGTGGATGTTAACATTCAGGACGTCGACTTAAACCAGTGCACTACAGGCGAGAGCTGGTTCGCAGATACTCACCAGTGCAATCGCACCAGCATGGAGGTAAACAAAGAGAAGGGCCTGAAGAGAGAGGAACTCTGCCTAAGAGTCAGAGAAAAGCTTTATGTATTTCTGTCTCTGTTACATTAGGAATCAACAAGGCCACTCGTAAAGGGCCCACCAACCGGTAATTAGAGCAGCTGGTTTATTACCGCTACCATAAAGGTTATGATACAGGGTGTTGTAAAAAAAAATATCTTAAAATCTAATGGACATGAAATGTGATGAAAAAATAAACAGTTGTAACTATTGTTCATGAGTCTGATGGCCGAGGGGAGGAAACTGTTCTTGTGGAGGCAGGTTCTGGTCCGGATGGACGGTAGCCTCTTGCCTGAAGGGAGGGGGTTAGACAGACTGTGTCCAGGCTGAGAAGGGTCAGCCACAGACCGATGGCTGGAAGTGCAGCGGTTGGTGTACAGGGAGAAGAGGTGAAAGGTGGAGCCGGTGCTGATGGTCCAAGTCTCCGAGACACAGGCCGCCTTCAGTCCAAACTTGCATCCATTAGTTTTAAAATTATTGAATAAAATGAGCAAAGTACAAAAACAAAAAGAGGATCTGGCTGCAGGTTGTGGAGAAAGTGGAGCTCCATTCTAGACTGGGGAGACGGGACCTCCACTCCTGCGGGGTTGGAGTTAGGAGAGCATGTCAAGGGAAGGTACTCGTTGAGGGATGGTGGCATGTTTCCAGTCCAGAGTAGAGGCAGCCAGATTCTTCGTGGCTTGGTGGCCTTCAGAGGTCAGTTATACCTGAGAGAAGGTTTTCCATGGAGCACCTTTACAACGTGACACTCGTCGCACCTTGCTGAAGTCACATGCCTGGTGGCTCCTGGTTTTCCCAGCATTCCACCACACAAACAAAACTTAATAATCATAGTTTCTGTTCCCCCTTTCTTGTTTCGTTGTTAAAACAGTCTGCAGTCTGTCTGCTAGACATGGTCCAAAATCTGCATTGTCTTCGGGCCACATCTGGCCCTAACAACACTTGCCTTTGGTACTTTAGCTGTTGCGGATCCCAATTTGTGAAATAAATTCCTATTACACATAAGACAAGCCTCCTCATTGACCAATTATGAGTCTGCTCTTCAGACCTACTTCTCCAGCTTCGCTTTCAACCGAGTAGGAGATGTTGTTGGAGATGTTTTATTGGTTTAATTTTTCTCTTTTACTTCATCTATATTTAATTTTATTCTAATATACATGCTTGCTATGTTCAGCACTGCGGTCAGTGTTTGCTGTTTTTAACGTTGGCTTGTTTGGCTTGCCGTATTGGCTTAGACGAATCCTCTGAGCGTTTGGTCATGTGTAGACCACGTAATCCCCATCAGTGCTACAAGTGAGCCGAATGTTCCACAAGTAGCACAGTTTTGGCACAAATGAGTCTGAAATCTAATTAGAGCTAAAAAAAATAAATAAATCGAACCCTTTTACAACTCAATGCCCCAACCTAGACTTTCAACTCCAGAAATTTGCTGCATGTGAAATAAAATAAATGTTTAACAATAAATAAAGGTTTAACTTTTTTAAACACAATGCCTGCAAACCAATTTTTAAGCTATTTAGCATCTGTCTGCTTATATGGCAAACAAACAAACATTTACTCTACTGTGTTTTATTGTGACCATCTTATTATGCTGCTGTAAGAATAATGAAACGTAGTTTAAAAAAACGGAGGTTATTTTATGGTAGATTTTTTAAGTCTTTAGTTTTTTTGTAAATAATACTTAAATAATACACAAACAAGTAACTGTGAGACATTGCACATTAAGGCATTGTAGGAAACATATATAATAGGTAGATTATTGTCTAGTTTGTGTATTTAAATATTGTTTAATTTGCCACCAGAATTCAGTTTTAATTTTGCATTCAGAAAATACGTGTTTGTTTCCTCTTCACGATTTCTGTCAATATCTACAAATTTAGAAAGGTATTTTGGTGGGTAAATATTGTGTACAATTTTAATTTGATTTCTTTCGATTTGTTTAGGATATGAAATTTATATGGGAGAAGCCACGTTGTTTCCCAGTGAATTTTAGAAAAGTGTGAATTAAAGACAAATGTACCTCGAGGACAAATTTTCCTTATGCTGTAAAAGTAACTTCTAATGTGACCTTTGATATCATTGACAAAAAGGGTGGGCTTTAACCTCACTTCTTGTTTTTCAAAGAGACATTTCATTAATTGAAGGAAACCACTGGGAATACTGTTTGATATTCCTCATAAGTGAAGGGAAGTATTTGAAGTGCAGGGTTGCTCCTTCGTAGGAATGCGTTCAGGTTAATACCACGTGCAGAAAACAACCACTGTGATCCTTTCTGTTGTTTGAAACCTGTATAGAGAGGTGTCGACGTCTAGAACATGGTACCTGCAGCAGATTCCAGCTGCTCGAGGTCATTCTCCAGATGTAAAGAACACAGCAAGATTTCATCATTATTATTATCATTATTCACCAGAACAGGTGGTTGCAGCAGTAGCAGCCCTGGTGTTTAGTACCGCTTTGATCACAGCTGTTACTATAGAGAGACAGATGATTAGTTGATAGGATGCAGACGTTCCCTGAACCACTCCTCCACACCTCCCCCCTACAGCTGAGTCAAAACCGTACCTGTCACCACAATCCTACTGTCATGTCTTGGTTTGTACTCATCAATCTAGTCGGTTTATTTGCCAGCAGTCTCACTTTCCCCATGCTGGTCAAGGGGCGGTCGGGTAAAGCTTCCTCCTCCATGCTCTCCTGTCAGGTCTGTTTCACATCCTTGATGTATCCTCTTAAACCCACCTGGATTCGGGGTCCTATCCAGATGTAAATGCATCTCCTTTTGTCATGGTCATTCATCATAACAGATGTTAAAAAATTGAAATAAGAATTATTAGCAGAGTTTAAATTAGAGGCTCAGCATCAAACCTGCATAGAAAACTCTTTCAAAGATCAGCTTTTCAGTTAAAAGCTCAGTAGTAAATCACAAGCAGATACAGAAGGACCAATATGACCAGACTGCACTGGTTTCCACTAGACAACAGGTTGTGCCATTAAAGAGCAATGTTACGTTACTATTTTTGTTTGCGTCATCTTAGACTACATTACTTTTGAAAGTGTCAAATTGGTTGAATTTTGTTTTATCAATACTTTAAAAGGCCACTTTCCATAGCATTTACCAGTCAGTGGTTTAATGTTGGCTCATTTCTATATTTAGCAGTTGTTTTACCTGAAACTCACAAAGTGATAGATGAAAGAGTGAGCAACAGCAAGTACGACAGAACTGAAACAGCAAAATATAACGAAAATACGTTTTTATTGGTTACGTAATACAAGTGCACACTAAACTGTTTGTGACCTCTCAGAAGGGTTTTTAAACCCTCTCTGTCTGTACTCATTGTTTTATGTTTGACTTTTACCCTTTGACGGTGCTTTCATCCATTCACATATGCACTCATCGGTGTGCTCCCCCATCCTCTCCAGCTTTAGCTTCCTTTTTCCCTGCCAGCCTATCTGCGCAAACACAGTCGTCTACCTCTCATCTCATCTGTCTATTTAAAGGTGGATGTGCTTCATTGCGGGCTGCAGGATGATCTGATGGATTATGGACATAATCCAGCACGCTGACACACTTCTCTTTTCTAAAGCATGCTCATAGATGTCTAAAATGCAAGAAAAACCGCAGACCTTCCTCCTGAAGTACGGTTCTTAGTAAATTCAAACTCAACGCCCGAGCAGAACATGTCCTGGATCGCCATATCCTTCTGTCCTATAGAAGCTGTCTTTGTTTTTACTGTGTTGCTGAGAATCAACCCGCTCCACCTCTCTATTCAACTACTCTTGTATTGCCTCATTTGTATTTAGCCATGAAGCTTCTTTATCTGTCCTTTTATGCTTTCTCATCACTTCACCTCACTCTGATCTCATTTGCCCCATCATTTCTCACGTAGTGCCCCTGCCCTTTCTCATTGTATAGTGTTTCTTCTCATGTCTGTTCCCTACAAGGCCTGTCTCGTAACATCATATTACACTCATTATGTCTTACCTTGTCTCTCTGGGTGGTAACAGAGATTACTTGCTTATTACATGATTTGAAAGTGATGGCAGCCTCGTCCACGCCTCAAATCTTTCCAACATTAGATCAGGGCTGGCATGCGGCATATCAGAGCTATTTCTGTTCTCTGTTTCAAATGGGTTATATCATACTTGTCCATCGCTGTCTTACAGAAGCACAGGCATTTTGTGTTGTGATTCAGCATTTTTGCTTATTTACATGAAGGTAATTTGATCTAAAAGTACATTCTTGAACCACTTCATGAAACTCTGATTTATAGTTTCCCTGTAATGAGTTTAGGTTGGAACAGGACACAAATCCAGGAGATGTATCACCAGGAGTTTCAAACAGAAGTCTTTTTAATTAAACAAAAAGGCCTTACAAACAGAAAACCAAAATTAACTCAAAATATCACCACTACAACAAAAATGCAAATGAAATATATATATATATATATATATATATATATATATATATATATATATATATATATATATATATATATATATATATATATATATCCAAAAGCACAGATTTGCCAGAACCACAGTGAAAACAACAACATCTAGACCAGCAGGGACGAATGGAAAGACAAGACAAAATATTAATGCAGGTGCAAACAATCAGGGGTGATTGGAAACAGGAAACTCAAACAAGCTGTAACCCAAATGAAACCAACCCTTCAAAATAAAACAGGAAACAAGTCACAAACAAGCTCAGAACTGAAGAACCAAGTAAAACACAACAAATAAAACTAAAAAACAAACAAACCTGAAAACTTAAACCATGACATTCCCCACTTTTAACGGTCACAAAAGTTAATTTTTGGATTCAAGAATGTGTAGCAACAAATATGACTGTTACCCAGAAGCTCCGGTGTTGATTTCCCATCTGACCCAGTATTTTATGGACAACGTCCTGTCATAACCTTCACTCAGAGTGCTCTCACTTCCTATTTGTTTTGGTTTATACATTTAAACCACCTACTTCGGTTCGGGAAGTTCAAAAATACACGATAATGGTCTGGAAAACATCAACTGTGGAGAATCTCCATTTTTCTGGCTGACTGGATGAGGTTTCACTAATGCTTCCTGAAATGCATTGCAATGTTACGTGTTACCAAAAATAAATAAAAAAAATAAGTGCATGAGAAAAAACGTTTTTGATTTGTGCCTTCTTCATGTTGCACCATGAGGCCCTTGTGGTCCTAGATGTTATTAAGTGAACAAAGTTCACAGAGCTTTTAATCACATCCAGCTCAGGTTAGAAGATCTGCGACATGATAACGTTGACGGCTGTGTGGGTCAAGTTTTAGAGTACTACAGTCACCAATTTAAAAAAGAAAGGGTTTTTGAGAAGCCATGAAACTGTCAACCTTCGGAAGCTTCAGTTTAAACCTGAAAACCTGACAAATGAGTGAATTTGTTGGGTTTATACGTGACCACGAAGAGAACTAAGTTGACTACCGTGTATAATCCGTGTCGCATTAAAGTTCGGCGTGTGCTATTAGGTCTTTGAGCATCTGATAACGTGCATGTGCGTTTGAAGATACGTATGTGAGGTCACTGAGTTTGTATGTGTGTACGCTTGTGCGCTTGCTGCGAAACGGGATTTTTCTAGAAAAGATAATGCTCTCAGTAGAGGCATTATGTATCCATTTAGCTTTCAGCTTAGATTAACACACAGAGCATCTAAGTGTGTGTCTGAGTGTGTATTTTTCTGTGTCCCGACTGGTTAAACTGAAGTTAGCATCAGAGGGAAATAAAATGAGAGTGAATAACGTGACCCGGTTCTCAACCCTTCATTCAATCAGCTGCTTTTAGCCTCACGGAGTAACGTCGCGGCCGTCTCATGCTCCGACAGTTCAACAGTATTTTAACCCGGGACGCTCTCACCACCAGTCGGGCTTTGCTCAGGTCTCATTTAATTCTTTTTCACCATTTTTCAGTTCATTTATAAATGAACATCTGTTATATTTATGTCCATCGACTGGTAGGTGGATGTAAGTGCTGCCGTCGTGTCTGGTTTCTGACCTTTATGTGGTCAGGCTGGGAGCTGTAAGAACAAAATCAATATCTTGACTAATTGTCACATCACCGAACTTAAAAGCCCAAAGAAATGTTTATTCAGCATTCAAGCAACCTTTGATTTTTGAGTTGGAAAGTCTCATTTTCTCTAATGTCCTAAATCTATTAAATTGTGGACATCTGAAGCAAGAAAACGTTTATTATTTCTAGGGTTCAGAAGCAGCTGTGTGTTTGCAGACAGAACACAGTGAAAGCCTGAAAGTGCTAGATGGAGAGCGGTTGGGTATGGAACATGCATCTGCGTCGAGGAACCGACATGAACGCAGTTTGTTTTCTTTGATTGGCTGTAGCCAACATGTAAGACAGCAAACTGATCTGAGTGAAAGAGGCTCATTTGGAACAATGAGCACTGATTTGATTGTTTGTGCAGTTTCTTAGCTGCAGCCAAACACGATACTGCAGAAACCGGAACAGCTTCAGCCACAGCTGTACTCTAACGTGATCACAGGGCCACAACAAGTGCAGGTTAAGAGGGGTTAAAAGAGAGGCTGCCCTTTTCCCAGTGTGGTGATGTACGCCACGATTTCAAGATTGACCCTTTTGGGTCAGTGCGGCCTACGTTAAGGCATTTAAAGTTAAAACGGGCGTTTTCTGTAGCCTCTATGAGCTCCGTTTCCTTCTTTTAACTTTCAACATTGTTGCTGATGAGACTGACGGAGCTGGCAGTGCATTTTGCCAAGTAGTTATTTTGGTAAGTGTGTTTCTGATGAATAAATAATGAACTATAAATTTATATTCTCCTTTAAGTCATCAGGCGTAACACCGTGCATATGCTGAAATGAGGGCATATATGACTAAATTAGTGTCTAGCATGTGTTACATGTCTTTCGTTGTTAAATAAATTACTTGTTGTCTTGTTAACTTACCTTCTTTAAAAAAAAGAGAACTCTAGAATTTGATATGTTGTTTTTTGGGGGTTTTCTTTAGATTTAGATTAATTTTCTTTTACTGCAGGGTAAACCACATTAACTAGTTGTGTGCTTCATTTGCACTCAAAAGACCAAGTTCCTTGTTGGAAGTTTCAACTGGAACAGCCACCGACGTTAGAATTTCTGCTTGGATATTCAGGGAACCCTCACCTTTACCCGCCCTCCAACATGCTGTTATCAGCATTAACAATGCAAACACTCGGCTGATTTTATTTGTAACGGTTCTCTCTCGTATTGTTAGCAGCAGAAGTGGTTAATCGGACACGTGGACTCGTTCGTTTTCAGAGTTTGCAGCTGGAATGTGGGCACTTGGGGAACATAAGTCCTAACGTGCATCTTCTTAAGTGAGACGAGTGTAAGGAGATATTAAAGCTCGCCCTCTCCTCGGTGTGCGATGTCTCTGGCAGCCACTTGGCACAGCAGCTGAGCACCGACCCGTCTCTCCTCAGCATATCTACCCAGGTCTCCTGACCACTCGGATCCTTGTTGGTAACTAGTTGGATCACCTCGCGCAGCTCTCATTTACACACTCGCCTGCCTGCTCTGCAGCAGAGCAAACGTTACTCACAGTCAGTGAGTTGAAATGGATCTGTTAAGAATTAGAGGGTTAAATCATTAATTAAACACGTATGAAAACAAGAAACACTCTTGATAGATGGTGCTGATGGAAAAAGTGATGCTGGTGCTGACAACATGGAAAAAGTAAAAAAAAAAAATCATGATTTGAAAAACATATGAACTCACAAACTAACCAAAACTCACAACAGCAAAACTGAAGATTGTTTCTGTTTTAGTGTGTGCCAGTTCCGGGCCGAGGCTTTCGACTGGGTCAGTACTGCTGCCGATGTAAAGAGGGATACTACAACCCGGATGTACCGACTGAAGACTCAGGTAATGAAAGGCGCTGAAGCATTTGGCGTCCTTCACAGGGATATTTATTTATCCATTAAATCCACTGGAAACTGAAGACATGCCAAAGTAAGACTACAAAGCTGTTTTACATTTTAAAGCTATTTAATCAATAGGGAAGCCTTTATTCCTCCACTAAGATGTTCAGAATTATATTTTATTTCATTTTGTAATGCTCCATTAGAGGATATTAAAGTTTTTACTCATCATCAGCAAATCCTGGTGCTGGTTTGATCACTGTGACTTATACTCACTCCCTCGTTTGTCAAACACCGCCATATTTCTGTCATCTGCAATCGACCTCAAATGTTCAAAAATAACTCCAAAGGCATCGACACATCAGTGGACCACGCTGCTTCCCCAGACGTCGTGTTCTGTGGTGTGTGGGCGCCGTATTTTGTTTTGCCTTCAGTCCTTCTGTCCTATTTTGTCCTGCTTTTGTAAAAAAAAAGCACCAAACGTGTTTTCATCCAAGCGTCCAGGTGCTTGAAGAACTTGGTGACTTGGTGCGTATTTATGGTCGTGTCACGACTCAGACTGCAGAAAGATGGGACAAAGATGGGATGTCCACATACGCGTACGGCAGGTCCTAGGACGTTAAATCGGATCATGGTGAAACCAAGAAAGCACAAATGGTTCTTGTAGAGTTTGCCTTCTCCAGTAAGTTCCACAGGTGGCAGAGGTCACTTGTGTATGAGGTTGTCGTACATGCGTAGGTGGTGCACATGCACGTGTCTGTGTCTGATCCAGATGGAGGCCCTGGGAACGGCAGTGACACCAGTGCTATGTGTTACCCGAACATGCCCATCTGTCTTCCTTGCTGGCCGGGTTGTAAGAGCTGTCAGGACGGCACCCCCTGCTGGGTGCAGGAGGACGGGCTCCTCAGGGCCGGCGTGCTGGCCATCCAGGCGGTCTTCATGGCGCTCATTTTTGTCAGCATGCTGGTGTCCTACCAGCATCGTCGCAACAAGGTGAGTCAGATCCTTGCGGTCAGCGGGACTGCTGTGTGGATGGAGTTTAGACTGAGAGATCATAAGTGTTATATTTATTTCTTAGTTATGAAGCAGATTTATCTTTTTTATTTTTAGGTCCTTTTTTAACATTTCAATCAGAAATAAAATGTCTGACATCACAGATGTCCCAGAAATGAACTTTGGTTTGAAATCAAATAAACTGAAAGATGTAAAAGCATCAGAAAGTTCAAAACTGTGTTGTCTCAGGACTGTCAGCTGTATTTTCACTGAGTCTTCTTGAGTCCTGCGAACACAGTCCTCAAAGGTGGGATGTACTCAAGAACGTTCCCTCAAACACCCCAGAACTGAGGTTCCTTCGATTATTGAACACATTCACTGTGGCATTATTTTGATAAGTTTACGCAAGTCCTTTTTTTCCCCAGTTGGCCTCACTGACCACTATGCTTCCAGGTTTTAATGATGTGTTGGAAGGTTCCTAGCAGTCGCGTTAGTTTTGAAACACAGATCTTTTCTGCGAGTGCAGGATGTGTCCTCCGGCCGGGTTGTTTTAGGATGAGAAGCCGCTCACTGCATCAGTTACGGTTAAATAACTCATTGCCCGGTGAAACACATTAATCACTGCAGTACTTTTCCAACGGGAGTCTCTGACCCATTTACTCCGTTAATCCAGGTGGTGTTTTGTCCTTTTTGTAAATCTTCATACTTGGCCTCCACAGACTTTGTTTGACAGGTTAAACCCGTGTTTTCTCACATTCCTTAGCGTCAATCATCAAAAGAATAGTTTTGCATTTCATTTAGTATTTTTTCTTTCTTTTTAAGCAAAGGTAAAAACCTAAATAAAAGGATTAATCCACCCTTATGTACAACTATGTTTTTTATTTCCCGTTAACCACACACAGGTCCATTTAGATTTATCTTTGACCCCGCGGGGCGGCCCGACCTCCGGTGTGAACTGTACACCAGTTTTAATGACGTCATCTGTTGTATCAGTCACAGGGGCTGATGTTAAAAAAATACACGCTTTTCCTCTCGACAGGTAATCCAGTTAGGTCATCGTACTTGTTCACCTTTATCTCAACACTTCAGAGTAAAGTCACACTGTGGTCTTAAGTGTAGGATGTGGAAACCTCATCTTTCTACAGTATTTCTCATGCTCAGGATGGTCTAAAAATGTCTCACAATTGTGTGACGGACAGAAGGAACGTGCAGCAACAGTTTCAAGTCAAGTGCTATGAGTTTCAACGTCTCGTAACCGTCGTCTTTCTCCTCCTCCTGTTCAACCCTCAGAGGATTCGAGCGTCCGGCCTCCTGCTGCTGGAAACCATCCTGTTCGGCTCTCTTCTCCTCTACTTCCCAGTGAGTTTCCAACTGAGCTGGTGTGCAAAGTGTTGCAGATTAGAGCTCTTTACAGATGACTGCACAGCACAGCGCCAAGGATTATATCATAATGGATGACTTGTGAGGGTGAATGGGGTGATGGTGTGTGTGTGTGTATGAATGTGTGTGTACACTTCATAACATGCCTCTGCTCCGGTCATAGATTATCAATCAATCTTTAGATTCATTTGACCAATTAAAGAGCCGCCAGTTTCCACTTGCTGTGCTTTTTTATCCATCTGAATGTCGATGAGAGCCGGCTCATTCAGCCTGAGCAGAATTGGACGTTATGGGGAAGTGATTTAATGTTGGGGGTGCGTGTCAACATGTTTACGGGCGGATGGATCTGCTTCCCTGAACTATATACTGTCATTTTAAAATGTAGGATACAGACATAATTTAGTAAGTGAGTAGCAGCTGAAGGAATGTTCAGAGTACTCAGCTGAATAAGTAAAACCCCAGTGTGGAATTACTGTATTTACTTCCATCCATCCATTAACGTCTGCTTATCTGAGCTCGGGTCACGGTGGGAGGAGTCCGAGCAGAGCCGCATCCCCAGCCACCTCATCCGTGGAAATACTGCGGTGTTTCCAAGCCAGACGACAGATATAAATCCCTCCAGCGTGTCCTGGATCTGCCCTGGAGCTGATGTCCGGTTGGACACGCTCGAAACGCCTCCCGGGATAGGTGTCCAGGAATGTGTACGACATTGAGATTTTCTAAATTATTAGTAACTTTTACGTTGCAGCTGATGCCTTTTACGCCACCACAAGTTTAAATCTGTAGGCTGATTAAAGCTACTCTGAAGACAAAGGTAGTGAGTTAAAAAGAAAAAAAAAAAGACATTTACCTGTGAAGCGTGACGGAGTAGAAATTCAAAGAAGAAAATTAAAGCGAAATCTTACATTTGCTGCATGCAGTGTTCAAGTTAAATAAGACCTGTAGGATTTCTGGTGGAAGTAAAAGTCTGGTTATTTATCACTGCAGCTGTTTGGTTTTAGATAAAACAAAACAGTGGAAGAAAGTTAGTGTCAAAGTGCACATTAATGTATTTGAGAGAAGCTTCGGATTCAGCTTCTGGTTATAGGCTCCCGTTTGAGCTAGTGTCTGTTTCAGAACAGAGAACACGTCCGTGCAGTCGGGCTGCTCTGAAGACTTGATCCTCTTCCCTCAAAAATACCCACAACTCTTAATAAAAACATTGTTAATCTGTTTTTACCAAGTCACTTCCAGTAAGAGTTAAAGAAAAAAATCACCATGGCGAAGTTTTCATGACATCTGGAGCAAATCGCCTGGAAGGCTTGTTGTTGACCAACCACGTGCGCAGAACCAACTCTACACGTTGCTTCTTACCACCACCGTTTGATTTGTCTTTCTTCTCTACAGGTGTTCATACTGTACTTCAAGCCGAGCACATTCAGGTGTATTCTGCTGCGCTGGGTCCGAATGCTCGGCTTCTCCATCGTATATGGAACGATCACACTGAAAATGTACAGGTTTGTCAGCGGTTGATAAAATGTGCCAGCTGCTTCTACGGGATTTTGCAGTTTGAAGTTGTATATAACTATTAGTTGGAATCACATAAACGCAGGAGTACGGGTAACATCTGGAACTGAACGGACCACTTTTAAAGTTACTGAAGGCTGGAAAATAACTGAGAGTACATCTTGGAGAGTGGAGGTTTTAATTAAACGTAGTTAAAGTAAAATGTATGAGTTTTGGCCGAAAACAGTTCTATATATATATATATATATATTTAAAGACAATGAGATTGCTCAGTCAGAGATGCAGAACTGAATTTTCTCTAGCAATCAAGCCCTGAGTGCGTCTCGCCTCTGCACAGGGTGCTGAAGGTGTTCCTGTCGCGCACAGCCCAGCGAGTGCCCTATATGTCCAGCTTCCACCTGCTGAGGATTCTGGGAGTGATGCTGATAACGGTCAGCTGGTTCCTGTGCGCGTGGACAGTAGGCGTCCTGCAGAACCGAGAAAGGAACATACCTGTGTTCTTCACAAGCACCACATCAGACGGGCAGGGCTTCAACCTGTGTTACCTGGACCGCTGGGACTACATGATGGCTGTGGGTGAGCGGCAGCTGACAGACCGCGGCCGGACGGATCAGTCTGACTTTATTGACACAGTATTAAAAAATGAATCATAATTTTACACTATTAATCTTTGTACACTGGTCAGTAATGTGTTCTCCCTAAAGTAACTCTTCGATCGGGGTAGAGTGAAACAGTTAATTGGAACAAAGAGAAAAAGTGCAACCAGAATTTCTACACCAGGTCCAACTTGACTGACTCGTATAAGAGCAGAACATGTTTATCATTCACTCGTTCCTCTGCCAGCTGAGCTGCTGTTCCTGTGCTGGGGCAGCTCCCTGTGGACCGCCGTCAGGCCGGTCCCGTCCGCCTTTCATGAACCACGCTACATGGGCATCGCCATCCACAACGAGCTGCTGCTTTCCTCCATGTTCCACTTGTTCCGGTAACAAAACAAAAAAAACAACCTTCGGTTTATACTCTGCAGCACAAACGCAGATGTGTGATGATTTTGTGTTTTCCGCCTCCCTCAGATTCACCTTTCCGTCTGTCCATCCTGATTGGATGCTACTGCTCTCCTTCATTCACACCCACGTCACCATCACTGTGACTCTGGCCCTGCTGCTTGCTCCAAAGGTATTGAACACTTATGTATTATATAGACAAAGTTGCTGCATAATGTATTTACAATTTTTAAAAAATGTCCTTAGCTGTGTAGTGTGGAAAGGATCAATTCAATTCAGTTCATTTGCATAGTACCAGTTTAAAACAACAAACTAATTTGGTTTAAACCAACTCACTACAATTGTTCCAATATATTGGAACGAATCTTCTTCTAGATTCAGTCTTCTGTCCTGAAAAAGCACTAGACGACTCCGGAAAGGAAAAAGTCCACGTCCAGCAGAGTCAGGCTTAGGGAGGACATCCTTGTCCCCTAACCAGCTGCTGTATGAGAGGACAGGAACGAGCGACCAACAAACGCGTGACCTTAGGCCATGGAGACATCCTACAACACAAAGAAAAAGGGAAAGGCACAAATTTAATGACAGAAATAATGACATATTCATCCAAGGAGAGGAAAAAGAGCAGGGTGAGGAAAGTGCCTGATTAGTCATGTTGAGGACAACGGTAGCGAAGCTAAAATGATGACCTGAGCCAGTTTTAACTATGAGCTTTATTTAAAAAAAAAAAGGATGTTTGCCTTCGAAACCCAAACTTTGAGATAGTTCCACAGAAAAGGAAGGAAAATCTTTTGCATAAATCATAGGTCCTTCTTTTAACCTGTGTTGAATGTATGTAAAATTGGACATGTAAGTCTTTGCAAATTCGACGACGATAATGAATATTTGTTCAGTCTCCTGACAGTCCACCTTTTACCACTCCTTGTGTATGCGCCGCAGTTCCTCCATGTGTCTAAGCGCGGGAGAGAGGAGATAGCAGCAGAGGTATATGAGGACGAGGTGGACCTGCGACGCTCGGGCTCGTACCTCAGCAGCTTTCGCTCTGTCTGGAGTGAGCGCAGTGTGGACCCGGATGACTTTCGGGTAAAATCTCTTGTCCCCTTAAACAGATGCTGTCACTTTGCACAAGAATGTAATTTGCAAAAAGTCAGCGAAATCTCAAAGTTAACATCTAAAGACAAAAACATAAATGTCCCTTAATGTTATGTACAGTTAAATACAGCACCAATAAACCAGATTTTAAATGTATTTTAACTGAAATCTTGAATTAGAGGTAAACAATACCAGACAAGTGAGCAAATGTATGACCTTTCTTTATCCTTTATTCTTTTCTTATCCTAAACTGTGTTCACCTTACATGAAAACAACTTCCACCTACCCTCTGACTTCTTTTCATTGTCTTTTCTTCTCTTTAATCATTTCAACTACCTACTCATTCCCATCATCAATTCCCTCCTTTCTTACGCACCAGGATGAACTGAAGAAGTTATATGCCCAGTTAGAAGTCCACAAGACGAAGAAGATGACAGCAAACAACCCTCATCTGTCAAAGAAGCGCAGCTCTCGTTGTGCACTGGGTAGATCCCTTATAAAGCGCATCGCTGAGTTCCCAGAATCTATGAGCCGGCAATGCAGCCGTGAAGAGAAAGATGGATCTTTCCGCAGCAGAAGTGAGAATCATTCGGGCTCTTTCAGGAGGGCCCCAGATACTATTAGTATCAGTTTCAGAAGTTCAATAAAATCACCTTCGCCATCCATACGCAAGTCCTACAGCGATCATCACCATGTCAGGGAAAGAGACTATTTCCTGCGTGACTCCAAGTTGAGGGCAAATTCTGTGACGAGATCCTCCCAGCGATCAGAAACGGACTCTTTAGATATTCCAGCAGGAGTTTGCAAGTCAGCCAGTGCACAGAATCTAACAATTGATACCAACCTTCTACATCCTGACCACAACAGGCTTCATAAATCTTGGAGCCTAAGCTCCTCCACCACACACTCTATAGAGAACATATCAAAGATCTCCAGATCCAGCACAATGCGTTCAAGGCAGAGCATAAGTGACCAGACCCGGAGTGCTCTCCAGTCTGAATCATTTGACAAGGCTGAGGTCTGCCCTTGGGAGGTGGAACCAGAACAATCAGGGGAAAAGAACCAGAAGCATGTTACCATTGCAAACTCTGAGAACAGCGAGGAAAAGAGGCCACCGTCCCCACAGGCACTCATCTGTCCCTGGGACCATTTACCACCAGTGGAAAAGAATACTTCAGTGGAAAAAACACACGGTGACAATGTGTCCCCAAAAATACCAGTTACTGCATCTGCAAGTGCGCCAGGTTCCCCATTCCCAAAGGTAACAAAAGAACAACGTGTGTTCTCCTTCCGTACCACCACTAACAAGTGGCTGTCTGTGAAATCTATTATTGGATCCATGGATTCAGGCAACAAGCCCTACAAAGATGGAACTTTAGATAGAGAAGATTCTGTTTCCCAAAAGAGCCAGGAAAGTGCTTCCACAACACCGAGGTCTGGAACCTCTAGTAGACGTCCAAGCATGGAAAGAAGGTCTCTGCAGAAAATCAGTATGTCAACAACAGACGCAAAACCAAGTCTTGTGAAGCAAAATGCAGTCAGGCTGTCCTCTGTGGATTCATCGGACAGAAGTCCAGGAAGGTTTGTGATTATGAAATCATCGGTCTACTCTGGGGATGTCGATGACTTGCAAAGAGATGGCAACTATGAACATGTCTTTTTATCGAGGCAGAGCAGCAAACGCAGTAGTATAACTTCCTGGGAGACTGCCAGCAGCTCAAGAACTCCTTCGACTCGCAGAAGAGGTAGTAATCGAATTAGACCAGTCAGTACTGTTTCTCACACCGACGTATGTCCATGGGAAGGAACTGGTTCCGCCCAACAAGGAGAAGCACCAAGAAAGCAACAGAGCATCAAAGAATCACAGGTATCAGAACGATCTAATGTATGTCCATGGGAATCACAAGACCAAGGGAATGTGAGAGGAAAAGTGGGTGGAAAACTTGACGTGTGTCCTTGGGAATCCCAGGATATTCCTGTGTCTGGTCAAACTGCCCTGTCAAAACATTTACAGACTCAACAGTCCTTAAAACGTGTAGAAGATGTATGCCCATGGGAGACTGTAGAAAACCCCCAAATTTCAATACAAGACAGTGAATATGCCAGTGTTTGTCCTTGGGATGTTCAGGACAAGGCTGAAGTTGTATATGAAAACCTAAATCCCTTGCACAATAAGGGAACGCTGACTGTGCCCCTTCGACAAGAAGTCATGAAATCTGCCATCTATCCTGGTTCATCCAGAGATGGTATGACTAATAACCAGTCATGCAATGCAGTCTCACCTTCGCTGAATCAGGGTGAACAAGTGGCCAAGACAGCTGAAAGCTGTCCATGGGAGTTCCCTGATCCACCGAAAATCATAGAAGATATTTGTCCATGGGAAGAGGCGAGCAAGGAGCCTGCAAACACAGGCTCGGCTTCACAAATGACAATTAAGGTTGATATTTGTCCCTGGGAAACTTCACATCAAGACCAACCAGGTAACTTGGAAAAAGGTGCCACAGCCATAAAAGCTGCTCCAGTACAGCCTGAAGGCGCGGAAAGCACAAGAGTGAATGTATGTCCCTGGGAAACTGAGCTCCCAGAAAAAACTGCAGATACAAAGATGGAGTCACGACCTCTGGATGTTTGTCCTTGGGAGACTGGGGAACCAGAATCAGGAAAGCCAGAGATGTCCAAAACGTCCGAGAGTCATGTAAGGCAAGCTGCAAATCCGGCAAATGTTTGTCCATGGGAGACAGCAATACCTGTTATAGTGAAAAGTGAAGAATCAAAACCGCCAGAGAAGCCTCAAAAGCAGGGAAATTTGGAAGAGGATGGTTATCCATCAAAAAGAGATGCAACAACGTACAGCAGTCAGGGAGATGTTTGTCCGTGGGAGAGTGAAGAACCTAGAACTCTGAAAAAGCAAGACAGTGCACGGACGAACGTTTGTCCGTGGGAGACGGAAGAGCCCAAAATGATCAAAAAGCAAGATAGCATTCGGGAAGATGTTTGTCCATGGGAAACAGAAGACACCAACGCTGCAAAAACACAAGTTAGTGTTACAACAGATGTTTGTCCATCAGAGAGCGCAGAGTCAAGAGTTGCAGACAGGAATGGCAGCAATAGAGCAGAAGATGTTTCTGTTACCAACAGTAACAATGATGAGGTCACAGAAAACCTTCGTGTAGATGGGAGTCCAGCAGACACTGGCACAGAGGAAATGGATGAGTCCAAAACAAACCTGGCACTGGGTCGGCGTGACGCTCTATGTCCATGGGAGATCGGAAGGAGCACATCAGGCTCCTTCACAGACAATACCTCAGATGTCTTTACATGGGAACCGGAGAATATTCCAGAGGAAGATGAAGAAGATGATGCAGAGTGTGCGGCAGAGGCTCTTGTATTCCCACCTGACTTATGATCTAAACCTGGCCACGGTTAAATCAAGGACACGTGACCTCCAGGAAAACCAGAACCCTAGTGACAGTCATGGGGAACTTTTCTTAGACTCCCTGGTGCGTGGAGGGCAGCAGTACTGCTTCCCTACGTTTAGCAGTGAAAAGGGCATAAAAAAATCAAAAAAAATCACTGAAATAATTAACTGATGACAAAAACCTACGTTTCAAGATTGCTTTTCCAGTTAAACTATGGTCCTGTCTGACTTGTAGAGACTTGATCGGCCTGACACTAAAGGTTGGGCGAACAGATGTAACGTCACTGAAGCACATCAAGTGGACTTATTCCAGCAAGGACATGCAGACAAACCCAGCGCTGGAAGGACATCTAAGGTTCCTTTGTTCCTGCTTCTACCCCGATTTTAAATTAAAACATAGTTTTTGCCATTGCTGAGGTGAGATGGAACCAAAATCTGCATTGCTCACCAAGAAAGAAAAAAAACAAAAAACAAAAAAATAAACAGATAAAGCACAAAGTGGAATTAAAGTCTAATCCTACGTAATTTACATCATTTCCCTCAATGTTTGCAGTAGAATAAAGTTTTACAATGAATGTCAGGTTGCTTTTAAATTATTATAATTGATAAAAGACAGTAGTTTGAAAGAATTCACCTAAAACTTCAGGCTTTCCACAAACATTATTTCCCAGCCACTAACATGAAATAGCAAAATAAACAACTGATTCTGGCAATCACTATAAATTACATATACTCCCAAACATAAAAATTAATCACATCACAGTACCTGAAAGTCGTAAATATTACTTAAGTTTCTAAGATTTCTACTCTAAGTTTAACTTGTCTTTGCATGTTACACAGATGCACAAGACAGAATAGACAGTAAAATTTGTTTAAAACAGTTAATTAGGCAAAATTATTTTCAAAATTGATGAATCCTGCTTATTTTAAAACCTTATAGCCAACTTTTCTACGTGTCCTGAGAACTAAGGTTAATTATTTACTTTAATTATAAAGGTGCATGGTTCATACGGAAAATCATAATGCAAACTTTTCCCCAAAGTAGTAAAGTGATAAGTTCCAGTTATATTCTTTAGTGTACAGAAAGGACCACAACAAACTACAATTAAATCTGATTATAGATGAGTAAAACAAACCTTTTTACATTTCACTTATGACCTAATAATTTAAATCAGATGAATCGTTAATTGTTCAATACGTCATCTGACATTAATCTAATACTTTCTGAAGTTTAGCTCCCAAGTTTCCAAGAAAAAGCTCGTGAAAGCCGCAGTTTGTTGTGAAATGTTTTATAGAATAACATTGTTTTCTTTTGTGTGATGTTGTTTGTGTTGACATCAGCAGTAACGTCTAATCAGTGGTGATAAACGCTTTCACTGCTGCGTGTCCATCAGTCTCAAACAGCTCAAGTTTGTTTTTTTATTTAGTATATTTACTATTAAATATGGCACATTTTCTGTCATGGCAGCATAGTTTTGTGAGCATTGTTGGATGTTTGTGTTTCTGGACGAGTGTGCCGTAAACTGTCGTCATGTAAAAGTAATATCTTGTAAAACAGCCCTTGATTTGCACTGACGTGTGAAGGAGATGCTACTTTTTATTTTTGTAATTCCTGAAATCAACATGCAGTATATTAATCGCTGAAATAAACCAGTTTCTATAGATCTATGCCTTTTATTGTCTAACATGTGCAGATAATGCAAGTGAAGTGACAAACAAGTTAAGGGGAACACAGCTGTAATAACCAGAGTCACTGACGGCATCGTTTTAAAGAGGCAGCTTTAATGTCTTCAGGACACAACTGTTTGTTAATATTAACACTCACCTCCTGCATCAAACGTTTCAACAGTCAGTCATTTTTTTAAATAGCAATAAGCAGCAGACAGAAGCCTGTTTTCCAAGTCAAAGTCATCAACCCCACTGAAATATTCAGCAATGTTTTGGCCCGTGACCATTTCTCTTGTGATTTAATGAGAACAGCGCCCCCTCGTGGCCTACTTATACCACTGCACTGACGCTGGTTTGGGAACTTGGTAGTTGAGGGAATCAAATTCCTCCCCAGGCTTCAGTTCTGGTCCAGGAATGAGCACCGTCTGGAAGAGTGAGAGGAGCACACATGTATTACTGCTAAAACAAAAAAAAAAAAAATCATACGCCACATTAACCCACTACCGCCGCGCGTTCACGTCTGTTGAAACTGACTCCAACAGTTAAGACCTGATGAAATCATAAGCCTGTTAAAAGGCTGCTTATATGTTACCACACTTCTGCTCGGGGTGGAAGCAGACGTGCTCGTGTTCTCGTTGTTGCATTGCTCCTGTACTTTCTCCGTGTTCATGTTCTTCACCACAGAAGTCTGACCGTTCCATCAAGAACCACAGCAGCTCTGTGGTTGGTGTTAAAATGCAAAGCTACTTTCATGAAAAGTATTTCAGATTTTTGTTTTCCTCTGAATTTGATTATTATTATTATTGTAGAGGTGTGACAAACATTTGAAAGAAAAAAAAAAAAAGCCTTCAGGACACTTAAATAAAATACTGGTTTGTCCCCATTAGAAAGAAAAATGTGCCAGTTCATACAGTTAGGACTGTTGAGGACGGTGTTGTGTTAGCAGTTGTGTTTGTGGTTTAAAATCTTCCTGTGACTGCTTTTGAACGTGCGTTTTGGAGTCAGATGTTCTCATCTCTCATGGGAACGTTGCTCATCCAAACAAGCAAAAAGCAGTTCCAGACCATTTTTAATCTAACTTTCACCCCTGCTACTGCTGATTATCCGATTACATAATCTCAATACGTTTCAGTTATATACAAAAAGGTACACAACTTCCCATCGCTGTTTGTTTTCATGTCAGATAATTGAAATTGTGGAGGAAACTGACTTTTCTGATGTCTCTTCAGAGAAAAACACTATCTGATGTTAGAACAATGACTTCGGTGCATTTTTTTTTTAATTTACCACAACTTGCTTTTAATATGCACTACAGTGGTGTTGGTGTGCAGATCAAAGCCTCCATTCAGAATATATGGGAAATTAACTTTTGTACCTTCTAAAACTGATTTAGCTCTTTTACTCAGGATGACCCACAACACTCGTATTTCTATACAGACATGCTTCTATGACGAGCGTCTGTAACAACTGCTCACATACATCAATTATCCGACAGGGATGCGCAAAACTATTTAAGCACTTTACACAACACTGAACAAGAGTCTTGGAGTCCTATCTACCGCACAAGGAGCAAGAAACACTGGAACATACAACCTTCCCTCTGTTATATAAGGTTAACTGGTTTAACTAAACTATACACTAGACAGTTAAACAGAAAAAAAATAAGAGTTTTAGTTTGTGGAGCAGAATTCTGGTGGTAAAACCACAGATATTACACATATCTGGGAAAAACACAAGAGGGTATACAAGACTATTAAAAGACAAATTTCAAAAAGACCTCTCTTTACCAAGAGAAAAAACAGTCAAGTGTTGGCAGGTGTGAGTAACAGAGGTTTACCTTGTTAATAGGATCTTTGGCCGGAGCCCAGGATGGCACAATCTTCCCATGTAGCCTCCATCTGCCGTACGGGTTGATGAGGTGTCGCTCTATGACCAGGTACTCCAAAACATCCTTTGGCTGCTCCTCGTTGCCCAACATCAGCCTCCCGAATCGGTCATAGACGGCCAGAGTCTGTGTGATAAACAAAGTTTCAGATTCAGTCAAAATCCCTGTTATAAACTTAAGCAAACCCCCAAAACAATTAAGTAATGTAAAAGACAAAAAGTCCATTAGGACAGCCGATAGTAATGTCCTCAGCTCTTAAGGAGAAATTTAGGTAAGCTGCAGTATGACATTATTTATAAAAAACAAACATAAAAAACTGAAGAACAGAGCGAGGAAGTGACTGACCCGACCTCTGCTGGTCAAAAATATCCAAAAGTAAAAAGTGATAGATCATAAGTTAAAAAAAAAACAAAAAAAAACACACACAACAAAACAAAACGGTGTGGTCAGTGGTATATAACAGTCAGGAACAAAGGCATCTTTCATCTTCACCTGCTTGGAGTGCATACGGACGGTCACCTGGCCGTACAGGTTGCCTTTGGCGACCATATCGGGACAGCGGGCATGGACCACTCTGGGAGGTTCCAGGGACTCAACAAACCTCCAGCGGATCGTCTTGTAACGGTTCCCCCTTGTCATCTCCTGAAGACGGCACAAACGGAGCAACAGCAGGAGTGAAAACAGAGAATTAAGAATCTGGTAAAACTATACACTCTTTAGAGACTATTAAACAGAGAACGTACAGGGTAACACCGTTCTGTGACCAAAGAGTGAAGCTTCTCCTTGTTGAACCTGAAAGACAAACAGCAGATGTCACGTTTCCCCGCTGGAGCCAGAAACCAGGTCTCACCTTTAAACGAATCCCCAAAAAAAAAAAAAAAAAAAAAATTCACTTGTGAAGTTGGAAGAGCAGAAAATTCAAAGCTGATTTTTAACTGTAAAGGTCTGCATTTTTTTAAGTGGAAAAACCAGGTTTGTTTAGAAATTTTAAAGCTAAAAGACACACAAACCAAAACATAAAAAAGGTAATAATGTTTAACTTCTTAATAATCTTTAAAGATGGATTATTGCACACCTACCGCACCTTTTAGTGGCTCATTTTCTCTCAACTCCACGGGAAACTTTACCATTTATATGAACAATGAATCTTATTACCGGGCTTCTCAATTTCTGTTTAACTTTGCCTCAGTTTGAACCATTTCTGTCGTTTTGAGGTTATATTTTAGTTTATTTGGTTAATGGTGTACATTTCTATTGATCTGCTGCAAACTATAACTGCGTACCTTGGAATTAGTAGTTTCTTTAATTCATGTGCGTCGAGACAAAAACAGTTACAGAACCAAGGAACTATAAAAGCTGTAACTATGAAGGGTGCAGATGAAGCAGAGACCCTCCCATGTCTCATCTTTTAGCAAAAGAAGACAGAGGACAGACTGACGACCTGTCACTTCTATAACAATGTTTCACTGTAATAGTGCGATGAAGGTGCAGCAGGAGTTCATTTTCTTACTCTGTCAGGGCTTTGTGAGCCTCGATAAAGATTTCTTGAGCTTGCACTGCGAAAGTCTTTGTTGTGAACTGCGAGTCGTGCTCTTTGATTTTACGAATCCTGAAAACAACAAAATACATTTTGATCACTGTTTGATCATTTGCATGCAATTCAGAAAAAAAAAGTGCAATAAGATGGTTTACAAATGGTGTATTGACTGATGAAAACCAAGGCAACTCATCTCCTGCTAGGTCCAGACATGCAGGACAAGAACAGAGCCGTTAATGAGGAGAAGACAATCTTACGCCAGCTGCGAGGCAGCGCTCTGTCGGATCTGCTCCGTTCGCTGTTTCAAGCCCTCTTTAGACAGAGTGGAGAGACGCGCGTCGCCCTCCGGAGGGATGTAGGGGTCAATGACTCCCGCTGGTGAGGACAACAGGACAGGACTGGTCCATCAATGTGAATCTTTCTGTTTCACCCACACCAAGACTACGGTGACATAAGAGGTTACGTTCCAGCTGTCAGCGTTATCGAACTCACGCTGCACAGTACATCAACTAACAAACAAATATTCAAAATGAAGACGTTGGCCCTGATCTCGTGCATGAACCTGAACCCGTTTTACCCGTGCAGGCCACGTTGATGGGCCTCTCAAGATACTCCTGCCGGAAAACGATGCCCGACGCTCGAGCCTTGGCTTCAGGGTCCGCTTCCACCGTCCTCCTCACTCCCACTGCCGGGGGGATGAAGTACCTCTTCTTGGTCCGGACAGGCAGGAAAAAGGGTGCAGGATGCTGAGGAGGCTCGGCGACCTGAGAGAGGACAGAGAAAACCCGTTTAACCGCCAGAGACTGAACTAAAACAGAGAAAAAGAAAAAGAGGCTGATTTAAAAATCAACACTGAGTAGCGATGAGCGCGTTTAGCTTTTGGGGCATGGGAAGTTTTTATTTAATGCCAAACGACGTTTATGCCCAGCGTTTGCCAGGATACGTCTAGGTGACGGGTTGGGGTTGTAAACCTGTCCGGGAAGCGCGTGTACAGCTGCAGGTAACGTTGTTCCGAGTTCAGGTACGTCACCCGCCAGGTAAAGGTGCGTCAAATTAACCTGGGACGAACTGTTCTGTGTTACGCTTCCCCGACGTGCTCTTTACCTTGTCAACTGTAGAAACGTAAACGTTACTTAACAGCTAAATACCTTAAAGCTGCTCAAAGTTACTCTGCGAAGGGCCACCAGCGTCCTGCTTGTGGGAATCGCCATGTTGTCGCCGTCCGTCCTCAGGAAATACAAAGTTCACTTCCGGTTGAACCTTTCAAAGTTAAACGCTGATGGTTGATTTCATTTCTACTGAGCACGGAGCTACACTGTATCACTTCCATGGCCACAGGTGTATAAAATCAATCACCTGCATGCAGACTGTTTTTACAACTATTTATAAAAGAATGAGTTTCTCTCAGGAGCTCAGTGAAGTCCACCATGGAACTGTGACAGGATGACACCTGTGTAACAAATCCACTCGTGAAATTTCCTTTTTTAAATATTCCACAGTCAACTGTCAGCGGTGGTATAAGAACATGGAAGTGTTTGGGAACGACAGCAGCTCAGCCACGAAGTGTTAGGCCACGTAATCGGACGGAGCGGGTCACCGGATCCTGAGGCGCAAAGTGGGACGAGGTCGCCAACCTTCTGCAGAGTCAATCACTACAGACCAAAACTTCTCCACATCAGTTTGTTAAACTCCAAACGTCATGTGGCCTTCAGATCAGCTCAAGAACAGTGCTCAGAGAGCTTCATAGACGGGTTTCCATGGCTGAGCAGCTGCATCAAAGCCAAACATCACCAAGTGCAATGCAAAGCGCTGGATGCAGTGGTGTAAGCACATCGCCATTGGACTCCATTTCATCCGAAAACTTTTGTAAGTGGCAGTGGTTCGAGTTTTACCTGAAGTCTGAAGTGTACAGGTTAAACAGGAAGGGTGAGAGGCTGGTGCCCTGCGGCGCCCCCCTGCGGCAGACTATCACATTAGACACACAGTCACGGAGCCTGACATACTGTGGTCTGCTGGTCAGGTAGGCGATGGTCCATCCAGTCATCTACTCGTCCACTTCAGCTCCCTCCAGCTTTCCTCTCAGTAATGCAGGCTGGATGGGGTTGAAAGCACTGTTGAAATAAAAAAACACGACCCTCACAGTGTTTCCTGCCTGCTCCAGGTGAGAGAGGGATCGGTGCTGCAGATAGATGACAGCATCGTCCAACACGTTGCCAGGCCAGTAGTCACACTGCAGGGTGGCTCAATACTGAGCTCACCAGTGGGCAAAGGTGGTGCAGGATGAGCCTCTCCGTGGTCTTCATCAGATGAGAGGCCAGGGCCACAGGTTGGTAGTGGTTGGGCTCCCTGGGGTGTGTGGTCTTTGGCACTGGAACCACACAGGAAGTCTTCCACAGTTCAGGAACCCTCTCCAGACTGAGGCTCAGGTTGAAGATTTGCAGGACCGCTTGACAGAGCTGGTCTGCTCAGTGCCTGAGCAGCCCGCTGCAGATTCCCTGAGCAGCCTGGAGCAGATTCTGTCCGGACCTGCTGCCTTCCTGACCTTCCTCCTCCTGAGCTGGCTTCTCACCTGATTGGCTGTGAGGCAATCAGGAAATCAGACAATCATCTGATCAATTACATTGGATTATTAAAATATCCTAAACATACTGTGTGTGTCTTTATAAGTGAGTTTGTGTGAATTTTGTAAACGTTTAGTTCCTCCTAACAATAAATATGAAATCTAAATATCCTACTTGGATGTCTTCCTGAGCCTTTAAATGGACTTGTGACCTCCACCCACCTCTCACCCAGTGACAGATGAGATAGACTCCAGCAGACTTCTGTGACTGAATCGGATTACGTCAGGTGTTGATAATCAAGGGATGGGTGGATGGAAAATTAATTAATGAGTTTTTTATCCCATAGTGTATGAGAGAGAAAACTATGGCTAAATCTGAAATAAATATACCAGGGAAAGACCTGGTGTGCTACATGACACTAAAAGACCTGTACGAAGAGAGGTTCAACAGGTTTTTAAGGTTCGTGTGGTCTGGAATGAAGGTAGCTTTCTAACCAGCTGGAAGGAGGCACTGAATTAAAAAAACAAAAACTCATAAGAATTTTTTTGTTTGGTTGGGGTTTTTTTTCAAATATTGGGTAAGCTTATATTAGACTTTGGAGGGGGGGGGGGGTTGAAGTAAATTGGATTTAATAGAAGTCAAATAATTTATATTTAACTTGAATCTGCTGGAAAAAAAAATCCCAAGTAAAATCAGAGTTAACGTGATTCTAAGTTGTTAATGGAAATGAATGTGTGGTTGTCTAGGTGTGGCCCTGTGAAGTGCTGGAGACCTGTTTAGGGTGTACCCTACCCAGCTTTTTGTCCATAGAGAGCAGAGACTCCAGCAGATCCCACTGCCTTAAGGAGGAATAAGTGGGAATAGAGAATGGCTGGATGGATAAATAACCTTTTTGGCTTGGTTTAGGTATTGAGGCTTTTTGGAAAAAGGGAAGGAAAGATAATGTTCCCAAGTGAATTTGGGAGAAAATAGGGTAGAAAGCTGAATGTCAGGGTGCGAAATTAACATTTTAGTAGAACACAGAGACACTTTTTGATACAAGAAAGACAACTTGATTAAAGGTATATAGAAATACTCTGACAATCTTAAACTTTGTGTGCATTGGGAGTAGATTTAGTGCCAGGTTGACACTGAAGGGTCACATAAACAAGATTGTAGATTGGAGTAGTGGAATGGTGCAGCTGCATGGGAGCAGCCCCAAATGTAGTTATGTTAAGTCTTTTTTTAAACAGCCGTGCTGCTGTATTTTTTGGTGGTACTTTTAGTATTTGTTAAGATCTGTAAAGAAAATTAACCATGACAACAACAAAAAAAGCTGTAAACTTGTACGTGCGGCTGATTTGGCCTTCCAAAGTCCACATGCCTGAAATAAAATGCGAGGACAGGAAGAGCATTGCAGAGAGCAAGAAAGAGGGATTTTAAACCCAGGTCAATAAAAAATAAAATAAATGAGATGGAGCACACATGAGAGTGTATCATGGGAATATTTTATAAGATTATTTATAAGATTTAAATACAAGAAAAGTGCAGTGTTATGTGTTTCGACATGACAGAGCTCCAGGAACATGTTCCTGAATCCACACCACAGGTGCAGATTATCACCAGTCACTGAGACTGCAGACAATATGTCAGTGTCAATATGTTCTATTGAGTGGGCTCAAGTAGGTGAAAAAAAGCTTGTCCAAACAGCATTAAGGGAATGCTGCATGCAACCAATAGCTGCAATGAACAAGGAAAACTTTCCATGCCTTATAACAACAGACATCTAACTTTGTGGCATTGTTCCCACAAACCAAAATATAACTTTCCCTTTAACATTCTGGGAACCAGAAAGGGTTGGCAGGGTTACAGATCTGCATCCATCTAAACCAAACTTTCGACATGTCTTGTAGTCCAGGCCCAGGCTTGCAGCTTAACACATTATTATCAGCATTAAGGATCTGTCTTTCATTGTGGTATTTTCTAACGAAACTTTGTTTAGCACTCTCGTGAGGGCAGTATTGCACACAACACAAGTAAATACCACCAAATTATAAAACACGAGGATTAAAAAATGTAATTTAAAAAAATTAAATAGTATGTAGCAGAATCTTGCCCTCTACTGCAGGCAGTCATCACAGACTGTGTCCAAGGTGGGACGAGCAGTCCCAACAATCCTTTGAGCTGTCTTTATCCCCCAAGACAAGTTGCTCTTGTTCCCTTTAGTGGTGCTTCCACACCACACGGTGCAACTCTGGCAAGCTGGGGCATCAACACCAGCCGTCTTCAGCAGGCCAGCTGGGATGTCTTTACCAGGCTGGTGGTGTTCAGTGTCCATGTGAAATCATCGCTTATGTGGAGTCGTAAGAATTTGAGGAAAGCCACTTGTTCCCCCGCCTCACCACTGATGGTGAGGGGAGAGTGTGTGGTCCTCCTACATCTCCAAAAGTCTATGATGACCACCTTCATCTTGGTGATGTTAAGAACCAAGTTGTTGCTCAAGCTCATTATTGTCTGTAATGAGCCCCACTATGGCGGTGTCCTCAGCAAACTGAACTATGGTGTTGAGGGAGTAGATGGCGATGCAATGATATATGTACAAAGTGAATAGCGCTAGTGGGAGTGTGTGCATGTGTATGTATTTGTGTGTGTGTGTGTGGCTCTGTGATGGGCTATCAACCTGTCAAGAGAGAGGCTCCAGCAAATCCCTGTGATCCTGAACAGAGATAAAAGTGGGGATAAGTAATGGATGGATGGATAGATGGATGGATGGATGGATGAATGGCCATAAAAGCAGACATCCGATAATGTCAAAAAAAAAGCATAAATGTTCATTTTTGCTGTATGGGGAGTGGCATACGTTGTAATATTGGAATATATAAGATCCTCCACGTTAAAGGCTAATAGATGATTAACCCTTGAGTGTTATGACCTCCACTGCAAAAACGCGCATTTGAAGGTCTCGCAGAAACAAAAACAAAAAAACAAACATTATAAGCTGTAGCGAAGGGATGTCCAGGCCAAAGACACGTGGATCCAGGAGGTGGCAGTACTGCAGCGTTGAGCGCGGCCGCTGCCGTGAGCAGCGCTGAAGAAGAAGCGGACGTAGCAGCAGGCTCGCTGGGCTGTGTGGCGAGAGGAGGGAGGTGTAGCTGGCAGTGCTGGGAGGCTTCGTTCATGTTGCTGGTCCTGGGCCGCGCCGTTTCGCTGTCATTTGTACATAGAGTCACTACCTGCTGTCCACCCTCACTATCGAGGCCCATTTTGGTCAGATCCGAGACAATAAAACTCAGAAGGATAACTGCAGTTACACACAGCACCGTCTTTGGTAGTGTAATCGGTCAAAATACAGGAACCATGCCAGAAAAGAGGCCCTTCGTACGGTTACCAACTGACGTTTACCCCGTCAACTACGGTTTATGTCTGAAGCCAGACCTGATCGACTTCACTTTCGAGGGCAAGCTGGAGGCACTAGTGGAGGTATGTTGTCCCGGGACGCGTCCCCGCACACCGAGAGTCTCGGCGGGGATTTAGTTATGTAACCGGAGCAGCTAGCGTTACTCGCTGCTAGCGTCTGCGGTTTTCTGCCGATCACGACGGCCGCTAGCCGCTAGCCGCTAGCGCCAGTCGTCGGAGCCGTTAGCTGGTGGCCGGGAGCGACCCGCCGCTAAGACCGGTGGACCCCCGGACCGGGGCGGGCGGCTGCCTCGTGCTGTGACTGGCACCAGGGCCATTCACGGTAGAGCCGTCGGCAGACGGCGACTTCCCCGTCAGCCTGGTTAGCTGCCTAAAATCACGGGCGGTTGCCAACTACGGGCGTTTATTGTGCTTTGGGGGCAGTTTGGCGCGTGTCAGCAGCCCAGCAGCTGCGACACCAGTGCGGCTCCGTTCCGAATGATCGGCGGCTCTAACGCGGATCGCTGCTGCCGATAACCGGCCGAGCAGCAGCTGTCTAACGGGGACTCGTGACAGCATCGCGTGTTGCCTCCCACCCGGGATCCTCACCGATAACCGTCCGATAGTTCACGAACTGAACACAAGCTGCCGATTACTGAGTGCAGTGTAATGCAAGTGAAACGTTTGGAAATGTCAAACGTTTCACTTATTCTGTTACTAACCCGTTTCCATAATCGTCATCATAAAAAAAGACACAACACACCTGGCTGACGTAAAATATAAAAGGAAATGTTGTAAACACGAAAGTCTGTTTCTGGAGTGTAACTGCGCCGTTGTGCGCACCAACACCTGTGCCTGCTTGTAAATACTCACCGTCATCACCAGAGCAAATAAGACGCAAATGCACTGTTATAAAGTCTATATGTGGACTTTGGCAGAGTTTATTGTATAAATACATTATCCAACGAGGTGCTGTAATATAAAGGAAAAAACTAAAGGTTATCTTATCATGTAAAACAACCCTGTGTGTTTTTGTTTTTATTCTGTTTGCTCAGATGTACTTTTTTTTTTTTTTTGCCGTGGTTTAGTGCAGTAATATTTAACCCATTCTGACCTCTGACTTTGTTGACCCAATGACATAAACTCAATGTGTGAAAATAGTCTGCTAAAACTTAAAATTGTTCAGAAAAAATCTGTCAAGCTTTGAAGAACCGTTAAATTATAAATAAAAGAAACTTATGAATAAAAACCATTAGTGGAGTTAACCCTTTAGCATTTACTGTGGATTATAAACATTTCTCATGTGTTTATCAGTATTTGGTAAAAAAAACAAAGCATTTGTGTGTCTTGGATAATGATACAATGGTAAGACCGTATCCGTGTTGCTCCAGGCCTGAACGGGAAGAACATGCATCGGTTGCGTCACATCTGAATGTTTTAACCTGCAAGTCATGTATTGAAAGGGACTCGAGCAATCTGGCCTTTTGCCATCTGTCATGTTTCGTAATTGCAGCCTCACTTCCGTCTTGTCAGCCTTAAAGTATCACAGACAGCAGCAGTGAGCTACAAGCTTTGAATGTCAGTGTCCAAACTATCTTAAAACGAAAGGTTGCACGGTTATGTCCACTGTTTTCACAAACGTTGCAGCCTTCCAGTTTGTCTGTGTCACTTTGTGTGTTGTCTACGCCAGTCGGCCGTATATCTGTGACCACATTTGCATTCAGCCTCTGAAGGTTTATCTCATAGCTGGTCAATGATTCCTGTCTCAGCTGTTTGATTCCCCAGGCTTTCACTGTTGGCGTTAGTTATTTAAATTATACAACATTCAGGTTTAACATTGGCTTTTTTTTTTTTTAATTGTAAACTCATTTTCACAGAGGTGTTTTTTGCTTTGAGGAAACTTCATGTAACTCAAACAAACTGGATTTTAAACTTATGGCACAGCAGAGGTTTATGAAGTATAAGTTGAGCTGTTTTGTGTCAATACTTACAGGTCACACAAGCTACAAATCAGATTGTGATGAACTGTGCTGACATCGACATCATCACGGCTTCTTTTGTGCCACAGGGAGGAGATGGTGAGGATCAAGCGTTTAGTCTTCTAGCCTTCTTTCACATTTAATCATGCGATTCCCGTGACTTGAATGTTATCTATGACCTCTTCTTTTAATCCCACCTTTGTTTCAGATGGTTGAAAATGCACAATGGTGTTACTTTTCAAAGCAAATGGTGGCATTCAATGGTCCTTTCTTCCTCTTTATTCTTTGCCTTTTTAGAAATTAATGCTACAGGATTCAACTATCAAAATGAGGATGAGAAAGTCACTCTGTCGTTTCCTAGTGCTCTACACAAAGGTAAGAGGAGTTTCACTTGGCTCTGTTGTTGGCCAACTGCTTTTGAAAAGACCCTCTATCATAATTGCTGTTGAAGGGTAAAAGATTTTCCCTGAACAAGCAATGCAACTCTCTGTGTGCACACCTCCCCAGGCTCCGGCACATTGAAGATAGACTTTGTTGGGGAACTGAACGATAAAATGAAAGGATTTTATAGAAGTAAATATACAACTCCTGCTGGAGAGGTCCGGTACGCTGCTGTCACACAGTTCGAGGTGAGAATATTAGGAAAATGTCATGTTTTCTTCTGGGAAAGTGAGATGTGTTACTTAAGTTTCTAGTTGCCTGTCTTGCAACATATAGAGGCAAGATTGTCTTATGTCAGTTTTGGGTATCCAGAATTACTCTTACGGTAAAAAAAAACTCCCAAACCAACTGAAAAAAAACCCAACTTGATTTTGCTCTGTGTGTGTCTTTTCTTCTGTTATGCTTGTTTTGAAATCATAATGCTTAATTATGCCTCATGGCCTCTGACATGAAGGTTTTTATCAGAAGCTGAGCCCCTGTCATCTGCATGTTTTAAACGTGATACTTCAAGTGTTTTCTCTTATCTCTGTGCTGTAGCAGCAAAGTGCATGAAACTGTTATGACCTCCAAAGTCAAGTTGAAGTTCTGCGTCTCCTCAACACCCCAAACTTTTAATAGAGTAGTGAAAGAACAGTGACTTGTTATATTGCTATCAATAGAAATGACATGCATAAAAAAAAAAAGACGAGGTAAGTGAAAAGATCTTTTTTTTTTTTTTTTTTTTTAATGGAAAAGGTATGTTTATAGGTTTTCAAGTGGCTTTGCTTCATGTTGAGGAGTAGAGGCATTCGTAGCTGCGGGGCACAAGGTGTGGCATCCAGCGTCTCACTCAGATCTGTTCATAAGAAGTGAGGAGTTGTGTTACGAATTGAAAGGACAGATTGAGGATGATGTGTCAGACTTGTCTCAGATTTTTACCCTGTTACATATTTGGCCAGTTACTGCATGAGCTGGGGATTCTTATCGATGCTGGGGAAGTTTGTGAGAGTTGTAATGAGCATTTCCGATTTGACTCAAAACCAAAGCTACATCCGACTGTTCAAGTCTGATGCATTTTTGTCTCTGAGAAACCTTTAATTTTGTTTAGATGCATACTTCCAGGGGTGTCCAGAGTACGAGGAGAGGCTTGTTGCTAGATTGCTCTGAAGGTCACATCATGTGAAAATGGTGAAAGGTAGAAACGGAAGTCACATCGAAGTTTGTTTCTGCCCAGTTGTTTTTGACTTTTTTTTCCTTTTTGTTAAAGATTTAATTATGTTTTCACCTGATAGAGGAAATCAAGAAAAGATTGAATGAAATGAATGTATACTATATTAGCAAATTGCTATTGCAGCATATATTGAAAATGAATAAATATAGTTAAAAAAATAGTCTGTAGGGGGCATTTGAAATGTACTGACATCCAACAGAGTTGAGTGCGGTGTACTTTGATGCAGGATGGAGGCTACTTTACTTGATCTGAACACCGTCAAACACACTGACTCTCACTCTGCCCTTTTCCTCTCTGCACCCCTGCAGGCCACAGACGCTCGGAGGGCTTTTCCCTGTTGGGATGAACCAGCTATCAAAGCCACCTTTGACATCACTCTGATAGTTCCCAAGGACCGAGTAGCCTTGTCAAATATGGTACGTGTCATACGTTCACTCCGAGCTGAGAAACCCCAGGCTTTACACTGCCTGAGTCACTGTCTCCATGTGTTTGTCCTGCTTTCTTTTCCCCTCTTCAAGCTTATATAACTGAGGGCAGGCGGTCCCTGCACATTCTTCCTCTGCCTAATATTCCTGTTTGAAACTATGTGAAATAACAGCTCTATGTGTACGATAAGGTCGGCAATTGTGCAGATATTGTTACTGAAGGCATTTGTTGGTGGATGGAATCTGATACCATCATCTGGCTGACATTATTTACGACAGCAACGCTCCTCTAGACTAAAACCTAGTCACCTTGGAGGTGACGGTGAGGCTATCTTTGGGTCCTTCCGATGAGTCGCCATGACTGAATGTCATATACGCGCTCTCTATTTAATGAATTTGGGTGCTTATGTGTTTTGTTTTATTTTCACAAGATGCACTTTTTTTTTTTAAATAAAAAATTATTAAAATGATGTGTACATAGCCTTTGGTAAGTGCATGAATGCGTGTCTGAACACGTAATGTTGTAAATAAATGTTTATGATCACCATTAGATCTTTTCTGTTTGAATACTTGTTACTAGTTTTTTCCACAGTTACGTTACAACTTAACTGTCCCTAGAAATACCTACCTTAGCTCGACCATGTATGAGAACAGACAGTCAGTGTTTGTTTGTTTGTTTTTTCATAAGCTGATGATCTAGAACTTGATATAAAGTATTTAGGCCATGTCCTCGGTGAGGGGAGGACTGAGGAGATAAAGTTGCTGCTCCCTGACTGAGGAGCAACAGCCGAGCCTTTGACCACCTTCTTCATCATAACTTATAGGGCTCCAGTTTTTCAAGTTGGGCCTGCTCATCTAGTGATGCAGATTACTTTTGAGATTTTAAACAGGATTTCTGAACCGTTTTAGATGATGATGTGTAGGCTTTCAATAATTAGGCTGTCAAGTGGTTAGGACCGATTGCTATAGATAAGCCAGAGGAGTCGGCGTTTAACAGGAAATCCTTTTTGTTTGTCATTTTTACATGTTTTGCAGTGTTCTTGTTTGCTCACAGAAGAGATTACAAAGAGTTTTAGTCATGGCTTTGTTCTAGTGATCAGTGTCAACTGTACATGCAGTAACATATGTTGTTGAACTATGTTCAGAAATCTGTCTTAACGTGCTCCACACGTCTCCTTTTCCAGAATGTTATCGATCGAAAGCCATACCCAGATGATGAAAACCTTGTGGAAGTTAAGTTTGCCACCACACCCATCATGTCCACGTACCTTGTAGCATTTGTCATTGGTGAATATGACCATGTGGAGAGCCAGTCGTCAGATGGGATTACGGTACGCGTCTACACGCCAGTCGGGAAGGCAGAACAAGGGAAGTTTGCTTTGGAGGTGAGCATGTTGGAGAGAGGGTTTTGTGTTTTCATCATAGTTATTTAGGTGTCATTGAACTCTGCAGACAATGGCAGTTTATTCCCTGCATGTTTTACATTTACTGTCAGGAGTTTACAACCATAACTGAGAATTAGACATATTAACCAGCAGCGTGATGTTGCTGTAATCTCTCTGTCTTGCCGGCTGCGCATTTGTCCGAACACAGGCACAGGAGATCAAACACAACGTTTCAGACATATTTATATCTATTGTGCAGGTTGCAACTAAGACCTTACCTTTCTACAAAGACTACTTCAATGTTCCATATCCATTGCCTAAAATTGATCTCATTGCTATTGCGGATTTTGCTGCTGGTGAGTAACTGCAAATCCAACACACACACACACACACACACACACACACACACACACACACACACACACATAAATAAAACCTATTCTGACAGAAAACGTTTCAAGTGAACCCTTTCTACCTCCTGCTCAGGTGCCATGGAGAACTGGGGCCTTGTTACCTACAGGTAAGTTCTTTTGGGTTTTTCGGATGGTGAAATTTGTCTTTCATCGTTTTGACTCTGACTAGCCGTTATCTCGGCTCCCCCTTTGGATTCATCTCCGAGGTCGTTCTCACGTATGTTGTTTGTAAAGGTGACCCGTGGTTGGGCCGTGGTGCGCACCAGGTCACGTTTTATTTTTCAGTTAGTTCGGTTCACGTTCACCAGTGTTGTCTTCACTCCAGCTGAGACGCCGCACCACCGGCCACATGACAACAGTTTGGTCATCATTGGATCATATCGGTGTCATGTTTCCATGACAACCAGCCTGAAGGGGAGGGCTGAAAAGTGTGGTGACTTAAGAACTATGCGTTATGACCCAGACTGCCATTATGTTCCCATTTATCTTGTTCGTACTACTCTAGGCAAACTGTACACTTTGTAAATTAAATGTGACAGTAGCTGGAAGTCGTTTGTGACTGCTAGCACCCTTTCCTTTCTTTTGCCATATATTTCTTTGTGCACCTTCACAATGCGTTACTTGGCCGTGTACAGCAGCTCTTTTAGCTCAGACATGTGGAGTACCCCCTGTAGTCTGGTCGAGGCGAGGTCACGGTGCCTTCTACGCCACAGATCCCTGAAGAGGTGGTCTTGGTCATTTTAGTGCACACAGGGGCGCAGTTGCTGGGTTCACGCTGGCCCAAGTGAACCGCACTCATGAGTAGAGCTTCTTTGGGCTGACCTAAATGGTGCTCAGGTAAAAACACACGTGTCTCCAGATTAAGAGCATTTAGTTAATTAGCAGGCACACCAAAAGTTTTCTGGTCCACTGTTTCTTTATTTTTTTAGCGTTCAACTGCATCAATGACTGTGCAATCGTAAGTGACACACAAAAGAAAGGAACATTAAAGCAAATATCCCCTGAGCTTGTTGGTGATTATTCTACCTTCTGAAACACACTTGTGTCCTTTTTGGTTTTAGTTTTTTCTGCACTGTAGTTAGTGATTAATATTGCGCTGCAGGTTCCGCTCGCCCACCATCCCCAGCCACCTGTGTGTAGGTTTTCTATGTAATCAGCCTGACAGCCGATGTGAAGGAGGAAAGCTCGTGTTTACAGATGAGGTCTTGTGTGTTTTCCAGGGAGACTGCACTGCTAATTGACCCGAAGAACTCCTGCTCGTCGTCCAAGCAGTGGGTGGCTCTGGTAGTTGGCCATGAACTTGCCCATCAGTGGTTTGGAAACTTGGTCACCATGGTAATCATTCATAACACTCAATAGACGTTTGTAAAGGAAAATACCACAATCCAGTCACACTAAAACGCATCGTGCTTGGTGAGAAGCTTTGAAAAAAACGGGAATCATTATAATTATAGAAAAGAAGAATGCCCAAATTCATTCACAGTAACTTGTCAAATGTCGTTCTGACAAGCGGCATGCACATCAGTCCAGTACGCTTGCTCCTAAATGTGACCGTATTCCTCCCTTATCACAAATAATGGTCCGTGTGATTGAATCACGCGACTGCACTTGTGATCAGACCAGGTGAACTGTAAAATAAGATTCCAGACAATTTAGGAACAGAAAACTTTAAAAATAAGAAATAAACTTAAAACTATTCATTCTTTTTTAAATTGAGAAACTTAACCCTGTAAAGTGGCTGATAATTGTTTAGAAATCATTGGAATTTGTATGTGATCCAGTCGCTTAGTTTGCATTAGTTTGCGGGACATCGTATTCAGTTAGAAAGCAGTTTTGGAACGGCTTGGAGGACAGTGTGTCATCTCCCTGCATGTGTGGTTTGTTTGCAGGAGTGGTGGACCCATCTGTGGCTTAATGAGGGATTTGCATCCTGGATCGAATATCTGTGTGTAGACCACTGCTTCCCAGAGTACGACATCTGGACCCAGTTCGTCTCAGCAGATTACACCCGCGCTCTTGACTTGGATGCACTGGACAGCAGCCATCCCATAGAGGTGAGATGTGCAGCGAGCCTGCAGGGATTCACTTCAACTGTTTGTATGTTTGTACGTGTTTGGGGTTACCTCTCCATCAGGAGCACGCCAGAAGACACAATTAAGTCTTTTTTTATTTTCTTAGTGTCTTTCTCAAGAGCAACACACAACACTCTTGATGGTAGAAGTGATCACATCCAGCGCGCTGGTGCCGACCACCAGCACGCTGCTCCTAAAAAGAGGGAGCGAGCCGATTAAAAATGTGAAGCATCTGTGACAGCCGTTTGCTTCTTGCTGGCTTTCAATCCTTGTCTTTTGTTTTTTTTTTTGCACGATGTCCTGACCTTCAGGTGAACGTGGGTCATCCATCAGAGGTCGATGAAATCTTTGACGCCATCTCCTACAGCAAAGGCGCATCAGTGATCCGCATGTTGCACAATTACATAGGAGATGAGGTTGGTTTTCCGACTTGCTGCCGTCGTCGGTGTTTTCAGGGTTTGTGCATAAAATTGACGACTTGTTATGCTTGAATTCTTTTCAGGACTTCAGGAAAGGAATGAATGCCTATCTTTTAAAGTTCCAACATAAAAATGCCTCAACAGGTAGGATAGTTCGAGGAAATGTTTTCTCCCGGATGAAGAAGCGGAGCAAATCGATCGCCCTCTAACTTTTGGCTGTCTTCCACAGAGGACCTGTGGGACTGTCTGGAGCAGGCTAGTGGGAAACCCATCGCTGCAGTAATGAACTCGTGGACCAAGCAGATGGGCTTCCCTATCATAGTAGTTGATCAGGAACAGGTGAGCTGCAGTGGATCCAGTCTGGCATCTCTCATCAAAGCACTCCAGTCTCAGCGCTTCATTCAGGCACTTTGGAGTCTGAATGCAAATGAGCTGCTGTAGACGCTCTCTGATTTCAAAATTTTAACTTTTTTTCCTTCTTTTTTTTTTCCTGCCTTGTAAAATAGTTCAACTAACAGAAGTAAAACTCTTTGGCTACAATTTGTTAGCACTTTGCAATTTTCTATTCTCCCTGATCATAATTTTGTTTATAGCAAGGTGACGACCGCATACTCAAGATATCTCAAAAGAAGTTCTGTGCCAGTGGACCACATAATAGTGAGTTTTAATTGCAGACACTGGGAAACAAAACACTGTGAAATAAAAATCCTAAAAAGATTAGACGGGTCAGAGCAAATGCTGCCTCAGCCTGTTGACGCCTTTTCGTGGAGACTTGTCATCGGCGCTTTCATTTGTCTGTTGGACAGGTGAGGATTGTCCAAGCTGGATGGTTCCCCTTAGTATTTGTACTAGTGAGGATCCGACATGCACCAAGCTCAAGGTTCTGCTGGACAGACCAGACACCACCATCACTCTGAGCGGCGTCGCCCCTGACCAGTGGGTTAAGGTGAGGTCCTGTTGAAATGAAGATAAATCTTAAGCAAACACGGCTGCTGTCGGTGAGGCTGTTTCGCCTTATTCTGCTGGGTTTCTGCACAGCACTAAACACATGTTGTACAAATATTAATAAATAAATAAAGCAAATGTATATGACAAAGATTGTTGTCACAATTGAAAGAACTAAACTTTTATTTTCCCAACTAGTTCGTTCTGACTAAATAGTTTAATTGCATCACTTAATGAACTTTCTACACAACACATTACGTATGCACTTTAATTACTGTGAAATACTTTGTGAAACAGTAATTTTGACTGAACTGCTGTTCTACCCCATTAATCTTAAACATTGAACCTGTGTTTTGTTTGTCAACTGAGCTGAACTGTCTGTCACATCAGTGTCGCTGCCAACAAGCTGCATACAGACTGTTGTTTCTCCAGGTTACATTCATTTGATCTTAGTTATTTAGCTAAATTTACATTTGCAGTGTTAGTGAATGGCAGCTCTGTCTTCACGGCGGGTTAGGCTGCGTTGACTTCTGTCTCCCATCAGTCTTTTCCACTGACCTAAAAGTAGGTTTTTGGATTAAAAGTAAACAGCTTCAGCCATTCCTCTTCCAAAAAGAAGGTTCTTTTTGTTAAAAAAGATCACCTGGTCATTCCACATCATATCCTCAGGAGAAATGTTAATGTGCAGTGTCACACAAGGGACTTTTACTTTAAACTGCAGAGGGAGACTGATTAACCCGACACAGGACTCGCCAATGTTACGAGGAGGCGAGCCTCACTGCCAGTGTCGGATCTAGTTTGATTGGTAAAAGTTAGATGTGGTATCCTGCTGCCTATCAGCAGTTCTACATTGTTAAATGGTAAAAAGAATAATTTGTTCTGGCCATTTCGGAGTGTAAATGAGCAGGAAAATGGACGGACTTGTTGGACCTCACATGTCTCTCAGCTGGTCAGGCTGTCAACAACGACAACAATTAGTATAATTGAAATGTATATCAACCTTTTTTTTTTAGCTCGTGGTCTTGTTTTAACAAAGATGATCAGTTTTTGGGAAAATTTAAACACCAAAATAGACATGTGGTTGATTAATCTCCAGTGCAACATTAGATATGTAAAAGTTTCATTCTTTTAAACCCATATTGAGTAAAAGTACTCGGTATGAAAGTTGAAAATAGTCCTCGTCCTCACAGTCTGACCCAGTTGTCTGTCTGCTGTCCACAGATAAACCCCGGCACTGTGGGTTTCTATCGCATCCAGTACAGCTCCTCCATGCTGGAGAGCCTCCTCCCAGGAGTCAGAGACCTCAGCCTGCAGCCTGTGGACCGACTCGGCCTGCAGAATGACCTCTTCTCCCTCGTAAGGCTCCTTCACAGTCATGCATACACCCAGAGTGTGGGTTGAGACTCGCATAAACATGCTCTTGGGATTATTAAAGTCACATTTGTGTGTGTGTGCATGTTTTTATGAGATGAGTTGTACGTGTCCTATGACACATGCATTCACGCAGAATCACTGCTTGGGCTGTACAAGGTACGTGACCACAGGAACTCATGAGGTCCAGCTTCATGGGACCATCACACCAAACCATCTGGAAGGTCCCCGGCCTTTCCTCCGCATGTCACCAGCATCTGGACATAAAATATAGCACTTGAACACACCACGAACACAAAATCCAAGAGACTTGTGCCTGCACAAGAGATCAAGAGAGTGTATTAATATGTCTAGACTCAGACTTCTTTTGTATGATAATGATATTAATACATATTTAACTTATACTTCAGTCAGTGACAGTTATATCTACACTAATTTATTGAGCTTGTTTGTGATGCTGCACAGCCAGAGATCTCTGACTGTTGACACGTCTAATTAAACATGTTGAAAACATTTAAAAGATAAATGCAATAGTTTTCTACATTGTTCATCTGGTAAAACCTGCTATTGTAATGTGAGTAATGTTTTAAAGGATCAGATGATTCGTAGTTTTCTGAATTTTATACAGTTGTATACAGTTTTCCGGTTATTTAAGAGTAGCCACTGATTTGGTTTCATCACCTTTAACTGAAATGGCAACGTTTTTGTTCTCATGTCAGTCCTCGTGTTACTGGTCATTTATTCATCGAACGCATTCATTCGTGTATTTGTTAAAAATTAATTCATTTGTTGGAAGCCTTTATTCATCCATGCGTTCATTTAAGACATTTATAATTCATGAATTTATTTAAAGCATTTATTTATTCATGCATCCATCCATTCATTCATTGAAAGGATGCGTTCATTCGTTCATGCATTCATGAAAGCATTAATTTATTCGTTCATTCATTCATGTTTGTGTTTGTGTCTTGAAAGCATTCTGGCACCTGAAGATTAAAGACATTCTTCCGTTTGCCAGCAGTACTACAAAATCAGTGACTTCTCAGGATTTTTAATCATGTCAGAATCCTAACGAATGTTATCAGATTAGTTTTCTGATGTGTGGAAAAAAAATCAGATTTGAACTTTAAAGTTGTGACTTTTCTGTCATTTGCTTGTTACTAAAGGGGTGAAGGTAGTTGCTCTTCCAGGGTCAGTCGGGGGTTGCTCTCAGGGTGCTACGTCTCTGAGGCACCGTGTCTTCTGCCTTTAGACTGCATAATGTTTCCAAACCCGACGGGTTCTGAGTGGTTTGTGGCTTCAGTCTCGTGCAGGGATGATCAGCACGGTGGAGGTCCTGAAGCTGATGGAAGCCTTTGTCAATGAGCCCAACTACACGGTGTGGAGTGACCTCAGCTGCAACCTGGGAGTGCTGTCCTCCCTGCTCTCCACCACTGACTTCCACGAGGAGATCCAGGAGTTCATTCGGGACCTTTTCACACCCATCGGCCTCAAGTTGGGGTGGGACAGCAAGCCAGGGGAAGGTGGGCAGCAGAATGTGATCGCGGGCTTCTGCTCTTGCTCCAAAATCGGCCTTTTTGTTTTTTTTATTATCATTTTTTTTATCATCATGCAGAGAAATAATTTTGACTGCCTGTTTGTATTGCATGAGTTGGGTTCATATACTTTACATCTGAACACTGGAACAGTTTCTGTTTTAAGTAGTCCTCCAACGTTTATTCAAATTGATTTTATACAAATAGATGTGGGTCCAGTGTGAAAGTATTTAAGAGCAACGTTTTGGGTGTCTGATTGACCACATCAGTCCGTAGAGATTCCCAGTGAATAAAGACGCAATAAAACTAGTTTTAACTTGATATTTGCTGCCATCAGGCCATCTGGATGCCCTGTTGAGAGGTCTGGTTTTGGGGAAGCTGGGCAAGGCAGGACACAAACCCACACTGGAGGAGGCCAGACGGAGATTTAAGGACCATATCGAAGGCAAGCAGATCCTGCCTGCAGATCTAAGGAGCCCAGTGAGTAGACCATGTGTTTGTACAGCCAGTTTGCAAATTTGGTCCTCATAAATGCAATATGTGTCAATTAAAGTTTGTATTTCTACCTTTTCCTGCTGAAAATGGTGGCTGCTGTTACATTTTTGTTCAGTGGTCCAGTAAGTTGTCTCGTGGATCAAAACTGAAATCCAATATTCCCATCCTACCCCCGGGCTGCTCTTACTTTGAGACAAACCGTAACACCTCGGTGTCAAAATGAGGTTGGTTAACGTGGCGGAAATGCAAGTAGCGCAATGAATAGCTTCTTCAGACAAGAAATGTCTTATTTTTATAAAGAAAATTAAAAGCAGTTGCTTTTTTAACACTTTACCAAATAATCACTTTGGATGTTTGACATTAGAAGATGAAGAACTGATTGAGCTTTTTTCTTTTCTCCATCATAGAATAGAAATGATGTTGTTTCGCTGGTCTGTGTAAAACCTCCTTCACACTGATAAAGAACCCGACTGAGATCTGGCTCCACATGTCCCTGGTAACAACAAATGACTCGGCGGCAGGTGTGGGATCGATTGATGCCAGCTCTGATTGACTGTGATACCATTTCACACTCCAGCGGTCACTGCCACTGAGGCGGCGCGTGGCGTTCAGGATGAGCACGGCCCCAAAGTGTCTTTGAGCTAACGGGACATGAAACTGGCCAATCCAAAAAAAAAACAACAAAAAACGCACATAACAATCGAGTGAAATGTATTCGAAGATTCAGATAGAGAAATTCTTGCCATGCTCGGGTCATGGTTACGAGAATTGTCAGACGAATCCTCTTAAAGTTCCTGGCACGTGTTCGTAAGCGTCACAGGTGGCCGCACAAATAGTCAGGGAATGAGTAACCGAGACGCTACAACTGATCCTGTCTTCAGGGTGCTTCCTTCCTTCACACGCTGCCACGCAGCAGCAATAGACCTGAATGAATGTGACAAGAATAACAACACATTTAGGGGAGGGGCTTGCTCTCCGAGTGACCGTGTATATGGAATAAAACGAGCTTTTCTTCTACAGCAAAGGATCATTATTCATCGTGTTGGCTGTGTGTGTTTAACAGGTGTATCTGACGGTGCTAAAACATGGAGACAGTACCACGCTGGACACCATGCTGAAGGTAAACCGTAGCATCAGTAATGGTGCCTGCACACACGTGCACTATGGAATTAACTGGCCTTTGTGTTGATGGGTCATAAAACTTAAATTGACAGGGGTGACATGCTGGATGCGTGGGGGAGGCGTTTGCATGTTCCAGTGATCCTGGGGTCGTGTAGTTTGGGATATTTCTCAACCTAAACAATCGCTCGTTCGTTTGACAAACTTTGTTGAGTTTAACTCATAAAAGCAACTGCAAAAACACAGAGGCAGAAGAGCTGGGAAGCAGAAAGTGGGTAGAGTCATTTATTTATTTATTTACTTCCCTCTCAGGAATGTCGTTGCTTAAAAATAGAATCATGTTGAAGCCTATCAGGCCGGGGATCATCGAGCTCCAACACGTGGTCAACCACCATCGTTACAGAGATAACTCACCGGGAACGGTGTGCCACGCCACTGCTGCGCTCCGGTCTTAACGGTGTCCCGGCAGCATTTCAAAGGCAGCAGATCAATAAACGTCAACACGGCTCTGTTTGTGAAGGAAGAGCTGCCGAGTCGCTGGTAATTGTTGGAAGAGCTCAGCCTGAGTGAATGTGACACTGAAGAGGCTGATGGTTCACCAGTTGACCAGCGTTGGCTCCACACGCGTTACAGCTTCTCGTCATACCTGACAAATGCTTTGATAACAAACTTGACTGTAAGCAATTGAGACTGCAGAAATGCCAAGCTACGAATTTAATTTAATTTATTCACAAGGTAGTAATTTAATAAGCTGTTAATTCATTCTGTCTGAGCTTAAGTTACTTATTGTATTTTTTCCATCCAAAGCAGCTCTTAAAGCTGATATACACATAGAAAGATTTAGTTTTATTTTTCATCTGTAATGCAGTCAAGTGAAACTATGAACGTGTATTTTCAGCGTTGATTCTGCATTTTGAAGAGATGCTTTCAAATGGTTGAGCCGGTTTTACTGGTGGTAGACGTTAGTTTGGGGCCTGTAAAGCGTCTTAAACTGAAAGTTGTCTTCTGTTATTGGCGTTGACTTGAGCAGATCCTAATAACGATTCTGCTTGTGCTGGACTTCACTGATCATGTGAGGATGTCGTGTTGAAACCAGTCGAACATATTCATCTTCCATCGAAACGCTTGACACTTCCCGAGTGTCATAAGCAGCCGGCGCTAGCAGTGAGTCAGGGCTGCTCTTCTTGTCCAGTGCTGGTTCTTCTTTGGTGGCTCCAGGTTCATCCTGCAGTCTACAGACACGCAGGCTTCAGTTTCGTGGTTGTTTCTGCATTGGCCTGTGATGAACATGACGTCTGTCCGGGTGTTTGCATTGAGTTTGCTCATTAACGGAGAGTTTGAGGTTTTTTTTTCTCCCTCAACAACTGTTCGTTTCTTTGAAGAAGTTTATCTTTGCCTTCGCCTTCTCTCAGCTGCACAAGCAAGCAGACATGCAGGAAGAGAAGAATCGGATCGAGCGAGTTCTCGGGGCCATCTCCGCTCCCGATCTCATCCAGAAAGTCCTCAACTTCGCTCTCTCGGTACGCAGCATGGTTGCCTCCAAACTTACAACTCCACTGTTATTTCTCACGTTTAAGTCTAAGGTGTTAAATATAACTAAGTGGCAGAAGTTTTTACCCACAAAAGTTACATCTCTTATTGTAACGTCCAAATCAAGAGTAACATTATTTTGTAGTGGTTGAAACTAATTCCTACTCTTTGAATATTGTTCCGGGTAGGAAGAGGTTCGTCCTCAGGATACGGTATCTGTAATCGGAGGAGTGGCAGGAAGCAGTAAACAAGGCCGGAAAGCTGCGTGGAAATTTGTCAAGGACAACTGGGAGGAGCTGTACAACCGCTACCAGGGAGGCTTCCTCATATCACGACTCATCAAGGTTTGGAAAAAGAAACATGACCTGAGAGTCCTCCCAGGTCCTCACAATGTCCTGAACGTTGTTCTTGGTGTAACGATAAGGAGAAGCCCTGGGCCAAGTTTTACCGTTACTTTGCTACACGTCACACTGGCTGATCAGCTGTCCTTCCTCCTTTCTGCTTTTGGGGTCACATTTCTTTTCTTTATCCATGTGTGCAGCTAACCGTTGATGGATTCGCCATTGATAAAATGGCTGCAGAAGTTAAGGTGAGAAAAAAAGCTCTTTATTCTTGTTTGAAAGGTTCTTTGAAGTTTTAGAAACACGTTTTAGAAAATGTCATAATTTTAAATGTTAACTAGTCCGCTGACAATATGCATGTTTTAAGGAAGACGTGGAAAAAGTGATTTTGTGTTTTTAATACATTTTTGTAAGCGTTGCTGCTCGGTAGTATAAATTCTGTATTTGGATCGTTGTATAGTTTTTGGCCACCAGGGGGCAGAATAAGTGTTTTTACAAACCCAGTGCTGCCTTTTAAAGTGGCTTTTTGCCAGAACAGCAACATCAGCACTTATTGGTCACATTTTCTTTCCAAGGTGGGTTGGTGGAGTCTGCCGTCTGAAGATGTTGCTCAGCTTTTCTTTAGAAATCTGAGGATGAGCTTGTTGAAACTCGTGTAGCAACATCTCCAAATACTGTTAGAAGAGAAAATGGGACCGAGAGAATCTTATGGCTGAGATCAGCCTTATTTCCCTAAATACAGAAGTTGCTATCTGAGACACATTTTTTACTTAAAACCTTGAGAGGTCAAGTGCTCTCCAGGAAATGTTGGTCCTCAGCTCTTGTAGCCACAGGAGAAAAGGAAGGTGCTGCGATTTGTAAAAGCTGATGCGTGCTCTGCTGGCGTGAAACCATAATGGCATCAGCTGATTAAATCCCAAAGATGACTTTGGTTTTAAGTTAAAGCTGATCAGGTGCAGTATAAGCGCCAGATTAGTACGGCGTTTAACAGCGTTAACCTCTGTTCCTGCAGAGTTTCTTCGAGAGTCACCCGGCTCCAGCTGCTGAGCGCACGGTGCAGCAGTGCTGCGAGAACATCCTCCTCAACGCCGCCTGGCTGAAGCGCGATGCAGATGACATCCACCAGTATCTACTGCAGCGCAAAGCACCCCCTGTCTGAGCCGCTCTGCCTGCCTCCTCCTCCTCCTCCTCCCTTCCCTCGAGCGTGAACCTCCCAGCATCATAGCTGCTTTGCCCCGCCTCGCCCCCACCCCCCACCTTCAAACTACAGACCAGAGCAGGAGACCAGAGCGTACTTGCAGCAGGCGACATTTCTCAAAACTGTTTGAACCAAGATGACAAAGCCAAGAACCGGAGAGTTTTGGAAAGATGAGACGCCTCTTTCTACATTAACAAGCAAAACTCCATTTTAGTCAGACCAGGAATGTAGTTTTACCCCCATTCTGTCCACGAGCAGAGGCCACGCCTGCCTGTCAGCACGCAGCGGTATTAAACCGGTGCTCAGCGTAGTGGCAGGAGCGGCACAACCCCACTGTTGTGATCTTCATCACATGCTCCCAAACCCTCCTCCCGCCTCTGCATCGTAGCTGAGAAAACTGTGAGCCTTTCCTCCCCATTTGTCTTCTGCTGCCACTCAAGTGGACCGCATGAAGTGTTTAAGCCTTCCTCACCTCACTATGTTCTCTGTGCAAACGGTAACATTTCAGATTTTGAGGTTGCCTCACCTCAGGCCCCGTCTTTAGAGCGTTGTGATTCAGAGAAAGCAGCAGGTACCTGGGCAGAATGGGGTTAACAACAGTAGTGTGTTGTAGTTTCCAGCAGCACTGATTTGTCCATTGCTAATAAGTGGTTAAGACGAGGCAAGCAGCACTAGCATGGTACTACGTCGTAAACTGTATAATGCAAGCGTTTTTTGTTTATTTTGGTTTTTTGTTGGTGGTGTTTTTTTGCTGATGTTCTTTTAAAACAATGGAAACTTTTCATATCAACCCTCGTCCCTCCCTTCACCCACCCGAAAGAAAACCTTCACACTATTCACACTCTGTATCACTTCAGTCATCCAGCAGCATATTTATTCCTGTTTCTTTATCCGTCTCCAACAAATGAAGAATCAGGAGTGTTTTTATAAGACATCAGGTGCAGTGATTTATTTAAACGTTTAGATAATCTTATATTCTGTGAACACGTAAAGAAAAAGATCACAACACTACTTATCGGGGCCTTTTCATTCTGAAGTAACATCAGGACACGCTTCATCGTCGCGTCTGCCGAGGCCCAGTCCAGAATCCCTGGACCTGAGGGATCGACTTTGACGTCACTGTCGAACTTGGAAGCCTTAAATTGGTCAACTGGTTTGCAGTAAATATTGAACATTTGAAGTGATAAGAGGTGACTTCCACATAATATGAAATATATCTAATGTGACAGATTATGCAGACTTGTTGAACGAGTATATCTACATAGAATTTATAATTTGTGGTGTTTTTTGGAAACACACCAAGTCATCAAGCGTATTGTCGACACACTTCCCCTTGGAGCATTTGTTGTTGTTGTTCTTTTTCTTTTCTTTTTTTTTTCTTTTTTGTTAAACTACAGTTGATCATTAAAGTGCAAAAGGATTCTAAAAACACCGGATGTGAAATCAGTACATGTTGATTTTTGAGTGGTGCGTGAATGCTGATGCCTGACGACAAATTGAAACTTATATGAACCATCTCACGTGAGCGCAGAGATTCTAGCAGCATGTACACAGATGGATGATGTTTATACGCAACTGCTGAATTAGGAGAGTAAAATGTGTGCATATTGACATGATCTCAGAGGGGAGGCTGAAACTGTAATGGATGTTCAGGCAGCTTTAAGTTTGTTTTTCTTTTTGTTTTTTTATCATGCTGAGACGTTAAATGTTTGTCCGTTTGAAAAGAGTCTGATTTTTAGTTCAACATGTGGAATGTCTTTGTGGTTTTAAATCTTGAGAGGAGGAGAAGCTGTCGTCCAGGACGGCTTTTCAAATAGATGTTGCCAAGCCAATTGTATATATGCAGTCTAATAAAGTAACACTTGATGATAAGGCACGTGTTTGTACAGGACATTTCTCAGACGTATCAAATCTTCCTACTGTTTTCCCATTTAAGTGAAGGAAGATTCTGGTTGCAGTCCTGTCGAAAGGTCAACTCTTAGAGCTGTGAACAAGGCTGGATTTCCTTAAGTCAGTATGGAGCTGCATCATTTTTTTAAATGTATTTATTTTGTTAGAAGTAAAATATATAATTACCTAAACATTTAGTTGGATGAATGGGCAGCTTAAGCACTAGATTAAAAAATTGTTGATTGTTTTATCCTATGGAAAAGAAATTCTGTTGGATAAATGCCCAAATGATAAAGTAAGTTTCTCTGTAGTTGCAGCCTGTTATTGACGTCAATGAAACAGCACATGAAGGAAGAGAAGTATTTCTCTCTTCGGAATGGTGAGTTGGACTGGTCGTGAGTGGCGCTGGCCGTGAGTGACGCTGGCCGGTAGGTGGCGCGACGACGCCGGTCGTCGGTTTGTCAGACTGAAAGAAGACAGGAAGCGAAGAAGTGAACTTAGTCGCCGCTGCTCGAAGCTGAAAATGCTGGCCAGGCTGTGTAAGTAAGCGCGGCGCTCTTTTAAATGAGCCTTTTACGCGTGTGTCCACTTTAAGGTCATGTCACCCCCTCCAGCTTATGTAAACTAGAATCGTTTCTGCTACAAGTGAACAAGTCCGCGACTACGGCGGCTGCGCGGTGGTTAGCCGCGTGTGTTAGCCGTTAGCTGCAGTCTGCTAAGCGCCGTGTTTTCAAACTCGTCTTAATAAACTTTGATTTACACGTCGGCCTAAACATGTATCTGTAATACTGCGTATTAGCGTATGTTGGTGTAATTGTTTGTTACATGAAGCTTGGCAGGTACATCGGCGTGTTGACCGTTAACACATTCACACTTAACCGAGACTCCGTGTTTTATAACGTGTTTTTATTAAGTGTTTTGTTTGTTCGTTGGTGTTCTAAGATCTCAAAGGCGATGATAACAGAAGTGTTGGGTCCAACATTTTACCGATGGTGTGGGAAAGGGGAAACCTGCTGCTGATAACGCGTTCGCCTCCGAATCAAAGGTCGAGACTGTCGGAGAGGAAACGTGACGGTTTATTTTTAACCCGGGCGCTTTCACGCGGCTATTTAAAACTGTGCCGTTTCCTGGCTTTCCATTTCTAAATGACTGTCTCATAGCTGATCATCAGTCCGAAATCATGAGCTCCGGGTGATATTTGCATATGTGCCGTGATTCCTTATTGAGCTTCACACCCAAGCGCCACAAGCAAGTTTACTTCTTATAATATTTAGCTATTTCATATTATATCTCTTAATTTCATATGTACATGGTGTGTGTGTATATATATAGGAGAACCAGGAGCTGGATTGATGATTTGTGATTGAATAGCACCGTATTTCCACCGCAGTGTAGGTTCTCAGTCATACAGGTACATCTAGTTTCGCTTTTACAGGTGTGAAATGGATGAATCCAGGTATAAAAGCACTGGTATTTTCCATGAAGATGCATGAAAACAGATTTTATCTAACATGATTCTTGTCTAACAACTGAAGCTGGGTGTTGAAGATGATGTGAATTTTACTGACTTAACTTGTGTACAGTATTCTTATCTTGACTTTTGTTGTTTGTGTCTTCATTGTAATTCTCCTGCGTTGAGTTTTGAGGTCCCTCCCCATTTAAATCTAGAGGCTGAGACCAGCTCTTGGTGAATCCTCATGTCTGTCTTTCAGGCTGTCTGGTCACTGACTGACTGATGCCTTCACCATGATGCTGAGCTGCACTGCGCTGGTCATCGTCCTCTTGCTTTCACAGGCAAGAAGTTTCCTAACCCCTTTGGAGGACAACAATGTGCCTGAAGAGTGGGTTCTGCTCCATGTGGTTCAGGGCCACATTGGGGCAGGAAACTACAGCTATCTACGCCTCAACCACAACGGGCGCATCATTTTGCACATGCAAAGCCTCAAGGGAGATGCGGACCTGTATGTGTCAGATAAAACCCTGCATCCAAACTTTGACACCTACAAGCTGCAGTCGGCTACTTGTGGTCACGACGTGGTGGTCGTCCCAGGGGACTTCACGAGGCCTGTGGGGATCGGCATTTACGGCCACCCATCTTATCAGGAGAGCGAGTTTGAAATGCGAGTGTTTTATGATGAGACGGTTCACCAGGACCCATTTGAAAAGGGTTCATACAGTTCCGAAGATGAACATAAGGAAAAGAAATCTGCTCATTCAGAAGAGCAGGAATTTGAGGAAGAAGAGTCAATCTTTTGGACTATTCTCATTGGACTTTTAAAGATAATACTTGAAATTCTGTTTTGAAAACGGTTTTCTTTGTTGGTGCTACGTGGCAGGGAAGAATCTGCTCTTGGTTCATGACATGAAAAGGCTTTTTTTTTTTTTTTCTCCTTTAACATTTACATTTGAGTCAAGTTTAAGAGCATAAATTGTAGTTTAGACTTTGTTGAATCACTGTGCTGAATTCCCCAGTGAAGCTACGCCTTTTAGAAAATGTTTCCCAAAGTCTTTGTGTGTGATAAGCAGCTGTGAAACAGTGTGACACTTGGCGGGGTGCAACATGGCCTCAGCCTTCGCAAATCTATTACATGCTCGTGACCTGACTTTTGCATGTGCTACCACAAGTGATGGAGGCAACGTAGTCCAATCGTAACGCAGCTCTGTGGTCGAACCCTTTGATCCTCCACTGGTTGTGTAGTGGTCCCATCGCAAATTAACTGCATAAAAAAAGATATAAACATAAATCTGCGGTCCTCATTCTGAGCGCAAGTGTAGTATAGGTGTCATATCTGAACTACGGCTTCTGTGCCCATAAATTGAGGTAAATATAGAAGCCGGTATTAACAGTCAGAAATCAAATATGATTGGGTGAAGGCCTGTTGACTCGAGGGTGTTTTTATTTGCTACAGAACGAGGACTGCAGGTTTAGTTGCCCGTTAGTGTCTTCTGGCAGCACGTCTTCTTGATCTATAGCCAGTATAGAGAGAGAAGCTGATAACCGGGCAGTTATACATGACTTCCGGATTAAATGAACAGATTCTTAAATCTTGAGGTTCATAAAGCAGGTAACTCGGTCCGTGAATGAAAGAAAGCGCTTGTTTGATGTAACATGTCAGAACCACCAGATTCTGTTTAGGCTTAAGTGTCCCAACAAACTTAGAAATGCATTTACTTTGTCTTTGTGACATAGATGGTTGAACATCAGGAAAAATTTAAAAGGACTACGATTTTTATTTTTTTCTTAAAGGCAGGTCATTAAGTTTATTAGAAATGAATCCTTTTTCAGACTGCAAAGTTGATTTCTCACAGCAGTAGCAGCATTCCGGTTTTACATCTCCAGTCCTGGCGATCACATCTAAATGTTGTTACAGTTGAACATAAATGCTCAATAGTGCCTTCAGGTGAGTCCTTGGACCAGTCTGAGCCCTTTTCTGTCTCCGGACATTCAACCAGGTTTAAAAATAAAACTATGTTTTGCATACTTTTGTCTCGTGAATGTTTTTGAACGTTAATACACCGGGAGTTACATGGAGGTCCTTTCTTTTCGCGCTCGTATTTGAAAACTTTTCACAATAGGAGTAAAGATTTTTTTTTTTTTTACCTGTTCGATAAGTCAGAAATCAGCCAGCTAAAACACGACGCATCGCTGCAGAATTGGCGTTTATTTACAAAAACAGACTCGTTCAGAGTCGCACAGGTTCTTTTCTATTTCTTAGCCACTTTGGAGACAAACTCGAGCTGAATACAGAGCGCGACCAGACCCGCGGAGGTCCGTCACGACAGTCCGGGGGCCACGTCGATGCTGTTGATCCTCAGCACCGTCTGCGGCTGGACAACGATTCTCTTCCGCTGGAAACGGTGTCTTTTCCAGAACTTCATGTGGACTTTGGGCCAGGACTCGGTCTTCTCGATCACGGTGGCCTCGACCCTGACCAGCTCCTTCCCCAGCAGCGGCCTGCCGATCAGGGTGAAGTCCTCCGCCCCGACCAGCAACACCTTCTCCATCCGGATCCGCTCGCCGCACTCCGCGTCGACGTGGTTCTCGATCAGGATCAAGTCCTCGTCGGTGACCTTCCACTGGCGGCCGGCGAAGTGAACGACGGCGAACAGCCGCCCGAAATCGCGGCGTCCGATGAGCTGGTTCACGCCGCTCACCACCGCGTGTCTCCTCCGCTCTGCCTCCGCGGGGACTGGGCTCGTGGGCTCCGGCCACGGGGGCCTGGACAGCGAGGTGCGAGGCAGCGCGTCCCCGGGAGCAGAGCTGCGTGTCCGCGCGGCTCCGGCCAGCCGGAGCGGGTTCCTGTGCGACATCCACGTCCTCCACAGACCCGCACACCCTCTGCTCACCGCCATCTTGACAGGAAGCAGTGTCCGCGCCTGCGTCACTTTCACCCACGTGACCCAAAGAGGTTAAACTACTGAAACCAACAACAGAGTGCTTTTGAGCACGTGCCCGCGTCAATCACAACCTTTAATAAAGAGATAAACGTCTTCGTCACCGCGTGGGTTGGCTACCCAAGTCCTTCCGCGAGCCGCTCACATGACCAGAATACTGTGATATTAGACTCCGATCGCATAAAAATAGCAGATTTCTGCTCTTAATCTGGCAAATGTGCATTTTGGTTCCTCTGAAGTAGGAATGCCATGCTCTTCTTCCTTTGCATGTTCAGCTTTCCTCACATAACTCTCACCAGGTCACGTTCAGAGGTCCGCCCAGACCTCCCGCGTGTCCAGTACCGAGAAAACTCACCTGTGACCCCTTAATGGTTAATTAATGTCGTTAAGATGCACAGAAGAAGGCACGTCACGGAGAAATCAACTACTCCTGGGGTATCCTGCAGATTATTTTTATTACCACACAATAATTTAATTTATATAAAGCAATACATTAATGAATAATATGGGGTGTAGACATTTGAGTAGCAGTTAGAGAGTGGCTACTAAATTTAGCAGATTGTTGTCTCCATGGTATAGTGACCACCTCTAACAAAACATCCTTTTTTAATTTGGGAGGAGGGTGTCCGTCTCTCCAGGACAACAGGAACAGTTTTATTTCATGTTCGTCTCCGTGGGGGTGACAACATGTGTAAAACTGTTTAAGCAAGTTGGAGGTTAAAATTGTATCCTGCTTAAAAGTGACTGCGTAGCTTTTGTTTATTAATTTTTAAAAAAGTTCATAATTTTACTGGCTATGCAAATGTGATCGTATTGAAATATATATTGTTATATTCTTGTAATATTTAGCTATTTAATATTATGTGTTTATTATAAAAAAGATCATATATTTTTTTTATTGAAATTTAAGCTGTTCAAGACCAATGAATACCTTCTAAAATTACAAAGTTAAGAAGTGATAAAAAGAGGATACATGAAATTGAAAAAAGAAATGCAGAGTTAATATTATTATGCATATTGCATTGTTTCATAATTTATTAAATCAAAGACTAAATCATAACACATCCTCCAACTCTTGTAGACATTAAAGGGGTTAAGCAGCAAGTGTGCGCTGCTAATCAAAAGAAGTTTATTTCTCAATCAGCAAATGTGAGGACCAGTTTGAGAATCTAGAGCATTCATGAGCATGTTAACATAATGCCAAGGAGGAACAACCTCAGCAACGATCTTAAGGAAGCAGTTCATGCGTCTGAGTTAGAGATAAAAGCATTACTCAAATGTTTGGCATTTTTTTACAGTGGAAAAGACAAAAAGCTTTTAAGACACTAGTTAATCTTCCCAGACGTATATGACCCAACAGGTCCACCGTAGATGTGACTGTGTAATACTCAGAATATTCATGTCAGAACCCATCTCCTTCACCATTACAGCGTTAACGTTCACGAGGGTACAACTAGAAGAAGAATGAAAAGGGGAGGCCTGTTTGGGAGAGTCAAGGGAAAACAACATGACTTACTGCACACGTTCATACCAACTACAACGCCGATTATGAAGAGTTTTAGATGAGTGGAGTTGTTTTGTAGACGCAGGATCTGGGCACCTTGCAGCCACTTGAACTACTCTGGATTCCAAAGTACTTTATATTATCGTTAACGCGAGTTTACTCAATATTTAAAGTTAACTTTGAATCAAAACAGAAGAGAAGGTAATGATTAAAACGACTACATTCAGTTAAGTAACTAGAGAATCTCCTTTTAAATATGACACCATAATACCACATTACCCAATTGTGCAGTTTTGATTAAGTCCCCCCTACGATGGCGATGAAATCATTTCGAAGAAACCGAGCTTTGTAAAATGCATTTATGGAAATGACAAAACCTCATTTAAATTTTATAGCCAAAACGAAATGAGAGCTGCGCGGACCGGATGAAAACACCCGTCCCTCCGCGGATGTTTCTTAATGAATCGACTTCCATTTGCGTGGAGTTTGTGGTTTACGGTGGCACGTGAATGCAGCTCGGAGATACCTCCATTTTGAGGAGTCGTGCCCGTTTCCGCGTTTCCGAGAAGGGACCGATAACTCGGTGTCCGCGGGGAGAATGGCTCCGCTCACAGGTCGGGAACGCGGGTAAAGGCTGGCCGTTGCTACCCGGAACTGTTACAAAGCGGCGGTCAAAGTCGTCCAGTAGTCGTGCGCTGGCTCACACGGGCCCCGGAGTGTGTTTGACAGCAGCGGGCGGCGCTGACAGCCGAGATTAAACAGCGAAGCAGCTAACCCGCTAGCCGAGCTAAGGTTAGCCGGCTAACCTGCCAGCGACCTCGGCGACGCGCACCGACTCGACCCGCCAACTGCTTCAACCGACTTCGTTTTCTGGTGTCAAACTGCTCCGACGACGCATCGCCACAGCAGCGCATTCATTCATGCTGTTTGGGGAGAGCAGATTAGCGAACATCGTCTTGTCAGAACCCGGGTGAGTGAAGTCGGACGTCCCGAAGCTAAGCGAAGTACGCTTGAGCTCGGTGGGACCAGGTATGCGGCTGCTCCACCTGGGAGCGGCCGTCAACCTGCCTCGGCCTGACGCGTCCCGCTTCGCCGTCACATGCCGCTGGCATGTTTGTGCTCGCGTGAAACGACCGAGTCTGTCCGGGAGCTGGTGTTTATCTACTGATTTACAAAGTACTCGGATTAGTTGCTGTGGGGAAGCAGCAAGTTCTCATAAAAGTTCCTAACTGCTACGAAAAGTGTCACTTTTGTAGATTTACGTAAGTGAGGTGAAACCAGGAACGTGTGTTCGTGTGTTTCAAACACAGGTTCTCACTGCATGAAACAGCCCAGTTATAGTGTTTGACATCAGATGTGTTTTTGTTTAAGGAATCATCCAGAATCCAACTACTTACAATGTGGTTGTTTATGACCAATTAAAGGCGTAGGCGACTATTTTGCATTTTTTCACGTAAAGGTAAGTTTTGAGGAGTAATCTGGTTGCTGATTAATAATTTACTACTTGTTGCATCTGTGTGTACCCATAAACCGCATTATGATGCTTTGCAACTTAAGCCATATTTAACTCCCAATGTTTTTGTTGATTTGGAGATGGCTTAAAATCATTGTATACAAGGCTTTTTAAATTAGGTAATCTGGTGGTGGTGTTTTTATTTTATTTTCAATCAATGTAATATTGACCATTCTAAATGAATGGATTGCTAATGTAGGGAATTCGGGTTTTTTTTTTTTTAAGTTAACCAACATACAAAGCCAGGAGGATGTTTTCATTTTAAATGTGCCATGGAAATGTTTGAGGTAGAAATAGTTTTTCTTTTTCTCACTCTAGAAGCATTCATCCAAAAACCTGTGTGCACCGTGTATTTCCTTAACCACAAAAGCATCCAACTTCCTCATACACCCCTCCCTATCTGGCTGTATTTCTGTCTGTAGCCTCATTCTAGGGGTAGAGAGGTATAAGGACCCCCCTCCAGCTGAATAGCTGTTAAATGGAGAGAAAACCACTCAGATCATGACCTACTTAAGACCCTGCTTTATCGTGATCCTGAGTGGAAAAGATGAGATGATGGGAGGCAAAGGTTTTAAAATCACATGGCTGCTAGTCTTGTATGTGATATTTTCTTTAATTTTAATGTAGTTTGTAATTTACTAGGCTTAATTTGATTCTCATTTAACTTTAGACAAGATGTTAATTGTCAGGTATATTGATAATTTACCATTGAAAAAATGTTTATTGAAGTTATAAACACAGAGATGGCATTATGAAAAAGGTTGATCTCGAAATGGACCCATACCTGTGTTAAATTGGAACAATAATTTTTACATTCCTGGGAATTAGAGAGGGGATAATCTGACACGGAATGCAAAGACTTTTATTTAAAGTGGCTCTTTTGTGTTTTTCCTTTTGCCTCTGGTATACCTGTTCTCAGTTTCAGTCTGTTTCTGTGCTTTCCCCTTCAAACCACATACTGACTGGCAGACAAGCTTGCTTGGTGAGATTCCTTTGCTTTCTGTCGATGAAAACCTGCCTCAACACTCAGCTGGGCTGAGGGTGGGGTAAGAAGCTGAACACTGCCTGTGATGAGCCAACAAAGGGCACAGATTGCTAACTGGTTAGGGGAGATCAAGTGACCTCTGACACTCATTGTATGCGCATGTAGAGACATTTCAGCTCCAGGACATTTCATATCATTTGCTGGCACCAGGTTAGATGTTTAATTTGATTAGATTCTAATTCAACAGGAGAGTTTGATTTTTTTTTAATTTTTTTATTTATTTATTTTTTTTTTTTAACTACACATTTTAAAAATAAATTGACTCCTTCAGAAAAATGAACAGAACACTTATCTTCAACATCAAGGCAGTCCAATTTCAATGATATCAGTCTGATTATGGTTATTGAATGATCATCTGTTTAACAGACTGAAACATTTTACTGATGTAAATTCTCTAATAATTTTGTTGTGCATGATTTGGAGCAGCATACCCTGCAAAAGCAGTGTGCAGAAAATTAAAGTATGTCTGTAGGTAATTTGTCTCTTTGATCAGCACTCATTTGTGATGTCTACCACCTGCAGCTGAAAATATTCTGTTTGACCTTTGTAGCTGTCAATAAATGTGTAGCAGGCCCAGGGATTTTATGACCAGTATGCATCTCATTTCCTGGGACTTTGGCCCTGTATGGAGCTTACAAAAAAACATTTACCCTTAAAGGTCTATCGCAGTTTAGGTTCTCAAAATCTGAGCTTCAAAAAGCACCTGTGGTGTTTGCATTATAGCAAAATATAAGCCCTATTCCTGCTTTCTTCTTTGTTCATATAAAACTGCCATAGAAACGGAGAAGGCCATCCGGTATTAGACGTTTAAAGAGCGCTGCTACTTGCGTATTAAAAGACACAATCAGTTGGATTTATCTGAAAAGCAGATGAAATGTCAGATTAAGACCTACAGTTTTGCTTCTGAGTTAGGTGGAATGGTTGATCTAGTGTTCACGCATCATCCGTTGTCCATGGCGTTGTGTACAAAAATCTCAGCAATTAGTGCTATAGTTGCTTTATTTCTTTCTGAACCGACAGACGTTAATAATATGGCTTCATATGAGTTTGAAGCTGAGATTTAAAGTGCTAAAGGAACTCACACCCCGCCCCCTGCCCCACCCATATTGTTGGATTTTACCTAAGTGGTCATTTTCTTTCTTTGTTCACCTTTCTGTGTCCCAAGAGCTCTTTAGTAACTGTGTCCTCTTAACAAGAATGCCTCTTGAGGAAAAAACAAGAACAGAAATGTTTTTTAACTGTGAAGGAACAGAATGAAACCTGAAACCAGCATGTAGTGATTCCTCTTTAATGTTAAATCTATTTTCTCAAGTTTGTCGTGTTTTCATAGAATAGTAATAAGCTTGAAAGCAGTGGTATATGTATAGTTTTAGTTATTCTATTAAAATTTGCTTAACAATACTTTAAAAAAATGTTTTAATAAAAAAAACAAACACTGTGGGATGATTGTAAAAGTGAAACGTTTCCACTGATGAGGAGCCTGGCTGCAGTTCCTTCTGAATGTTTTGCTGCATTAGTGATCATCATTAGCAATAGAAACCAACAGTTTCTGGGTAACATCAAAAAAAAAAAGAGAAAAGTAAAAAGAAGCGGCAGTGTAAAATCCACAGGATAGTCCACTTGAACTGCTATGAAATTTGAGGTTTTAGTTGTTTTAGACGGAAAAACGTTTGGATCTCGGTGGCCCCTGTTCGGAGTAGCTGTTAACCTAACTTCTCATCAAAATGCGCAGCAGTCTCCGTTTGGAGAGTCAGGGAGGCATTGTGATGAGGATGTAAGGCGCTTCAGTTCAACTCGCTTCAGTACTCTACACAAGCCCACTAAAACACACACACGTCCCTTTAATGCAATATTAATTAATAACCACAGTGCACTACAGTCCCTCCAGAAATGTAGTCAAATGGTCTTATTTTAAGAAAATGTCTTTGTCTACGGGGTAATAACATTCTTGTTGACTAGAATTCTTAAAACTAGCAAAATAATCTGATATATTCTTTTTTTTTTTTTTTAACAAGAAAACAGCCTTAGTCAGACATTTTAAGGCTTGAAACGTCCCTGCACATTTAGAAACTACTGCCACTTGAAATGTGGACTTTTTTGTTTCTGTGTGTAGCTATTTTAGTTGATTTAATTTTTCTGGATGTTATGTTGTAGTATGTACCTCCCCAGCATGAGGGGAACCTTGTGTGATGTGACTGTGAAATTGAAACAGACTGTTACAAAAAAATACTGCAAATTCTCTGGAGAAATATTGCCCAAACATGACACAGAAGCCAGAGACCGACAGTGAAGGCCTCCTTTCCTGAGCTAAAATTCTGCCAACAGAATTACAATATAATTTTTTACTCGGCTACCAGGTGAACTTTAGCTGTTGTACCTCGTCAGTGATTCTAGTTCTCCTGCAAATTCAAAGAGAATTGGGGGGGCGGGTGAAGCTCCTTATTCCCCATCCCATCAAACCTCAAACAGTGTTTGGTCCTAATATATAAATCTGATTGCTGCTTTAAGCAAAAAGTGCCTCCTAACTGCATCTGAGCTCCAAGCCTGTTTAATTGCCTTTGGTGGGACTGAGCTGTAGTACGTGTGTCCCTTGGATGAAGTTGATCATTTGGTCACGTCATCCTTAGTTATAATTGCTAACGTAAATACAAAAGGAACCCCTTTCCCCAAGTATCCAAATGGGACTTGAATATCCCATGAAAGGGGTGTGCTGAAAGATATAAAAACAGATGTTTTTAGTGGTAATGTTCAAATGTAAGTAAGCAGATTTTATTTGTGTCGCACCTTTTACAGAGAGAAGCTCACAAAGTTCTTCACAAGGTTATGGAGGCTAGAATTTACAGATCACAGGTGGGAGAAGCCTCGTCTGTTCATGTACTGCAGTCTAAGATAAAATCAATTTACTTTTAATGAGTACCCAAACCACATTATTTTACTTTTTTTTTTTTTTTTTTTTTTTAACACCATAAAAGAGATGAGTTCAGGTGACTTCCAGTGTTTTCTATGGAGCTGAAAGCTGGTGATGCCCTGCCTTCGGGTGGTTCTTACAGATGGTCGATTAACAAAAAAAACTGTCAGCATGGCACCTTGTTTTTGGTCTGTATGCATCAACGTTGTTTAGAGGGGTGCTGTTATATTAACAGGGTAAAGCAATGTGTACTTGTCATAATGGACATTTTCCTGGACTGATGAAGATGTAAATGACTTGGAAGAAACCCCTGGACTGTTGCCGTTCAGCATCCTCCTCATGTTTCCATCTTGTTTGTTTTTAGGAGTTGGTGTGTCGATCCACTTGAGACGGTGAAGTCCAGGACTTTCATCCTGCATAGACAAGTGCCAAAAGAGGGACAGGATGCCTATTCCTCCCCCTCCTCCTCCTCCTCCTGGACCCCCGCCTCCCCCAACCTTCATTGAGGTTAGTTATCTGCTCAAACACAACACAGCTGGGTGCAGGAATAACACACTCACTGTGATTAAAAATATATTTCCAACTTATTTATACATCAGTTGTTTAGTTTTCTTTGTTGAAAGTTGAGATAAGTCGATATTTTAAGTGGCAGGTGTTAGCCCATCACAGTGCATTGACCGGTGTCTCTAAGATCACGGTACCTGCAAAGACTTCCCCTCAACATTAGGAACATGGTCAAACACTGCAGCTTGCATGTCTGACTTATAGCTTTTGAGAATGTATTTGATTTGTTTATCCAGAGGACAACACCAGTATCACCTGTAAGAGCTATAGTGCAGCTGCTCACTGAGTATAAAAACATGAAACCGATCTGAAATGTATTTTCATGTTCCTGCATTTGTGCTCTTTTCTTGCAAGACCACAAAAAGTGATGAACTATTGCTGAACACACCGTTTCTGTAAAACCATGTCCAGACGTTTCTGCTGTAGTTTAGACTTGGCTGTTAACTTCTTCTGCAGGCAAACACAACTCCTCCAAAACTAAATGCTTCTGAGACAAAAGGCAGAGGAGCGCTGCTGTCGGACATCTGCAAAGGCACCAGGCTGAAGAAGGTCGCTGCAGTTAATGACCGCAGTGCTCCAGTTCTAGAGAGTGAGTTGCAACAAGTTTTAACATGTAATTACATAATGTCACTTTGGTTTTTACACAAACTACTCATAGTGTTGTTTTTTGTCATTTTCTTTTAATTAATTATAAAGTTTTTAATAGTTACTAATCATAACTGTAGGATGGCAACATTTTCCATGAAACCAAGAGAAGCTAAGTACCCCCATTTCTAGAAGATCAAAGCAGTGCTGATGAACTGCTATGCTTTCCAAACATTTAAATCTCTTTTTTAGTGTTTAAGTTTGTGTTAACATGTTTCACTTTTTTTTTTTTTTTTTTTTTTATTCATAGAATCAGGAGGTGGTGGAGGAGGCGGTGGTGGAGGAGGTGGAGGAGGTGGAGGATTTGGAAGTGGAGGGCCAATGGGAATGGGAGGACTTTTCCAAGGAGGTGTGCCCAAATTGCGCCCAGTAGGAGGTAAAGTTTTTTTTTTTTTAATTTTGCTTTTGATTGATCAGTTATTTAAATAGAACTGATTTAACCTGTTCTGCATGTTATGTGTGGACTCAGATTTTATGAAACTGTTTTTAGTTAATAGTGTAAACTTTGTTGGCCTCTGAAGGAATCTAATATAACAAGTTGCATCAATCATTGACAATCCATTGATTCAGCAGTTCTTTGTACTATTCTCTTCAACTAGCACTATATTTCTTTTCTGTACAATTTATTCTATTAAGATCATTGAAGTTGGCTTATGAAACTTATGAAAGGATATATAAACAGACTTATTTTACCAACGTTGATTCAAAGTTCGAATTAGCGGTTGGGCAGTATGATGATTTAGTTGAATAATGCAGTTCGCACTAGGGCTCAGACATGGATCTGTCCTAATATGTAAAATCTTTCAGGCAGCTGCTTATGGATCAATACACTACTTTAACCCCAAATGGGAGTTGTAATATTGTTGTACAATTTAAGAGTACATTTTTTAATCATCAATAATTAGCAGCAGTTCCATTATTACCATAAGCATTTAAATTGACTGTTCTTCTTTGGTGATTGATTAGTTTTATATTTAGAGTAGTGTTAATACACATCTGTAAACCAGATTGTTCATTCTTTTGGAGCTGTAAGGGATTGACCACACACTATTTTTCCTGGCCTCAACCCAGATGGTCCAGTTGGTGGTTCAGTGGGCAGATCTGCCCTGCGGCCCCCAGGGTCCAGACCTGCGGTCTCCCGCCCCAACGTGGGCCGTTCCACCTCACCTGCCCCAGCCAACAAGCCCTCTCCACCAGAGCACCAGCGCTCCCACCGCCCTTCATTGCCTGACATATCCCACCCATCCAGCAGCAGTAGCAGCGGGATGAAGCACAGCACCTCTGCACCACCTCCTCCCCCACCCTCTAACAGAGGCGGTCGTGGTAACGCTCCACCAACCCCTAACCAGAAAGCACCTGCTCCACCGTCAACATCTTCCTCCTATAGCAGAGAGAAACCCCTCCCCCCGACACCCAGCCGGGGCCCAACGCCATCTAGTACCGCCAAGCCGCCTCACTCTTCCAGCAGGCCGCCAACCAGTGGTTCTTCTGCCCCTCCTCCTCCTCCTCCACCATACCGACCGCACCCATCAGTCTCCAATGGACCCTCTCATTCAGATGGAGGTGGAGCTCCTGAGCTTCCCCAGAGACACAACTCCCTGAACAAAAAACCTACATCAGGAGGACGCAGCCATGCCCCACCACCTCCACCTTCACCATCTCCATCGTCTCAGCAGGTCAGCAGACCACCCCCCCCTGCCAGAGATCCACCCGGACGTAGAGCAGGTATGACCATCATTCCTCCTCACACGATGAAAGTATGGTTGAAGGAAAGGTACTCATAACATTTACAACTAGTTTAGAGTATCCAGTTGGTGTTTAACAAGTTTGCACCTCAGGTACATTTCTCTTATTCTCTCCAAATTGCTTGTTTGACTGGAAATGGAGTGGGTGTTTTCTTTTCTAGCAGTTGGTGATCCAGCGACCTGAAGCTGAACGGATTAATTGACCTAATGTAAAGAAACATATTTTCCCTTTTATGCCGTTTTGAGCTGCAAGCAACAGTTTTTTTTTTCCCCAAAAAGTGACAAACTAATTCTTTGGTCATTGTAGTGAAACCTTTCCTCTTCAGGAATGTTCACGAGGCAAAGCAAGTTTGGACTTATCTGTCATTTGAGATGTTGTAGTTGTTAAGGAGCATAGTGTGCTGAAAACATTTTCTCCACATGTCGACTCCTACAGGAGCTCCAGCATAAGCTGAGCGCAATCCAGTAATGGTTTTGGTTCTTAACAACTTATAAATCTATCTTTTTAGACTTTAGCATTAAAAAAATGTCTCCGCTGGCAGTTGGCATACAGAAATCAAGCATTTTCACTGTTTGGGAGGATTGCTTTACCCCTGTTGCATTGCCAGGAAAGTAAACAACTGCACATTTCCCCAGATACATAATACTCAGAATCGGGCCAGTTTCTGAAAAATGACTTTGCCACTGAATGATTTTATGGCTCCCTGGAAACATATTCATAACTTGAAATCAGAGTGAGCTCACCAAACAGGAAGGCACTTGTTAGTTGAAGCTCTGGGTTATGATTGGACACCTAAGCGATTCTCCCCGAGCTTTCCTGGTTTCTCTGCATTCCTGAAGCCCCGTGGAATATTCCAGTATTCCAGTTCACTAAGGTTCACTCTGCTTTTCTCTCTGACTTACATTAACTTTTTCAGCATGTCAGCGATTTCTTTTATTGCTACTGTCCTTTAGACACATTTGTTTTTCAGTTTATTTTATCATCTAATACCTAAAAGTGTGCCAAGTAAAATATAACTTTAAAAACTAATCCATCTCTGTCATGTCTTGTAGCCCTTTTATATAGACTAGTTTGGTGGTGTTTGGACACGGACACCCCACTGTCTTTTTCTTGTTTTTTTTTTTGTTTTTTTTTTTTCTGAATTTACAGCCAGGGTGCTCCAATCAAAATTTGGGGTTTTAATCATCAAATTCTTGAAGTGTGGTTGATACATATCTTTTTGCTGTATTTAGATGGATTTTCGTAATGATGTATTATCATCTGTCAATATCAAATTGGGTGTTTTTAACACCGGGGTATGAGTATCATGTTTTGAGATGAGAAGGTATCGTATTTTAAAAGCTGTTGTATGATTGTGTTTCATATTTCTTAATCTGCAGCAGCTTGTTTAAATGTAGTTTTTCTTATTGTGTTTAAAAGTGCATATTGCCTTTAATATAAATGAAAATGCAAGTTAAATATGCTCAACACATCAAGTTAAGCATAAGATATACAGATAAAAAAATTGTAAGCATTTTTACTACCACTAATTTATTTTTCAATTTTTTGTCCTTGGTTTTCACTGCCCTGAATCTAGATGTTTTCCTGCTCCATAACACCAAGTTTAATGAAGGGCTTTGCACCATAGTCTCGTCATCAGCAGCATGTCCCAGAGCTTAGGACCAACTGCTGCAAATGAGCAATCACCCAACTTTTTTTCATTGTCTGTGGAAACTCTTAACAAATTTTGGCCTGGTGAATGGAAAGTTCTTCTGGGTTGACGGATATTTAAAACATTGTGGAGATATGAGGGAGCAAGGCCATTTGTAGCACTAAATACAAACGCAAACAAGCCACACCCACATTTCTGACTTCCTGGTTAAAGCGAGGGGCAAAGGCATCAACACCTGGGACAAATGAGGAAACTGCTACTGGAGGACTTGAAAGAAGCAAATACAATGCACTCAGTTTTACTCCCATTTGAACAGGAAGTTTTGTGACAGCCAGAGTTTGTCATCTATGCATCTGTGGATGGATTCCAGGGCATTTGATGCAAAAAGGAAAAGGCTTGATTGGCAGATAGATTTGCAGATCATCTGCATGCAGGTGAAAAGGGACATTATGACTGGAAATTATTGATCCTAATGGCAGCATGTATAATGAAATTAAGACAGGGCCCAAAATGGATTCCTGTGGCACACCAGAAGTCAAGGGTGCTGAGGAAGAGGCAGCACAAGACCCTGCAGGCCAGCCTGCTGATCCGGGCGTTTCAGGAGGACTGACTGGTCAACAGTGTCAAATGCTGCAGTGAGGTCCAGCATCACTAGCAGGGAAAGGAGGATGTCGTTCTGGACCTTCAATAGCGCCGATTCAGTGGTATGACAGTTTCTGAATCCTGATTGGAACTTCTCAAAAATCAGATTTTTCTCCAAAAAAGAGAGCAACTGGGTGACCACACCTTGGATAAAAAAGGTAAATGTAACGCCGATCATTAGTGGCAGACAGTGAATCTGATTGATCGAAGCACCCTTATTTTGGGGATGTTTTGGAGCTACAGCTTTTGTGCTTGGAGCGAGTGAACATTGGTAAAAGACAAAGAGGAATGGTCGTTCTTCCTCCCTCCTGTCCTTTTTGTACAGATTTGGGGCCACAAACATTCAGGTGTTTTTAACAAAACTAAATGTATAAAATCTGTTGAAGTTGTGTGAAGGTTTGCAGGGTTGTGAACATGTTTGTGCTTTAACTGACCAGTGTTTGACAGGGATTAATACCTATATTTTATTCCTCTAACTGAATGCTTTGTTCTCTCCATCTTGCCAAGGTCCCTCCTCCTCTTCATCAGCACTACTGCCCTGGTCTCCAGCACAGGGAAAGATGGGGCAACTTTTAAATGCAGCCTTTTTAATTACTAATCACCAATTCACCTATTTAAAAGACAGTATGAGAGACAAATTGCTACTTGCCAGGAGCAGCTTGAGTGCCTCAAACCTTAAATCAATATACTTATTTAGCACTTTTCTATACTTGTTAACCTCTGGTAATACTTAACTTACTTTGTACTATGATGTCAGCCTTTAAAACCAGATTTTGGTTTGTGTTGTGAACCCAGCTCCCCAGGTGCCGCCTCCTGCGTCCCGTAACGGTGGACGGGGTGCGCCTCCTCCACCACCCCCGTATCGCGGCCACAGCACTGCGCTTTCTGAGCCCCACAGCCGAGCGGGAAAACCACCTCCTCCTCTCTCTTCTTCTTCCTCCTCCTCCATCACCTCAACCTCCGTTACTCCAGTCGGACCACCTCCTCCTCCCCCGCCCATCCGGAACGGGCATTCCTCCAGCTCCTCCTCTAAATCCATCATAGGTGAGTTGGGACGTTGACACATTAATTAACCCTCTACTGCTCAAGTGCAGATGACAGAAATCCTGTTGGTTTTTTGATGCATTTAAAATTTAGATACGCAATTTAACTTTATGCTGTGAATAAACTGCATCCAAATTAAAGAACGGCTACACAAAACTGAAGTTGAACTGATGAGCAGTGGTTAAAGTTTGTGTTTTAATACCTCAGAATATAACCTGGTGCACCAGAAACACCCCTCATTTTGGCATAACTGTCTGCAGGCTATTTGATAGAAAACGAATGAATTCCTGTGGAAATACTCAAAACCCCTAATGAGATATAACGACTTCTGCCTTATGTTTTCTTCCTGAAGTACATTGAAACCTCGACTTCTGCTCTAATTACCAGACAGGCCGCTGTGTGTGTGAGGAAGCTGAGAAACTGAGTAACAAACACGGTCAACAAAGTACAAGCTTTGAAGGGTGGTTCTACACGTTTCCTGAGCTATGTTTTATTTAATGTAATCAAAGAGAGAAACCCTCCAGCTCTCAGAAGATGCACGCAATGATTGAGTTGCACCACTGGAGGATAATAACGCGTCCCTTCGACAAATCCTTTCTCTGTTTGACAAAGTTGTAAAAACAGCATCATTATTTGGTCAAACTGATTAGATTAGAGGTTTTTTCTCAGCAGTTTTTGCTGGCAAAGGTCTGATCCATTTACCAAAGTAAAAACAAAAAAAAAGTTGGCAATTGTGGATGTTTGTCAGAGTTGTAGTTATTTAGGGCTGGTTTATATACTATATTCCCTCCAAGTTCTGCACTCTGTACATGCCTTTACTAAGTCCTGCAAAACTAAGCCTCAATGACAGAGAATGTAAATATCAAACAAATGGTCACCTACGTGTGCAGATGTTGTTCATCTGCATTACAGGAGTTGCCATCACTTCTAAAGGCATCTCTTTAAAACGCTAGCTGCTGCTCTGCTGTAGAAATATTTTGTTTGTGATCTTAATATGATACAGCTGACAGTGGTGAGTTGACATGAATAGTCAAATACCCTCCTGCAGCTATGCAAACAGGGAGTTTTGCTTCCCGTTTCACCTCACATAACACCTGAGGCGGTTCCTAGACTACCTTCGGTTCACACATTTAATGTGCAGAATTTATGATGCAAATAACTTCAGCTTTGAGTCTGTGGTGCATTCAGTCATTCATGTGAAAAGGTAAACCAACAAAATGCACTGCTACAGCGTTAGTGTAGGGATGTGTACGAGTTTGGCATCCAAGTGATGACGTATGGAACTGGTGCTGGGTCGCTCAGGGAGAGAGATCACTCTGATTGGCTGTTCAGCAAAGCAAACGAGATGCATAAACCTGCCTGTCTTTAACTCAGATTTTTTTGTGTGTATGAAAGCTTAATTTCTTTATGAATAAAAGTACAAAATTATCTATATGAGGGGTTAGATAAAACTGATACGAGTGCCAGTTGTTGTAATGGGATAATTGAACTGTCTGGTCTCAAGAGTATGTAGAAACAAGCGCAGACCTTCTTGTTATGTCTGGATGCTGCATCGCTCTGTAGAGGACCTGGACGAACTTCTGCTCTGCTCAATTTACCGGCTGTTTCCTCCTCCACATTTACTTCTCCAGACTCGTGTTCCCCAGTGTGTACCCTTCACCTTTCACTCAGGCTTCCGCTGTACTCTCATAAAACATTTGCTCTTGGATTTCTGCTTCTTTTTTCCCCACTTTAAGTTGTTTTGCAGAAGTCTGAAACAACCTTGTCAAATGTCGCAGTGAATGTAAAGCCAGATGTGATCCTATCACTACTGCAGCTTGTATTACTCAGCTTGTTTTACTTCACAGCGTCCTGCTGGCCTTGTGACATCATTGGACAGACTCTGAAGACAAATCTGTCTAGATAAAGAGTTATAAGAAATGTTTATGGCCGGGTTTGTATGACCTGTGGCGTAAACACACTTTGAGGTTGTCATGACAAAATGACTAGGTTTAATCAACAATAAATATGACATAAATGCAGTCCTCATAGTAGTTCCTGACAGTCATTTTGGATTGTGTTCAGTTTTCCATGCCACCCTTACACATTTCCTACTGTTGGCCTAAATTATAATTTCCTTTGCTCACAGTCTGTTTTGATTGCAGTGTAGTAACTTTGTTTCCTAATCATGTTCTTTCTTCCCTCAGATGAGTTTGAATCCAAGTTTAACTTTCATCCGATTGAAGATCTTCCACCTCCAGAGGAGTACAGGCCCACTAATAAGATCTATCCCAGCAAAAGCAACAAGGGTATGAATGCACGTACCATTTACACTGTTTACTCTGAGAAGTTTGTTTTACTTTCGCTTGCGTCTCCATGCTGCTCATGGACACCGCACTGTTGTTACGATCTTTGAATATCTTATAAACAGCACATTTTCATCTGAACATGATAAATCAAGGCTGTTAATTTTTCTGGTCTGTGTATCGTTCCAATAGCTGATAAATATTATTATTATTATTATTACTATTATAGCTAGAAAAAACCCCACTTGTGGAAGGGTAAAAATCTTTTTTGCGATATATTAAAAGATTTTGTTAAATGTGTTGTCATTAGGAACGTTTTCTATTTGCAGTTACAATTTGATTAATTTTAAGACACCACTTAGGATGTTGCTCATTTACCTCCTCACACACACACACACACACACACACACACACACACACACACACACACACACACAGACACTTCATGTGTATTACACATGACCCTCTTTATGTGAAACCTAACTATCATCAAACACATCTGCAGGAGCCTGACGTCCCTGTGAATCTTTAGCTGTCAGTAGATCATATGTCAGGAGACATATTTTCCTAAGTTGTCCAATTCTTAAAGAACCAAAATGCCATCAGCTATAATATTACCAGATAGACCAGGAGGACAAATGTATGATCTAGAAGTAGTGTCAAGTATGTGCATGTGCTCGCAGCCAGTTTTATTGTTTTCATCGTTGTCAGAGCAGCAGAGTAGGTGATGTCTTCTTACAAATGAATCATTACGTCGTGTCTCTCCTGCCCTCAGCCATGGTGAGAGGAGCTCCTCCAGCACCGCCAGTGGCCAGGTGAACACACCTAAGCTCAGGACTTTACCTCTATCGGCCGACCCGATGGACGATTGGAGGGGGAGTGGTGAAGAAGCACTCAGTCACAAACACAAAACACACACTAACACTAAAGCACCAGTCAAAAGCACGGTGGTGAATGCAAACATAAAGGTCTGACACTACTCTGCCGTCACCGTCTGTCTTTGCACAAGAAAGAACAAAAACCACTGGAGGAGGAGGCGAGGAACACACAAGACCTCTCTGACTGTGGCCAAATGACTTCTCCTGATGGGATGCCAAGACCTCCGTTTGACGCAACATATGGGGACCAAATTCCAAACACTTCCAAACTCTGCATTCCAGCATGTTTGTGCTTATTCATAATAACTAGAATAATAGTTCTAGTGAATTCCATCAATCTGAGCAACACTTTATTCTTGTTTTTTTTTTTTTTTTCTATTTTTTTGGGTGTTGGCATTAATTTGTGGGAGGGCAAAAATCAACATTTATGGGTGAAAATTTCAGCAGATGCAGTTTAGTATGTTTTTTTTCTTGGTCTGCCAGTAGCCATCCAGTCGTGCCATGGAAAGGTGCATTTGAACTCTCCCTGTTCTCAAAGTGCCAAATGCGGTGGAGTCGCACCAAATGCCGCAGGTTTTGTCCGAAGTTGTCTGTTGGTGAGATTTTCAAGTTTCTCATTTGCTCCGGGCAAAGCACCGTACTACAAAGCTCTTGTTTCTACATTTGGAGAGGAAATGTTTGTTTTAGACGGCTCACGTTTCCATCTACTGGCGACGTTGCACAGCAGCTTCACTGCAAACTGACTCACTGTGCAGGAAGCTGATGTGATGCGCTCAAAACTTCAGGATTTCAAAAACCTTTAAAGTTAGACGGAGAAGGCGAGGAAATGAAAGCTAGGAATGTTCTGATGATATTTTACGGTGATGTGGCCAGCATCACCGCTCAGGCTGACTGAGGGTCTCTGTGAAAACACTAGCTGGTTTGTTTACTCGACCAAGTTGAGATGATTTTGCTTCAGATCTTCAGAGCAGTTTGGAGGAGTTTACAAGGGATCGGTTCTTTTTCTTTTCTTTTTTTTACAGAAAACTTCCAGGGACATTGATCTACACGCTGTTATTACTTCTGCCTTTGCTGCTGGTGGGCATTCTCTTTTTCTTTTTTAAGGAGGACTGACCGGTCTGATAGAAGCGTCGTTGCTGTTGTTTCGTTGCTATGCAAAGAGCAGTTTGGTTGTAGATGGTAGCAGCTAACAAAGAACACTTAAGTGCCACGTAACTGTTGAAAAGCAGATGGAGGTTCTGTTGTCTCCTCTTTTTTTAATGAACTGTTAAGCTTCACTTTAAGACACTAATGACACCACATTGAACTGACTGGCCCCTGGAAGAAAGAGGACAAAAAGCTGCTGGGGGAGGTCAGATTGTCCTTTTGTCAGCGACGCAGTCTCCTGCTGATTTATGCCTTACATGAAAATCTCTCACCCTCATTGGTACCAGTGCTTTTAATTTGTTTTTCCAGGGGAAGATGATGACAAAGTAAATAAACATGTCTATTTGAAAATGCAATAAATATTGTATATTTACACTAAGGAATATGGTAAACATAGTTATTGATCTATTTTTATGCTGTAAAAAGTTTGTAATATAGGAAAGAAGAATGATTAAGAGTTATAACGATGTCTCGGTCAGCGAGCTCTAGTTTGATAGAGCAGACTTTTGACCGTACGGGGGAATGAGCTGCACATGAGATGTTTGGTGATTTTACCAACACGCGTCAAGGGCATCTGTTTTCTGCAAATCCAGTTGGTAAATGTGCTGAAGGTGAGTGAAGAACGTTGGTAAACATCACCCACCAGTGGACCTGCAGGTCCGTCACAGAAAGACTCACCTTGACACCCGGGTCACCAGTCACATTGGGCTGCTCGTTGCCGCTCTGAAGAGCCAGAACCCCGTGGTCCTTTCATGTTAATCAACTGTTTTTTTTTTTTTTTGTTGTTTTTTTTTTTTTTATTATTTGAAATAATTTCAAATAAATATATTACTATTGTGGGAGGAAAAGGTACCCGATGCATTTGTGTGTTTGTGCTTCTGGCTTAATTTATTTTAATTCTGTTCTTTATTGAGGTATCACAACAACTTAAATCTGCTAGAAGTGGAAGGTGAAGCCCTTGAAATCAGCTACATTTACACATTTATTTTCCTTAAAATGTAATTTGTGATGTTCATTTAAATCATGATAGATGAGCGCAATGTTCTGATGATGTTGATGGTGAAAGACTTGAACATTTGTACTGAACACACCCATGAAACTTCAGATTATTGGAAGGATGTGAACTGAACGCATAGATTAATTACTTCACTGAATGCTAATTAAACTGTCTGCACACTTATAGTCCGATTCGTGAAAACGGTTTACAAGAGATGTGAAAATATGAAAGGCAAACATTTTAGTTTTCATTAGAAGCGTCTGCTGATCTCAACCACCTTTGCAGGACAAGAGACCTTTATTGTGAGATATGTTAATATATAGAAAGTCATAAATATAAATATACTGTAAATATTCAAAGCAATAATGTAAAATGATCTGTTAATTGATATTAGGGGAATGTTTAAAAACCCTAGAACCCAGCAGCACTTTTCATTGTTGGGGTTGTGCAGACGTCATCGTTCAGTTCAAATGTAGTTTTTTTTATTAAGTGCAATTATTTTTTTTTTTTTAAGTATACCTATTTTTGTCCGCTGTCCTTTGTCACAATTAAGTCCTAAAAGAAAAACCCATTTTGTTTCTGTATTGAGACGTTTTGTGCTAATGCATAAACAAGAATATAAAATACCACAAAAGGAATATTGCATATATGAGGATCAGGGCACAATAAAAGATACTTTTCTAAAAATCCATTTATTTTCTAATAGGTTCCTGCATGCGTCCAACTCATTTTAAGCCATGTAGCTGCTGCATATGTCAGATATCAGAGCCTGTTTAGTTTCGGTAGTGAGACGACCCTGAAGATGCTTCATTCATCAAAGATGCCGGCTGCAGCCACAGAAGACTGTTGAGAACAAGTACTCTACTGCATCAGAGCATCTGTAGATCTCGTCGCCCTGCTCTGCACCGAGCCACCGCCACCACAGGCTCACGTGCTGCTGCTGCAGGAACATCCCATGACATTTCAGCCTCCCCCGACTTCCACACAGATTATGCAGAGCACAGCAAGTAACACCACAAAGTTCACCAGTTGGCAGTGACAAGTCTTTTTTTTCAATAGTTTTGACATCATTTGAGGATTTAAAATCTATCTCTAATTTCCCCAAAAGATAAGACGTATCTTCATTTTTTAATAAAAAAATTACAAAATCTGTTTTCTTTCTACAATATCAGGTATGTGTTTTCTGTGGTTTACGGTTAATGAAATACTTGAGACCAGTAGGGGGCGATAAAAACTTGAACTTTATTTTATGTCTTCTAAAACTTTAGAATTATTTAATAGTTATTATAAACAACAATTTCCCAATACTTTTAATTTATAAAATCTATACAAAGTAAGCAATGCGCCTTTCATTATTACGTATATTTCAGTGTTATTTATAAGAAAATGAACCTTACTAATAGTACTGCTATAAATAGTAGTTGTAGTTTTGTAGTTGGTGATAACGTCAAATATTTTACAATATAAATATTATAGAATTCATATAATGTATATGTTCATTGTTTAGGATGCATAGTCAGTGAGAGAGGCTGGAGGAACATGTAACATGTATCTGAGAGCTGACAAGTAAAACTAGAATGAGTGAAAGTCGAGATAAAGACAGAAAATCAAGAAGCGCCTGCCTATTTAAACAAGGAACACGTACTATTTGACTATACAATCATTATACTGTGTTTTATAGTTTTATCTGGTTTTACAGATATCTAACCCTCCTTTATGAGATGTGCTACTTTAAGATGCACAGTTTGAGAACTTAAAAATTGCATTACACACAAGTGTCACTTGATAAACAATCAATATAGACTGCGCCTGAACAGTATTGAATGTTTGTTGAAAAGAAGTGTGAGCAGACATACTGGCCGTGAGCAGGCAATTGCTTTAAGCATGTCAACTTAGTTTGGTGGACCCATATCCAAGGTCATGCTTTGGAGGATCATGTTTATGTGGAGGAGATGTCGATGCCTCCAACTGGGCAGACAGATCATGTAACACTTCCATCTGTCTCTCCCGCTGGAGCATCTCCTGGTGAAGACTGCATTCCAACTAACATTGCAGAGAGACATCCAGAAAAATATGACCCTGAACAAACACTCTTAAAATAAAGCTGTCAAATGTGGTAAAACATTTCTATTTTCATTCAATAACAGGCAACAATGATTAATCTAACAGTATGATGATATCTGTAACATCCTATAATGTGTAGTACATATTCACACACACAGAACAAACATATTCACTTGTTTACATTTGTCTAATTGCTTTATTTATTTATTTATTTGAAGATATCTTGATATCTTGGGCTGGAAGATGTCACCCGTCATAAAACGGTGACGAGATCCAGAAAAGTCATCACACTGAAATGATGCGTTTCAGCGCCGTTTCATGGAAGAATCAATCTGAACCTAAAGCAGGTCCAGAGATTCCTCACCTCCAACCTCAGATGGGTCACAACCAGCTTCTCCAAAACCTTCAGCACATGTGAGATGAGGGAAACTGGTCTGCTGACTGTTGTTTTCTGCAGGTGAGGTGGTGTTTCCTGCGTTGGCTTTTCAGCCTCAGGGTTGTCGCATCATTTCCTTCCACCTGACATGAACAACTCCAAGTCAGGTGGGAGGGAAAATAGGATGGTTTGACAACACGGTTAGTTGTTTCCTTGAAAACAAAAGAGGTCAGTAACAATTACAATTTACAATGAAGACAACAAAACTAAGCTGAATTACAAAGGAACTAATAATGAGTGTGTCCGAGATGATGCATTTTACTAGAAGGGGAACAAAAAGGGATGAAGTAAAGGAATCTAGTACTTTGTACTGTCTTTAAGCACTTTCACTGTTCTCTTGGACTGTGGGACAGAAACTGGAGCGCCCACAGAAATCCCAGTTGGCTTCTTGTTGTAAAAAGTTAACTAATGTCTCTAATTACTTGAAATTTTTTTTTTTTTTTTTTTTTTTACTGTGGGAGGAAACCAGAGCACCTGGAGAAAACCCAACTTTTTTAAAAGTAAAATTTCACTTCAAATTAAACCAAGTAGGATTCCAGTTTTAGTAGAAGTCCGGGTCCGGTGTTCTAATACAACACATGACGGTCTTTTCCATACATTTTAGAACTGATGAAAAGAACTTGGAGATCCTACTCTTCTTGCGCGGTTTTCTATTTATATGCAACTGATACTTAAGGCATACAAGAACTGCGTTATCAAAAGATGGATCATCCCGTGCCACTGCAGCCTGCAACAGTTTTCTTGGGGAGCCAAACCTCTTGATAAGGTCCTTTGCTAAAACACGTGCAAGATCTTTAACATTTTCTTCCACTATCTCGTGTTGTGGTGACTCCATTTCAGGCATCACGATACACAACAGACGCTCAAATACGGTATCTAATTGTGAAATGTCAACTGAGGGCTTCTTTTCCTTCGAGTATTTTGTAAGAAGTCTGAAAAGTAATGTTGCTACGAGATGATCACTCAAACTCTCCGCTTGGGAGATTGAGCTATCAAATTTCTTCTTCTCTTCAGATGATGATTCTTTAACATGATAAGAGGAACAAGGTAACTTTTCCTCTGAGGTTGGGGTCTCATCTTGCTCGCCTAATTCAGCGACATAAGCGGGAGGTGATTCACTCTCTGCAGGAACTCCTGAAGGCGTAACTACAACAATATCGTCCTGGCGTATTTCACTATCATCATGAGGACCTGATGTAGTCCCCACAATAGAAGGTGTGAAAGACTGGATCCTTGAACCTCTTGATGTCACTGTGACTTCATCACGAGGACCTGATGTAGTCTTTACAATAGAAGGTGTCGAAGACTGGATCTTTGAACCTCTTGATGTCACTGTGACTTCATCACGAGGACCTGATGTAGTCTCTACAATGGAAGTTGTTGAAGACTGGATCCTTGAACCATCACATGGACCTGATGTAGTCTCTACAATGGAAGTTGTTGAAGACTGGATCCTTGAACCTTTTGATGGCACTGTGACTTCATCACGAGGACCTGATGTAGTCCCCACAACAGAAGGTGTCGAAGACTGGATCTTTGAACCTCTTGATGTCACTGTGACGTCATCACGAGGACCTGATGTAGTCCCCACAACAGAAGGTGTTGAAGACTGGATCCTTGAACCATCACGTGGACCTGATGTAGTCTCTACAATGGAAGTTGTTGAAGACTGGATCCTTGAACCTTTTGATGGCACTGTGACTTCATCACGAGGACCTGATATAGTCGCCACAGTAGAAGTTGTTGAAAACTGCACCTTTAAACCATCACGGCGACGTGATGAAGTGGCAGTTGCAGCTGATCGTAACTTTACTGTAACAGCTTCAGAAACTTCTCTGGGTGGTTTTAACATTCCTGTCAAGAAGTTTTCTATGTCGTTCAGCGCTCCAGTAACTCTCTCACTATAAGATACCTCCACTGACGCCTTCATCACCCACAGTATTATTTGCTGTAGGAACCTCTCCACTGCATCCTCTGTGATAGCGTACATCATCTCAGGAGCAATGTCGGTTTCATCCAGCATGCTTCTGACTTTACAAATCACAGAGTCTGACAGCGATTTCCCCAGCCTATTAAGAGGCAGCTCATATGTGCAATCAGGCATCCACTGACTGCAAAGTCTGTGAGTCAGCTCCTTAGAAAACATCTTGATTTGATTGAGGGATGAGATGTTCTCATGGCTGAGGTCTCTGGCGTTGCTTGACTCTTTGATAGTTCTATAGAAATTCAGGATATCCAGTTCGAAAGTGTTAAAATTGAACAGAGAATATTTCTGTGCGATTACATTGATCTTTGTTTTCTTCTCCAATAAACCGTCTGATTGGATGTTTTCAGGCACCTTACCTGGTAAATTTAAGACATCCTCTCCGAACTGAGGGGGACTTGAGCTGCGTTTAATATTTACAATGAATTTGTTGTATTTTGTGTCAAATTCCTCTCTCAGCTCTGAAATCAGATTTTCAAATTGTTTCCTGGCAAATGTTAGGAAGTGCTGTTCCAGATCCTTTGAACACGTGGTGTTTAAAAGGAAATAGTTTTTCACCTCACCGACCACCACGCTCATGTCTAAAGTTATAGAGGAGATCTTTTAGATCTGCCAAAAAAGATCTTCTTACGACTTTTAAGGTGTTTCATGAGCATGCCCACGATTTTAGTGGCTGCTCTCTTTGTTTCTGTAAAAGAGGTGACGGGAAGTTCGAAAATACTTTCATCCTCTAATGCGACGTTTTGTGACTCCGTAGCCCATTTTGTGAGGATGTCAGCGATTCCTTCGATGGCCCGAGGGACATTTATGGGAGATTTTCCATCAGAAGGCCCTGCTTTGCTCATGCAGTTGAGCTTAAGCAAGTTCACTTTAATGCATTTTGCAGCTTGAGACACCATGCGGCCAAGGCGCTTTATATTTGAGATAAAGCCCGTCACGTAACAATCTACGTCCAATCCCATGTTGTCACAAGTAGTGGATTTAGCAACACTAATGCAAGATTGCACCTTCTCCTCAATTTCCTGTTCCACCAGTTCTGTCAGCTCTTCTGCAACTTCAATTTGGTCCACTGGGATGTCGAGGACCTGAGAGATACTTTTGGGTAGGGACTCTCCCAGCTGAGGCTTGATGGTATCCACAGATGTGAAATCTCGTATGTGTTGTTGCACCATTGGCAGGAAAACCCTCAAAATCTCTGCTGACACGGTTTGTACAATTTCACTTATCATGTCAGCTAGAATAGATTGTATTTCTGGGACCAGCTCGCCGGCTGCCATCATGGTCCATTGTGTGGGTGTAAGTTTGTTTAAATGTTTCTTGAGAATAGGTTTCAGGCTCTCCTCTGAGACCAGATAACTTTTTTCTTGTTGTTGTTGCATTTTTGGTTCTTTGGTTTTGGTTCGTTTTGAGTGCAGTGTACCTGCAATGGATCTTGCTGCGTACTCTTGCTGTTCCAGAAGAGAATGAAAACCTCTCATGCACCCACATGTATATATACCCCCGTATTGACGTCATTTACGTCAAACGAACGTGCGTCATGACAAACGATACTTGCTGGAACTTGCAAAAGGAGAAGCGCACGAGACTAATGACGTCATCCGTTGCTGAAGCGCTGTGGTTCGTGGAGCTGTTTTCTCATCGAATCAACACGTGACACGGGAATTCTTACGTAAGCGTCTACCGGGCGGTCCGCAGCTGTTTCCAAGACAACGTGACAACAACATGAAATCACGTGATCCGCTTCCGAAGTGCCTTCGGTCGTGTTCGGAGATGTTCTGGCCTGAAACCTCAGATGGTGTCCGAGTCTTCTTACCTGCTCAGTGGACAGGTTGCCTCCATACCAGCTAATGTTCTGAAATGTGAGCTGAGACTGAAATCAAAGAAAACATTTCATTCTGGAGAAGACCACCTTTGATCTGCTCAGTTTCCAGAGTGCTGCTGAAAGAAGATGCAAAGCAGTGAAAAATATGACCCCTGAACAAAAACTCTTAAAATGAAGCTGTCAAATGTGGTAAAACATTTCCATTTTCATTCAATAACAGGCAACAATGATTAATCTAACAGTATGATGATATCTGTAACAGCCTATAATGTGTAGTACATATTCACACACACAGAACAAACATTCACTTGTTTACATTTGTCTAATTGCAGTTTTTTTCATTTATTTATTTGACCTGAACATACATCAAAATGAAGGTTAATCAATTTTCCTCCAAACTTCCACCTGTACACATCTGTATACACACATTATATGAACAAACTTCAGTTTACATGTACATATATTTATACTTTCACCCATTTATATTTCTGTATCTTGTGAAAATGACCTCTTATATTTGCTTTTAAATTGTATTAAATTTTGACTTTGTTTGAACTCCTCATCTAGCTTTTATATCTATTACATTCTTTATCGACCAAATAATCATTCAAACTTCAGTACACAAACACAGGCTATAACAACATTTAAAAAGAAAGAAACAGTTTTTTGCAAATTAAGTGAGAAAGTAAAAAGCACTGGAAGTAAACATATGTCCTGAAAAGAGGTTCTGACTGTGTTCCTTCTGTGCTGTCTGTGTCAACTAGGTGTCAGCGGTGACGTTCAGCAGCCTCAACACTTCTTCAAACAAGAAGGAGTGAATGTTACTTTTCAATGTCGTCTTCATCCACCGAAGAACTCGTCCAACTCTGCTGTTGACTGCAAACAAGTTGATGAAAACGTCACAACCAAGGCCATCGTCAACAACATTATCCACTCTTATCGAGCAGGACAGGAGCATCCCCATCCACAGATGCATGAGTACATCAACAGGACAGATCTCAACCTTGAAGACCACACGAGGAACTGTGTCTGTGACGATAACGCAGCTGCATACATCTGACAGCGGGAACTACAGATGCTCCATCCCAAATCAACAACGACAAAGAGCTTTTGTATTTCAATTTATGGTGTAAAACCATGGAAAAGCTAAATGAGGAGTTAAAACAAAGTCAAAATTCAATACAATTTAAAAAGAAATGTAAGAGGTCATTTTCACAAGATACATTATTTCTGAAGCTCTTTCAGGTTTTCCTCCATTTTCATCTTTGCCTCATTGTTTTCTGTTTTCTCCAGCTGCAGTTTTCCTCTCTCCTCCTCCAGCTGTTTCCTTTCAACCGCTCTTTATCCTCTTTATTGGTTGTAGTTGTGCCAGACTTACTCAACTTCATATTCTAATGCCAAGTTACTTTTTTTGGAGGACTACGCACAAGCCCATGTGGTGGGTGGAATTTCCTTGTCTCTGCTTTGAAGAGATCCGTGCAGACGGATGCTGATGTGCTTTTATAAATGGATGTTAAAGCTGTGCTGAGTTCTGGGAGCTCACCGTGGTGCTGAAACCAAACTAGCTCATTGAAGGACCAATAGACACTTCCATACTGCCTTGCAAAGAACAAGTGAGGAGCATTGTAAAACCAGAATACTACAGTATATTAACATTGTCTTAATATATCAGTAACCTGTGTTCTAATCTACTGCTGTGAAAGGCTCTACTTGACCTGGTTGAATTGTAATCTGTAAAGAACACCTTTCAGATTGAAACTGTAAAGCCTCTGTGAATGAGATGAACAATGATCAACAAAATGAGATGGTTACAGCTCTACTCAGAAGGCGAGTTCACGTAGAATAAGTGACAACTTTAAATTTTTCCATTCTGATGCTGCTTTTTTCAGATACTGTTTCTGAGACTGCAAATGTGTCTCCATCAGTGATCCTGCTATGTCATCCTATAAACTTTAATGCATTCATTAACATAACCGTCTACTTATTCTTTTGGTACATTAGTTTTCCAGGGGGGTTGAATGTTGTTCTAAATGAATTATAAGGTTGTTTCTGCCTGTAAGAATCTGATCTTATTTTCCAGAGGTTAAATCTAACACACTAGCAGGCTGTGTGTGTCATCGCTGAAGAAGCAGGATTTTTGTTTGCCAGCAGTCGTGTTTCAGGAAGAGACTGTCGATGTCTGCAAATGGATTTTGTATTGTATTGTAAGTTTACTTTGTGTGAATGCAAAATTCATTTAATCCAACATTTCACTTTGAACCAAAATTGTAGTAAATGCAACAGTTTGATTTGACGCCAACTTGCGTTCTTTATCACCGTACTTTCTTTATTTGTCTTCACTCAAGACTCCCTGTTTCTGGTAGAAGATACTGGCTGATGTTGGGGCAGGTGGTGAAAGGATGCAGGTTCATGTCAGGTTGGGATGGTTTTCACATCATTTTGTGATCAACGTACTTGCCAACATAATCCGTGTCGTTTCTTGGAGTCACTGGGTGGCACCTTGGTCCAAGTGACCAGACCAAGGCTGATTTGTCCTGGAGCTGTGTCCGAGTGGGGATCTACTGCCCCCTCTGCTCTCCTACAGTTACAGGTTGCTTTAGTCAGAAGGAAAGTCTTTACAGTGTTAAAAAGTTAATGCAGGGTGACTTGGCCCTTTCAAGGCGATAAGGGTCAGACAAGCTCTCTGAGGAGCTGAGGGCCTTCACTCTGACTTGGGCCATTTTGACCCGAGTCTTAGCGCCTTGCAAGAGTTAAAGTCCTGGTCCAGATGGTCCGTCAGCAAGCTGACACTTATAACTTGATATGGAAATGAGCTGTTCTCTGAAAGCTCTGAATATGAGGAAAACTAATCTAAGAAAGAAAAAGAGTCATAAAGGGAACAAGAGAAGGATACAAGCATCCGAGAACAGGCTCTAAGATAAACCTGCACTTGCCACTTTATTAGGTGGAGAATGACCTCACCTGTAATTTGACAAGTCGATGCACCTTTCAATGACCAGCTGGAGCCCAAAGTGATTAATATCACATGACATTTGTGATTTATTAAGAGAAAAATATTTTGTCTATAAATGATTCAATCAAATGTACAATGATGAACATTTATCTGAGACTTGGTATAAAGTCAACCAAGAGTCACATTAAGACGATTAAAGCCACTCAAAGGTCGATTATATTCAATATTACTGCACACAGGTCAAATTTTATTATATTACAAGAGCTATTTTTCACAATAAGAATCATTTATTATGCAGGGATGAACAAAATGTTTTAAATAAATAAATAAAAAAAAACACTTTTGGAAACAAGCCGAGAAAAATGTCATGTCTAGAAATGATGGAGTCATTGGGTAACAAATGTGACCTTGTGTGGATGTAATGAAATCCTGTTTGTGTGGTTTAAAGCCCTCCTCACAAGTAGTTTAAAGTCAGTCTGTTGCCGTGGTAACTCCATGATTTCAGACCGTTAACTTTGGGTCTGACCTGTTTGGGAGATGTTCTTCTACAAACCTGGTTTCTGTCTCTCACACTAACATGTTTTATTCCCTCCATGTGTTAAATCACATGTGTTGGATCAGATGTTTTGAGAGGTGACTTAAGGTTTTACTCCGAGGTTAAAAAAAAAAAGAAAATCTCTATTAAAGTTATATTACTCAGGGGAAATGCTCATGGTAACTAAAACTTCTGTCTTTTTTGTACAGCAGCAGTCTTAACATATTCTCTGTGACTATAGAAATACTGATGAAAAAAGAAGAATGTCTTTATGAATTCATTTATAGATCAGCACGATCCAATAGAGACGTATTCAATAACTGGATGGAGGAAAAATGTCTGGAAGTCAATCAATAAGTATATTGATCTGTGGGGATTCAATATTGATCTTCTAAACCCAAACAAACATAAAATGACAGAAGAATTTATTAATACCATGTACAGTCTGAGCCTGTATCCTAAAACCACCAGGTCCAGTGGCATTACATCGCACTGTGCAACCTTAATTGATAATATATTCACAAATGTCTTAGAGAACAGTTGAACTAGTGGAATATTAATAAAGGACATAACTGATCACTTACCAGTGTTCAGTCTATGATTGCAACTATAAAAAGATGATCAAATCATCAGAGCAGAGTACAGACGGGTTGGGACAGAAAACCTCTGAATATAAAAATATATAAAATATATATAATATAAAATATTTAAATGAAAAATAAACAGTTACCCTCAGTATTTTACAGATAACAACCAGAATATCATTAATATGACGGATGTTGTAAATAAATGTGTCATTTTGCGAACGCCGGAGCAAACTTAGCAGAAAAAACACCTGCGTCAGAAACTGTATCAAAGTAAAACTAGTTCAATGTTTCTCAACCAGAGAAAGAAATCACTGATATTGTTAATAAATGCAAAAACAACGATGGTCTTGACATGAATAAACAGTGTAATTGAGGGCATCTCTAAACTATTAACTTACATTTGCAATCTGTCATTTCAAACGGGACAATTTCCCAACAAAATGAAAAAAGCAAAGATCAAACCAAAGTACAGAACTGGCAACAATCCCTCTTCACAAATTACAGGCCTGTCTCTCTTCTCCCTCAGTTCTCCAAAATCCTGGAAAAACCTTCCAATGAGAGACCAGGAAGATTCATGGACAAACACACACTACTCAACACCAGTCGATGTGGATTCAGATCAAAGCGCTCAACATCACCGGCCGTAACTGACCTCACTGAAGAAATGACCAATATCACAGTTATATCACGCTATATAAATACAATTGGATTAAATATATACATATGGACATAAACACATACCCAAATGTACACATAGAAACACACATTTATGTGCATGAAAGTTACCTGTAAAACCGGACAAGTTCAGCTTCTGACAAAAATAATTATTTTTATATACATTTTTTGGCCAAAGAATAAATGAATAAACCTAAGAGACCTGAACATACATCAAAATGAAGGTTAATCAATTTTCCTCCAAACGTCCACCTGTACACATCTGTATACACACATTATATGAACAAACCTCAGTTTACATGTACATATATTTATACTTTCACCCATTTATATTTCTCTATCTTGTGAAAATGACCTCTCATATTTGCTTTTAAATTGTATTAAATTATGACTTTGTTTTAACTCCTTATTTAGCTTTTCCACAGTTTTACGCCATAAATAAACACAAAAGCTTGTTCTTGTTGACAAATCTTTAGGTTTAAATGACCCCTTAAATTATATCCCCTTCTCTTTCAGAAAACATTTTCTGTTTGTGCTCAAGTAACAATTCTTTAGAAGCCATGAACATAATTTGAGCCATTTTAAATTCCACCACATCTTGAAATGTAAGAATTGTAGATTTTAAGAATAATGGGTTTGTGTGCTCATAAAAACGGACATAATGAACGATTCTGATGCTCGTTTCTGTAGGATACTCAGTGGTTGTTAAGAGCTTTTGTAATTAATTCCCCAAACCTCTGAACAGTATGTTAAAAATGGCAGAATCAATGAGTTATACAGAATATGAAGTGATTTATTGTTCTGGACTCCAGCCTGGACATGTGGGTTATTATTTATATGGGTTACCATATAAAAACTCAATAAACATTTAAGCTTTTGCACTATATACGGACAAAGCATTTGTATTTCATAAAAAATGTAAATCTTTATCTCATCTGCCTTAACTAAAGTCTAGATATTACATAAGAGGTGTGTCATTGCACCCAAGTCCACCCAGATCTTTTTGGTTGTGGTTACCTGCAGGTTACTGTTAAAACTTTAGTTTGGTTTAAACGACCAGTAAGAACATCACTTTGATTTTACTGAGATCATCTACGTTCATGCTGCTGATTTGATCTCATGTCACTCACGCAGCTTCTGATAAAAGAAACAACCCTGCAAAAACTTCAGGGTAACTGTGACTTCCAAATAAAGTAGACAGCTTACCCGCGTCGTTTCCAGTCTGGGGCACTAATGCACAAACAAGCACAAACCAGAACGTGTTGTGAAAGTTAACATCACATCTAATGGTAAAAGACAGATATTCAACATGCCAAGAAGATAGAGAAATGGAAGATTTACTGTAAATAAGCCACGTTACTAGAATGGACAAAACATCTGCATGACCCAAACGACTTATATGTAACTGCACGAGCACTTCGGTAATCATTTATATAGACAGTTTTTATAGTCCATAAAGCACATGATGAACAACAGGAAACTGAAAAGAACATTCTCAGTGTTTAGACCAGAGTTTAGTGAGGAGACTGCGTTTCCTGGAGCAGGATAGGTTTGATATGGACTGACACATGAGCCAGAACCGTCCAAACAAAACAATCCCAAACACAAGAATAAATGAAAGAAAAGAAAAAAAAAATAGGCTTTCAGTCAAAATTATTATTGTTATCATGTAGAGTAATATAATATCTATATTTATATTTGAATAGCCTAAATATAGTTTTCCTGCATTCTTCTTGCAGCACGTTTAGAGTTGTCAGGCTCTGATGTTTGAGGAGCTGGATCCATCAGAGACACTGTGCTGGTCTCTACATGAATCTACTGTGACACAACAAAAACAAGAAAACACAATATGAGTTTGTTTTTGTTTCAATAGTTGACGTTGTGTGACCCATAAGACAAAAAGGTTAAATAAATCAAAAACCAAACAATTACCAACCCACAAGTTCCAGTGATTGTTGTTGACCAGCACAAAAGACAGAACAGCATCTTCAGCATCCAAGTTTACCTGAAAGGGCCTGAAATGAAACTGATGGAAGACAGCAAAACCTGCAGTCTTCAAATGACATCTTCATCGTTCACTTCTGACATCATCATCACTGTTCTCGTGTCATTTAAATGTGCTTACAGTAGTTGGATATACTTCATTTTTTGTATCAAGACTTGTCGATTCTCGGCTATTTTATCACTTTGAATTGTGTGTTGTATGAATGTGAACATCTGACTCACATTTTTCACCCAAATCCAGCAGAATCCATCATGAACACAATACGCACACATCTTAAAAATTACCTTTGGTAGACTCTGACAAAAGGACACCTGCTGTGTAATGGTTCATCAAGTAGATGGTGTCACAGATTTATTTAAGGCGCAGCGACATGAAACAGGCCCTTGATGATCTGTCTCAAGAAAACACAGTGATTGGTTGGTTACTGCACATTGTCAAATTAAAGAACATTTCTTTCCAGAAACTAACTCAATTACCACTATATAAACCTTTTTTTAATTCTAATCTTACAAATACAGATAAATGTCCAGTACAAACAGGAAATTTCAGATAATAACTCACCTCCCCTGTCAACGCTGGTGTGGTGGAAGTGAGCGTAGTTCAGAGTGACGGATGACGATGGAGGGGAGCGCTGCAGCAACCACTTCAGTGTCGGGGTTTTTCCACAGTGATGTCAACTGCAAATCCGACGTGATAAGAAATAAATGTATTGGCTGTAATAAAATAAAGTTCAGTATAGAAACACCTGCCTTTCATATGAAACCAGGCTTCCAGTTATGTTGCAGCCGTGATTTCTTCTGTGGGTGTCTTCTTCAACACAGTAAAAATACCTGCTGACTCCACTTGTTGCAGCTTCGGCAGTCTTTCCTCTTCGCAGGTACTTTGCTGATCTCACCTGTTTTTGATCTTCTTGGTGTGTAATGTCGCCAAAGCGCTTCACAACAGAGCATATTACTTCGTCTGCAACAGACTCTTAGTCCTTTTGCCCCATCTTGTCTGCTGTCATCTTCTCCTTGCAGGGAAGCTGCTCTAAATCCTTCTTTGTGGAGTCAAAGTCTCCACCAGGGTCTCTTCCACTTGGTCCCTTCCAGTCCCGTGTTCCTTTTTTTTTCAGTTGTTTCAGCTTTATATTTTTCTGAATGTTGCTGTTTGTCAGTTATTTCCTCAAACACATGTGTATTATCCCTGTGAATGAATGAGCATATAAATACTTTTGATGAATTCTTTAATATTTATATATAAAATATTTCTGACATTATCACCAACTACAAAACTACTACTTATAGCAGTACTATTAGTAAGGTTCATTTTCTTATAAATAACACTGAAATATACGTAATAATGAAAGATGCATCACTTACTTATAAATTAAAAGTAATGGGATATTGTTGTTTATAACTATTAAATAATTCTAAAGTTTTAGAAGACATAAAAGAAAGCTTAAGTTTGTATCGCCCCCTACTGGTCTTAAGAATTAATTAACCGTAAACCACAGAAAACACATACCTGATATTGTCGGAAGAAAATATATTTTGTTTGTTTCTTCGTAAAAGAAAATGTGAATTTTTGAACATAAAATCTTTGATTTAAAGAAATGTAATTTTTTAATTAAAAAAATGAAGGTGCGTCTTATCTTTTGGGGAAATTAGGGATAGATTTTAAATCCTCAAATAAAGTCAAAACTATTGAAAGAAAATACTTGATATCATTGCCAAGAGTGACTCTTTGTGTGTGTGTGTGTGTGTGTGTGTGTATATATATATATATATATATATATATATATATATATATATATATATATATATATATATATATATATATATATATACAAAACATTGGAACTTTCTTTTGACTATACAATCATTATACTGTGTTTTATAGTTTTATCTGGTTTTACAGATATCTAACCCTCCTTTATGAGATGTGCTACTTTAAGATGCACAGTTTGAGAACTTAAAAATTGCATTACACACAAGTGTCACTTGATAAACAATCAATATAGACTGCGCCTGAACAGTATTGAATGTTTGTTGAAAAGAAGTGTGAGCAGACATACTGGCCGTGAGCAGGCAATTGCTTTAAGCATGTCAACTTAGTTTGGTGGACCCATATCCAAGGTCATGCTTTGGAGGATCATGTTTATGTGGAGGAGATGTCGATGCCTCCAACTGGGCAGACAGATCATGTAACACTTCCATCTGTCTCTCCCGCTGGAGCATCTCCTGGTGAAGACTGCATTCCAACTAACATTGCAGAGAGACATCCAGAAAAATATGACCCCTGAACAAACACTCTTAAAATAAAACTGTCAAATGTGGTACAACATTTCTATTTTCATTCAATAACAGGCAACAATGATTAACAGTATGATGATATTTGTAACATCCTATAATGTGTAGTACATATTCACACACACAGAACAAACATATTCACTTGTTTACATTTGTCTAATTGCTTTATTTATTTATTTATTTGAAGATATCTTGATATCTTGGGCTGGAAGATGTCACCAGTCATAAAACAGTGACGAGATCCAGAAAAGTCATCACACTGAAATGATGCGTTTCAGCGCCGTTTCATGGAAGAATCAATCTGAACCTAAAGCAGGTCCAGAGATTCCTCACCTCCAACCTCAGATGGGTCACAACCAGCTTCTCCAAAACCTTCAGCACATGTGAGATGAGGGAAACTGGTCTGCTGACTGTTGTTTTCTGCAGGTGAGGTGGTGTTTCCTGCGTTGGCTTTTCAGCCTCAGGGTTGTCGCATCACTTCCTTCCACCTGACATGAACAACTCCAAGCCAGGTGGGATGGAAAATAGGATGGTTTGACAACACGGTTAGTTGTTTCCTTGAAAACAAAAGAGGTCAGTAACAATTACAATTTACAATGAAGACAACAAAACTATGCTGAATTACAAAGGAACTAATAATGAGTGAGTCTGAGATGATGCATTTGACTTGAAGGGGAACAAAAAAGGATGACGTAAAGGAATTTGTACTGTCTAAAAGCACTTCCACTGTTTTTTACTGGAGCGCCCACAGAAATCCCAGTTGGCTTCTTGTTGTAAAAAGTTAACTAATGTCTCTAATTACTTGAATTTTTTTTTTTTTTTTTTTTTTTACTGTGGGAGGAAACCAGAGCACCTGGAGAAAACCCAACTTTTTAAAAAGTAAAATTTCACTTCAAATTAAACCAAGTAGGATTCCAGTTTTAGTAGAAGTCCGGGTCCGGTGTTCTAATACAACACAAGACGGTCTTTTCCATACATTTTAGAACTGACGAGAAGAACCTGGAGATCCTACTCTTCTTGCGCGGTTTTCTATTTATATGCAACTGATACTTAAGGCATACAAGAACTGCGTTATCAAAAGATGGATCATCCCGTGCCACTGCAGCCTGCAGCAGTTTTGTTGGGGAGCCAAACCTCTTGAGAAGGTCCTTTGCTAAAACACGTGCAAGATCTTTAACATTTTCTTCCACTATCTCGTGTTGTGGTGACTCCATTTCAGGCATCACGATACACAACAGACGCTCAAATACGGTATCTAATTGTGAAATGTCAACTGAGGGCTTCTTTTCCTTCGAGTATTTTGTAAGAAGTCTGAAAAGTAATGTTGCTACGAGATGATCACTCAAACTCTCCGCTTGGGAGATTGAGCTATCAAATTTCTTCTTCTCTTCAGATGATGATTCTTTAACATGATAAGAGGAACAAGGTAACTTTTCCTCTGAGGTTGGGGTCTCATCTTGCTCGCCTAATTCAGCGACATAAGCGGGAGGTGATTCACTCTCTGCAGGAACTCCTGAAGGCGTAACTACAACAATATCGTCCTGGCGTATTTCACTATCATCATGAGGACCTGATGTAGTCCCCACAATAGAAGGTGTGAAAGACTGGATCCTTGAACCTCTTGATGTCACTGTGACTTCATCACGAGGACCTGATGTAGTCTTTACAATAGAAGGTGTCGAAGACTGGATCTTTGAACCTCTTGATGTCACTGTGACGTCATCACGTGGACCTGATGTAGTCCCCACAACAGAAGGTGTTGAAGACTGGATCCTTGAACCATCACGTGGACCTGATGTAGTCTCTACAATGGAAGTTGTTGAAGACTGGATCCTTGAACCTTTTGATGTCACTGTGACTTCATCACGAGGACCTGATGTAGTCCCCACAACAGAAGGTGTTGAAGACTGGATCCTTGAACCATCACGTGGACCTGATGTAGTCTCTACAATGGAAGTTGTTGAAGACTGGATCCTTGAACCTTTTGATGGCACTGTGACTTCATCACGAGGACCTGATGTAGTCCCCACAACAGAAGGTGTTGAAGACTGGATCCTTGAACCATCACGTGGACCTGATGTAGTCTCTACAATGGAAGTTGTTGAAGACTGGATCCTTGAACCTTTTGATGGCACTGTGACTTCATCACGAGGACCTGATATAGTCGCCACAGTAGAAGTTGTTGAAAACTGCACCTTTAAACCATCACGGCGACGTGATGAAGTGGCAGTTGCAGCTGATCGTAACTTTACTGTAACAGCTTCAGAAACTTCTCTGGGTGGTTTTAACATTCCTGTCAAGAAGTTTTCTATGTCGTTCAGAGCTCCAGTAACTCTCTCACTATAAGATACCTCCACTGACGCCTTCATCACCCACAGTATTATTTGCTGTAGGAACCTCTCCACTGCATCCTCTGTGATAGCGTACATCATCTCAGGAGCAATGTCGGTTTCATCCAGCATGCTTCTGACTTTACAAATCACAGAGTCTGACAGCGATTTCCCCAGCCTATTAAGAGGCAGCTCATATGTGCAATCAGGCATCCACTGACTGCAAAGTCTGTGAGTCAGCTCCTTAGAAAACATCTTGATTTGATTGAGGGATGAGATGTTCTCATGGCTGAGGTCTCTGGCGTTGCTTGACTCTTTGATAGTTCTATAGAAATTCAGGATATCCAGTTCGAAAGTGTTAAAATTGAACAGAGAATATTTCTGTGCGATTACATTGATCTTTGTTTTCTTCTCCAATAAACCGTCTGATTGGATGTTTTCAGGCACCTTACCTGGTAAATTTAAGACATCCTCTCCGAACTGAGGGGGACTTGAGCTGCGTTTAATATTTACAATGAATTTGTTGTATTTTGTGTCAAATTCATCTCTCAGCTCTGAAATCAGATTTTCAAATTGTTTCCTGGCAAATGTTAGGAAGTGCTGTTCCAGATCCTTTGAACACGTGGTGTTTAAAAGGAAATAGTTTTTCACCTCACCGACCACCACGCTCATGTCTAAAGTTATAGAGGAGATCTTTTTAGATCTGCCAAAAAAGATCTTCTTACGACTTTTAAGGTGTTTCATGAGCATGCCCACGATTTTAGTGGCTGCTCTCTTTGTTTCTGTAAAAGAGGTGACGGGAAGTTCGAAAATACTTTCATCCTCTAATGCGACGTTTTGTGACTCCGTAGCCCATTTTGTGAGGATGTCAGCGATTCCTTCGATGGCCCGAGGGACATTTATGGGAGATTTTCCATCAGAAGGCCCTGCTTTGCTCATGCAGTTGAGCTTAAGCAAGTTCACTTTAATGCATTTTGCAGCTTGAGACACCATGCGGCCAAGACGCTTTATATTTGAGATAAAGCCCGTCACGTAACAATCTACGTCCAATCCCATGTTGTCACAAGTAGTGGATTTAGCAACACTAATGCAAGATTGCACCTTCTCCTCAATTTCCTGTTCCACCAGTTCTGTCAGCTCTTCTGCAACTTCAATTTGGTCCACTGGGATGTCGAGGACCTGAGAGATACTTTTGGGTAGGGACTCTCCCAGCTGAGGCTTGATGGTATCCACAGATGTGAAATCTCGTATGTGTTGTTGCACCATTGGCAGGAAAACCCTCAAAATCTCTGCTGACACGGTTTGTACAATTTCACTTATCATGTCAGCTAGAATAGATTGTATTTCTGGGACCAGCTCGCCGGCTGCCATCATGGTCCATTGTGTGGGTGTAAGTTTGTTTAAATGTTTCTTGAGAATAGGTTTCAGGCTCTCCTCTGAGACCAGATAACTTTTTTCTTGTTGTTGTTGCATTTTTGGTTCTTTGGTTTTGGTTCGTTTTGAGTGCAGTGTACCTGCAATGGATCTTGCTGCGTACTCTTGCTGTTCCAGAAGAGAATGAAAACCTCTCATGCACCCACATGTATATATACCCCCGTATTGACGTCATTTACGTCAAACGAACGTGCGTCATGACAAACGATACTTGCTGGAAGTTGCAAAAGGAGACGTTAAAGCGCACGAGACTAATGACGTCATCCGTTGCTGAAGCGCTGTGGTTCGTGGAGCTGTTTTCTCATCGAATCAACACGTGACACGGGAAGTCTGACGTAAGCGACTAACGGGAGCTCCGCAGCTGTTTCCAAGACAACGTGACAACAACATGAAATCACGTGATCCGTTTCCGAAGTGCCTTCGGTCGTGTTCGGAGATGTTCTGGCCTGAAACCTCAGATGGTGTCCGAGTCTTCTTACCTGCTCAGTGGACAGGTTGCCTCCATGCCAGCTAATGTTCTGAAATGTGAGCTGAGACTGAAATCAAAGAAAACATTTCATTCTGGAGAAGACCACCTTTGATCTGCTCAGTTTCCAGAGTGCTGCTGAAAGAAGATGCAAAGCAGTGAAAAATATGACCCCTGAACAAAAACTCTTAAAATGAAGCTGTCAAATGTGGTAAAACATTTCCATTTTCATTCAATAACAGGCAACAATGATTAATCTAACAGTATGATGATATCTGTAACAGCCTATAATGTGTAGTACATATTCACACACACAGAACAAACATTCACTTGTTTACATTTGTCTAATTGCAGTTTTTTCATTTATTTATTTGACCTGAACATACATCAAAATGAAGGTTAATCAATTTTCCTCCAAAACTTCCACCTGTACACATCTGTATACACACATTATATGAACAAACTTCAGTTTACATGTACATATATTTATACTTTCACCCATTTATATTTCTGTATCTTGTGAAAATGACCTCTTATATTTGCTTTTAAATTGTATTAAATTTTGACTTTGTTTGAACTCCTCATCTAGCTTTTATATCTATTACATTCTTTATCGACCAAATAATCATTCAAACTTCAGTACACAAACACAGGCTATAACAACATTTAAAAAGAAAGAAACAGTTTTTTGCAAATTAAGTGAGAAAGTAAAAAGCACTGGAAGTTAACATATGTCCTGAAAAGAGGTTCTGTCTGTGTTCCTTCTGTGCTGTCTGTGTCAACTAGGTGTCAGCGGTGACGTTCAGCAGCCTCAACACTTCTTCAAACAAGAAGGAGTGAATGTTACTTTTCAATGTCGTCTTCATCCACCGAAGAACTCGTCCAACTCTGCTGTTGACTGCAAACAAGTTGATGAAAACGTCACAACCAAGGCCATCGTCAACAACATTATCCACTCTTATCGAGCAGGACAGGAGCATCCCCATCCACAGATGCATGAGTACATCAACAGGACAGATCTCAACCTTGAAGACCACACGAGGAACTGTGTCTGTGACGATAACGCAGCTGCATACATCTGACAGCGGGAACTACAGATGCTCCATCCCAAATCAACAACGACAAAGAGCTTTTGTATTTCAATTTATGGTGTAAAACCATGGAAAAGCTAAATGAGGAGTTAAAACAAAGTCAAAATTCAATACAATTTAAAAAGAAATGTAAGAGGTCATTTTCACAAGATACATTATTTCTGAAGCTCTTTCAGGTTTTCCTCCATTTTCATCTTTGCCTCATTGTTTTCTGTTTTCTCCAGCTGCAGTTTTCCTCTCTCCTCCTCCAGCTGTTTCCTTTCAACCACTCTTTATCCTCTTTATTGGTTGTAGTTGTGCCAGACTTACTCAACTTCATATTCTAATGCCAAGTTACTTTTTTTGGAGGACTACGCACAAGCCCATGTGGTGGGTGGAATTTCCTTGTCTCTGCTTTGAAGAGATCCGTGCAGACGGATGCTGATGTGCTTTTATAAATGGATGTTAAAGCTGTGCTGAGTTCTGGGAGCTCACCGTGGTGGTGAAACCAAACTAGCTCATTGAAGGACCAATAGACACTTCCATACTGCCTTGCAAAGAACAAGTGAGGAGCATTGTAAAACCAGAATACTACAGTATATTAACATTGTCTTAATATATCAGTAACCTGTGTTCTAATCTACTGCTGTGAAAGGCTCTACTTGACCTGGTTGAATTGTAATCTGTAAAGAACACCTTTCAGATTGAAACTGTAAAGCCTCTGTGAATGAGATGAACAATGATCAACAAAATGAGATGGTTACAGCTCTACTCAGAAGGCGAGTTCACGTAGAATAAGTGACAACTTTAAATTTTTCCATTCTGATGCTGCTTTTTTCAGATACTGTTTCTGAGACTGCAAATGTGTCTCCATCAGTGATCCTGCTATGTCATCCTATAAACTTTAATGCATTCATTAACATAACCGTCTACTTATTCTTTTGGTACATTAGTTTTCCAGGGGGGTTGAATGTTGTTCTAAATGAATTATAAGGTTGTTTCTGCCTGTAAGAATCTGATCTTATTTTTCAGAGGTTAATTCTAACACACTAGCAGGCTGTGTGTGTCATCGCTGAAGAAGCAGGATTTTTGTTTGCCAGCAGTCGTGTTTCAGGAAGAGACTGTCGATGTCTGCAAATGGATTTTGTATTGTATTGTAAGTTTACTTTGTGTGAATGCAAAATTCATTTAATCCAACATTTCACTTTGAACCAAAATTGTAGTAAATGCAACAGTTTGATTTGACGCCAACTTGCGTTCTTTATCACCGTACTTTCTTTATTTGTCTTCACTCAAGACTCCCTGTTTCTGGTAGAAGATACTGGCTGATGTTGGGGCAGGTGGTGAAAGGATGCAGGTTCATGTCAGGTTGGGATGGTTTTCACATCATTTTGTGATCAACGTACTTGCCAACATAATCCGTGTCGTTTCTTGGAGTCACTGGGTGGCACCTTGGTCCAAGTGACCAGACCAAGGCTGATTTGTCCTGGAGCTGTGTCCGAGTGGGGATCTACTGCCCCCTCTGCTCTCCTACAGTTACAGGTTGCTTTAGTCAGAAGGAAAGTCTTTACAGTGTTAAAAAGTTAATGCAGGGTGACTTGGCCCTTTCAAGGCGATAAGGGTCAGACAAGCTCTCTGAGGAGCTGAGGGCCTTCACTCTGACTTGGGCCATTTTGACCCGAGTCTTAGCCCCTTGCAAGAGTTAAAGTCCTGGTCCAGATGGTCCGTCAGCAAGCTGACACTTATAACTTGATATGGAAATGAGCTGTTCTCTGAAAGCTCTGAATATGAGGAAAACTAATCTAAGAAAGAAAAAGAGTCATAAAGGGAACAAGAGAAGGATACAAGCATCCGAGAACAGGCTCTAAGATAAACCTGCACTTGTCACTTTATTAGGTGGAGAATGACCTCACCTGTAATTTGACAAGTCGATGCACCTTTCAATGACCAGCTGGAGCCCAAAGTGATTAATATCACATGACATTTGTGATTTATTAAGAGAAAAATATTTTGTCTATAAATGATTCAATCAAATGTACAATGATGAACATTTATCTGAGACTTGGTATAAAGTAAACCAAGAGTCACATTAAGACGATTAAAGCCACTCAAAGGTCGATTATATTCAATATTACTGCACACAGGTCAAATTTTATTATATTACAAGAGCTATTTTTCACAATAAGAATCATTTATTATGCAGGGATGAACAAAATGTTTTAAATAAATAAATAAAAAAAAAACACTTTTGGAAACAAGCCGAGAAAAATGTCATGTCTAGAAATGATGGAGTCATTGGGTAACAAATGTGACCTTGTGTGGATGTAATGAAATCCTGTTTGTGTGGTTTAAAGCCCTCCTCACAAGTAGTTTAAAGTCAGTCTGTTGCCGTGGTAACTCCATGATTTCAGACCGTTAACTTTGGGTCTGACCTGTTTGGGAGATGTTCTTCTACAAACCTGGTTTCTGTCTCTCACACTAACATGTTTTATTCCCTCCATGTGTTAAATCACATGTGTTGGATCAGATGTTTTGAGAGGTGACTTAAGGTTTTACTCCGAGGTTTAAAAAAAAAAAAGAAAATCTCTATTAAAGTTATATTACTCAGGGGAAATGCTCATGGTAACTAAAACTTCTGTCTTTTTTGTACAGCAGCAGTCTTAACATATTCTCTGTGACTATAGAAATACTGATGAAAAAAGAAGAATGTCTTTATGAATTCATTTATAGATCAGCACGATCCAATAGAGACGTATTCAATAACTGGATGGAGGAAAAATGTCTGGAAGTCAATCAATAAGTATATTGATCTGTGGGGATTCAATATTGATCTTCTAAACCCAAACAAACATAAAATGACAGAAGAATTTATTAATACCATGTACAGTCTGAGCCTGTATCCTAAAACCACCAGGTCCAGTGGCATTACATCGCACTGTGCAACCTTAATTGATAATATATTCACAAATGTCTTAGAGAACAGTTGAACTAGTGGAATATTAATAAAGGACATAACTGATCACTTACCAGTGTTCAGTCTATGATTGCAACTATAAAAAAGATGATCAAATCATCAGAGCAGAGTACAGACGGGTTGGGACAGAAAACCTCTGAATATAAAAATATATAAAATATATATAATATAAAATATTTAAATGAAAAATAAACAGTTACCCTCAGTATTTTACAGATAACAACCAGAATATCATTAATATGACGGATGTTGTAAATAAATGTGTTATTTTGCGAACGCCGGAGCAAACTTAGCAGAAAATACACCTGCGTCAGAAACTGTATCAAAGTAAAACTAGTTCAATGTTTCTCAACCGGAGAAAGAAATCACTGATATTGTTAATAAATGCAAAAACTACGATGGTCTTGACATGAATAAACAGTGTAATTGAGGGCATCTCTAAACCGTTAACTTACATTTGCAATCTGTCATTTCAAACGGGACAATTTCCCAACAAAATGAAAAAAGCAAAGATCAAACCAAAGTACAGAACTGGCAACAATCCCTCTTCACAAATTACAGGCCTGTCTCTCTTCTCCCTCAGTTCTCCAAAATCCTGGAAAAACCTTCCAATGAGAGACCAGGAAGATTCATGGACAAACACACACTACTCAACACCAGTCGATGTGGATTCAGATCAAAGCGCTCAACATCACCGGCCGTAATTGACCTCACTGAAGAAATGACCAATATCACAGTTATATCACGCTATATAAATACAATTGGATTAAATATATACATATGGACATAAACACATACCCAAATGTACACATAGAAACACACATTTATGTGCATGAAAGTTACCTGTAAAACCTGACAAGTTCAGCTTCTGACAAAAATAATTATTTTTATATACATTTTTTGGCCAAAGAATAAATGAATAAACCTAAGAGACCTGAACATACATCAAAATGAAGGTTAATCAATTTTCCTTCAAACTTCCACCTGTACACATCTATATACACACATTATATGAACATACCTCAGTTTACATGTACATATATTTATACTTTCACCCATTTATATTTCTGTATCTTGTGAAAATGGCCTCTTATATTTGCTTTTAAATTGTATTAAATTATGACTTTGTTTTAACTCCTTATTTAGCTTTTCCACAGTTTTACGCCATAAATTGAAATACAAAAGCTCGTTCTTGTTGACAAATCTTTAGGTTTAAATGACCCCTTAAATTATATCCCCTTCTCTTTCAGAAAACATTTTCTGTATGTGCTCAAGTAACAATTCTTTAGAAGCCATGAACATAATTTGAGCCGTTTTAAATTCCACCACATCTTGAAATGTAAGAATTGTAGATTTTAAGAATAATGGGTTTGTGTGCTCATAAAAACGGACATAATGAACGATTCTGATGCTCGTTTCTGTAGGATACTCAGTGGTTGTTAAGAGCTTTTGTAATTAATTCCCCAAACCTCTGAACAGTATGTTAAAAATGGCAGAATCAATGAGTTATACAGAATATGAAGTGATTTATTGTTCTGGACTCCAGCCTGGACATGTGGGTTATTATTTATATGGGTTACCATATAAAAACTCAATAAACATTTAAGCTTTTGCACTATATACGGACAAAGCATTTGTATTTCATAAAAAATGTAAATCTTTATCTCATCTGCCTTAACTAAAGTCTAGATATTACATAAGAGGTGTGTCATTGCACCCAAGTCCACCCAGATCTTTTTGGTTGTGGTTACCTGCAGGTTACTGTTAAAACTTTAGTTTGGTTTAAACGACCAGTAAGAACATCACTTTGATTTTACTGAGATCATCTACGTTCATGCTGCTGATTTGATCTCATGTCACTCACGCAGCTTCTGATAAAAGAAACAACCCTGCAAAAACTTCAGGGTAACTGTGACTTCCAAATAAAGTAGACAGCTTACCCGCGTCGTTTCCAGTCTGGGGCACTAATGCACAAACAAGCACAAACCAGAACGTGTTGTGAAAGTTAACATCACATCTAATGGTAAAAGACAGATATTCAACATGCCAAGAAGATAGAGAAATGGAAGATTTACTGTAAATAAGCCACGTTACTAGAATGGACAAAACATCTGCATGACCCAAACGACTTATATGTAACTGCACGAGCACTTCGGTAATCATTTATATAGACAGTTTTTATAGTCCATAAAGCACATGATGAACAACAGGAAACTGAAAAGAACATTCTCAGTGTTTAGACCAGAGTTTAGTGAGGAGACTGCGTTTCCTGGAGCAGGATAGGTTTGATATGGACTGACACATGAGCCAGAACCGTCCAAACAAAACAATCCCAAACACAAGAATAAATGAAAGAAATGAAAAAAAATAGGCTTTCAGTCAAAATTATTATTGTTATCATGTAGAGAAATATAATATCTATATTTATATTTGAATAGCCTAAATATAGTTTTCCTGCATTCTTCTTGCAGCACGTTTAGAGTTGTCAGGCTCTGATGTTTGAGGAGCTGGATCCATCAGAGACACTGTGCTGGTCTCTACATGAATCTACTGTGACACAACAAAAACAAGAAAACACAATATGAGTTTGTTTTTGTTTCAATAGTTGACGTTGTGTGACCCATAAGACAAAAAGGTTAAATAAATCAAAAACCAAACAATTACCAACCCACAAGTTCCAGTGATTGTTGTTGACCAGCACAAAAGACAGAACAGCATCTTCAGCATCCAAGTTTACCTGAAAGGGCCTGAAATGAAACTGATGGAAGACAGCAAAACCTGCAGTCTTCAAATGACATCTTCATCGTTCACTTCTGACATCATCATCACTGTTCTCGTGTCATTTAAATGTGCTTACAGTAGTTGGATATACTTCATTTTTTGTATCAAGACTTGTTGATTCTCGGCTATTTTATCACTTTGACTTGTGTGTTGTATGAATGTGAACATCTGACTCACATTTTTCACCCAAATCCAGCAGAATCCATCATGAACACAATACGCACACATCTTAAAAATTACCTTTGGTAGACTCTGACAAAAGGACACCTGCTGTGTAATGGTTCATCAAGTAGATGGTGTCACAGATTTATTTAAGGCGCAGCGACATGAAACAGGCCCTTGATGATCTGTCTCAAGAAAACACAGTGATTGGTTGGTTACTGCACATTGTCAAATTAAAGAACATTTCTTTCCAGAAACTAACTCAATTACCACTATATAAACCTTTTTTTAATTCTAATCTTACAAATACAGATAAATGTCCAGTACAAACAGGAAATTTCAGATAATAACTCACCTCCCCTGTCAACGCTGGTGTGGTGGAAGTGAGCGTAGTTCAGAGTGACGGATGACGATGGAGGGGAGCGCTGCAGCAACCACTTCAGTGTCGGGGTTTTTCCACAGTGATGTCAACTGCAAATCCGACGTGATAAGAAATAAATGTATTGGCTGTAATAAAATAAAGTTCAGTATAGAAACACCTGCCTTTCATATGAAACCAGGCTTCCAGTTATGTTGCAGCCGTGATTTCTTCTGTGGGTGTCTTCTTCAACACAGTAAAAATACCTGCTGACTCCACTTGTTGCAGCTTCGGCAGTCTTTCCTCTTCGCAGGTACTTTGCTGATCTCACCTGTTTTTGATCTTCTTGGTGTGTAATGTCGCCAAAGCGCTTCACAACAGAGCATATTACTTCGTCTGCAACAGACTCTTAGTCCTTTTGCCCCATCTTGTCTGCTGTCATCTTCTCCTTGCAGGGAAGCTGCTCTAAATCCTTCTTTGTGGAGTCAAAGTCTACACCAGGGTCTCTTCCACTTGGTCCCTTCCAGTCCCGTGTTCCTTTTTTTTTCAGTTGTTTCAGCTTTATATTTTCTGAATGTTGCTGTTTGTCAGTTATTTCCTCAAACACATGTGTATTATCCCTGTGAATGAATGAGCATATAAATACTTTTGATGAATTCTTTAATATTTATATATAAAATATTTCTGACATTATCACCAACTACAAAACTACTACTTATAGCAGTACTATTAGTAAGGTTCATTTTCTTATAAATAACACTGAAATATACGTAATAATGAAAGATGCATCACTTACTTATGAATTAAAAGTAATGGGATATTGTTGTTTATAACTATTAAATAATTCTAAAGTTTTAGAAGACATAAAAGAAAGCTTAAGTTTGTATCGCCCCCTACTGGTCTTAAGAATTAATTAACCGTAAACCACAGAAAACACATACCTGATATTGTCGGAAGAAAATATATTTTGTTTGTTTCTTCGTAAAAGAAAATGTGAATTTTTGAACATAAAATCTTTGATTTAAAGAAATGTAATTTTTTAATTAAAAAAATGAAGGTGCGTCTTATCTTTTGGGGAAATTAGGGATAGATTTTAAATCCTCAAATAAAGTCAAAACTATTGAAAGAAAATACTTGATATCATTGCCAAGAGTGACTCTTTGTGTGTGTGTGTGTGTGTGTGTGTATATATATATATATATATATATATATATATATATATATATATATATATATATATATATATATATATATATATATATACAAAACATTGGAACTTTCTTTTGACTATACAATCATTATACTGTGTTTTATAGTTTTATCTGGTTTTACAGATATCTAACCCTCCTTTATGAGATGTGCTACTTTAAGATGCACAGTTTGAGAACTTAAAAATTGCATTACACACAAGTGTCACTTGATAAACAATCAATATAGACTGCGCCTGAACAGTATTGAATGTTTGTTGAAAAGAAGTGTGAGCAGACATACTGGCCGTGAGCAGGCAATTGCTTTAAGCATGTCAACTTAGTTTGGTGGACCCATATCCAAGGTCATGCTTTGGAGGATCATGTTTATGTGGAGGAGATGTCGATGCCTCCAACTGGGCAGACAGATCATGTAACACTTCCATCTGTCTCTCCCGCTGGAGCATCTCCTGGTGAAGACTGCATTCCAACTAACATTGCAGAGAGACATCCAGAAAAATATGACCCCTGAACAAACACTCTTAAAATAAAACTGTCAAATGTGGTACAACATTTCTATTTTCATTCAATAACAGGCAACAATGATTAACAGTATGATGATATTTGTAACATCCTATAATGTGTAGTACATATTCACACACACAGAACAAACATATTCACTTGTTTACATTTGTCTAATTGCTTTATTTATTTATTTATTTGAAGATATCTTGATATCTTGGGCTGGAAGATGTCACCAGTCATAAAACAGTGACGAGATCCAGAAAAATCATCACACTGAAATGATGCGTTTCAGCGTTTCATGGAAGAATCAATCTGAACCTAAAGCAGGTCCAGAGATTCCTCACCTCCAACCTCAGATGGGTCACAACCAGCTTCTCCAAAACCTTCAGCACATGTGAGATGAGGGAAACTGGTCTGCTGACTGTTGTTTTCTGCAGGTGAGGTGGTGTTTCCTGCGTTGGCTTTTCAGCCTCAGGGTTGTCGCATCACTTCCTTCCACCTGACATGAACAACTCCAAGCCAGGTGGGAGGGAAAATAGGATGGTTTGACAACACGGTTAGTTGTTTCCTTGAAAACAAAAGAGGTCAGTAACAATTACAATTTACAATGAAGACAACAAAACTATGCTGAATTACAAAGGAACTAATAATGAGTGTGTCCGAGATGATGCATTTTACTAGAAGGGGAACAAAAAAGGATGACGTAAAGGAATTTGTACTGTCTAAAAGCACTTTCACTGTTTTTTACTGGAGCGCCCACAGAAATCCCAGTTGGCTTCTTGTTGTAAAAAGTTAACTAATGTCTCTAATTACTTGAATTTTTTTTTTTTTTTTTTTTTTTTTTTTTTTTTTTTTTTTTTTTACTGTGGGAGGAAACCAGAGCACCTGGAGAAAACCCAACTTTTTAAAAAGTAAAATTTCACTTCAAATTAAACCAAGTAGGATTCCAGTTTTAGTAGAAGTCCGGGTCCGGTGTTCTAATACAACACAAGACGGTCTTTTCCATACATTTTAGAACTGACGAGAAGAACCTGGAGATCCTACTCTTCTTGCGCGGTTTTCTATTTATATGCAACTGATACTTAAGGCATACAAGAACTGCGTTATCAAAAGATGGATCATCCCGTGCCACTGCAGCCTGCAACAGTTTTCTTGGGGAGCCAAACCTCTTGAGAAGGTCCTTTGCTAAAACACGTGCAAGATCTTTAACATTTTCTTCCACTATCTCGTGTTGTGGTGACTCCATTTCAGGCATCACGATACACAACAGACGCTCAAATACGGTATCTAATTGTGAAATGTCAACTGAGGGCTTCTTTTCCTTCGAGTATTTTGTAAGAAGTCTGAAAAGTAATGTTGCTACGAGATGATCACTCAAACTCTCCGCTTGGGAGATTGAGCTATCAAATTTCTTCTTCTCTTCAGATGATGATTCTTTAACATGATAAGAGGAACAAGGTAACTTTTCCTCTGAGGTTGGGGTCTCATCTTGCTCGCCTAATTCAGCGACATAAGCGGGAGGTGATTCACTCTCTGCAGGAACTCCTGAAGGCGTAACTACAACAATATCGTCCTGGCGTATTTCACTATCATCATGAGGACCTGATGTAGTCCCCACAACAGAAGGTGTCGAAGACTGGATCTTTGAATCTCTTGATGTCACTGTGACTTCATCACGAGGACCTGATGTAGTCTTTACAATAGAAGGTGTCGAAGACTGGATCTTTGAACCTCTTGATGTCACTGTGACTTCATCACGAGGACCTGATGTAGTCTTTACAATAGAAGGTGTCGAAGACTGGATCTTTGAACCTCTTGATGTCACTGTGACGTCATCACGTGGACCTGATGTAGTCTCTACAATGGAAGATGTTGAAGACTGGATCCTTGAACCTTTTGATGTCACTGTGACGTCATCACGAGGACCTGATGTAGTCCCCACAACAGAAGGTGTTGAAGACTGGATCCTTGAACCATCACGTGGACCTGATGTAGTCTCTACAATGGAAGTTGTTGAAGACTGGATCCTTGAACCTTTTGATGGCACTGTGACTTCATCACGAGGACCTGATATAGTCGCCACAGTAGAAGTTGTTGAAAACTGCACCTTTAAACCATCACGGCGACGTGATGAAGTGGCAGTTGCAGCTGATCGTAACTTTACTGTAACAGCTTCAGAAACTTCTCTGGGTGGTTTCAACATTCCTGTCAAGAAGTTTTCTATGTCGTTCAGAGCTCCAGTAACTCTCTCACTATAAGATACCTCCACTGACGCCTTCATCACCCACAGTATTATTTGCTGTAGGAACCTCTCCACTGCATCCTCTGTGATAGCGTACATCATCTCAGCAGAAATGTCGGTTTCATCCAGCATGCTTCTGACTTTACAAATCACAGAGTCTGACAGCGATTTCCCCAGCCTATTAAGAGGCAGCTCATATGTGCAATCAGGCATCCACTGACTGCAAAGTCTGTGAGTCAGCTCCTTAGAAAACATCTTGATTTGATTGAGGGATGAGATGTTCTCATGGCTGAGGTCTCTGGCGTTGCTTGACTCTTTGATAGTTCTATAGAAATTCAGGATATCCAGTTCGAAAGTGTTAAAATTGAACAGAGAATATTTCTGTGCGATTACATTGATCTTTGTTTTCTTCTCCAATAAACCGTCTGATTGGATGTTTTCAGGCACCTTACCTGGTAAATTTAAGACATCCTCTCCGAACTGAGGGGGACTTGAGCTGCGTTTAATATTTACAATGAATTTGTTGTATTTTGTGTCAAATTCCTCTCTCAGCTCTGAAATCAGATTTTCAAATTGTTTCCTGGCAAATGTTAGGAAGTGCTGTTCCAGATCCTTTGAACACGTGGTGTTTAAAAGGAAATAGTTTTTCACCTCACCGACCACCACGCTCATGTCTAAAGTTATAGAGGAGATCTTTTTAGATCTGCCAAAAAAGATCTTCTTACGACTTTTAAGGTGTTTCATGAGCATGCCCACGATTTTAGTGGCTGCTCTCTTTGTTTCTGTAAAAGAGGTGACGGGAAGTTCAAAAATACTTTCATCCTCTAATGCGACGTTTTGTGACTCCGTAGCCCATTTTGTGAGGATGTCAGCGATTCCTTCGATGGCCCGAGGGACATTTATGGGAGATTTTCCATCAGAAGGCCCTGCTTTGCTCATGCAGTTGAGCTTAAGCAAGTTCACTTTAATGCATTTTGCAGCTTGAGACACCATGCGGCCAAGGCGCTTTATATTTGAGATAAAGCCCGTCACGTAACAATCTACGTCCAATCCCATGTCGTCACAAGTAGTGGATTTAGCAACACTAATGCAAGATTGCACCTTCTCCTCAATTTCCTGTTCCACCAGTTCTGTCAGCTCTTCTGCAACTTCAATTTGGTCCACTGGGATGTCGAGGACCTGAGAGATACTTTTGGGTAGGGACTCTCCCAGCTGAGGCTTGATGGTATCCACAGATGTGAAATCTCGTATGTGTTGCTGCAACATTGGCAGGAAAACCCTCAAAATCTCTGCTGACACGGTTTGTACAATTTCACTTATCATGTCAGCTAGAATAGATTGTATTTCTGGGACCAGCTCGCCGGCTGCCATCATGGTCCATTGTGTGGGTGTAAGTTTGTTTAAATGTTTCTTGAGAATAGGTTTCAGGCTCTCCTCTGAGACCAGATAACTTTTTTCTTGTTGTTGTTGCATTTTTGGTTCTTTGGTTTTGGTTTGTTTTGAGTGCAGTGTACCTGCAATGGATCTTGCTGCGTACTCTTGCTGTTCCAGAAGAGAATGAAAACCTCTCATGCACCCACATGTATATATACCCCCGTATTGACGTCATTTACTTCAAAAGAACGTGCGTCATGAAAAACGATACTTGCTCGAACTTGCAAAAGGAGAAGCGCACGAGACTAATGACGTCATCCGTTGCTGAAGCGCTGTGGTTCGTGGAGCTGTTTTCTCATCGAATCAACACGTGACACGGGAAGTCTGACGTAAGCGACTAACGGGAGCTCCGCAGCTGTTTCCAAGACAACGTGACAACAACATGAAATCACGTGATCCGCTTCCGAAGTGCCTTCGGTCGTGTTCGGAGATGTTCTGGCCTGAAACCTCAGATGGTGTCCGAGTCTTCTTACCTGCTCAGTGGACAGGTTGCCTCCATACCAGCTAATGTTCTGAAATGTGAGCTGAGACTGAAATCAAAGAAAACATTTCATTCTGGAGAAGACCACCTTTGATCTGCTCAGTTTCCAGAGTGCTGCTGAAAGAAGATGCAAAGCAGTGAAAAATATGACCCCTGAACAAAAACTCTTAAAATGAAGCTGTCAAATGTGGTAAAACATTTCCATTTTCATTCAATAACAGGCAACAATGATTAATCTAACAGTATGATGATATCTGTAACATCCTATAATGTGTAGTAGATATTAACACACACAGAACAATCATATTCACTTGTTTAAATTTGTCTAATTGCAGTTTTTTCATTTATTTATTTGACCTGAACATGCATCAAAATGAAGGTTAATCGATTTTCCTGCAAACATCCACCTGTACACCATCTATATACACACATTATATGAACAAACTTCAGTTTACATGTACATATATTTATACGTTCACCCATTTATATTTCTGTATCTTGTGAAAATGACCTCTTATATTTCCTTTTAAATTGTATTAAATTTTGACTTTGTTTTAACTCCTCATTTAGCTTTTTCACAGTTTTACGCCATTAATTGAAATACAAAAGCTCGTTCTTGTTGAAAAATCTTTAGGTTTAAATGACCCCTTAAATTATATCCCCCTTCTCTTTCAGAAAACATTTTCTGTATGTGCTCAAGTAACAATTTATTAGAAGCCATGAACATAATTTGAGCAATTTTAAATTCCACCACATATTCAAATGTAAGAATTGTAGATTTTACGAATAATGGGTTTGTGTGCTCATAAAAACGGACATAATGAACGATTCTGATGCTCGTTTCTGTAGGATACTCAGTGGTTGTTAGGAGCTTTTGTAATTAATTCCCCAAACCTCTGAACAGTATGTTAAATATGGCAGAATCAATGAGTTATACAGAATATGAAGTGATTTTTTGTTCGTTTTTTTCCCTTTGCTTGCACATATATGGCAGTGATTGGTGGCTCAAACTTGCATTTCTGCAGTGACGTAAAACCACCACTAGGTGTGACTGAAGCTTCTACCGGGGTATTTCAGGTTCTTCATGGTGACCCGTACAACCAATCCGCTTAAAGTCTATGACCATTACAACAGACCTTAGTTATCATGCATGTTTGATGTGATTTCCACAGCAATTTGTCATCTTTAGTAACACCCAAAAATCTAACTTCTGACACTAATAATAAACATTTCTTTAATTTAAAAATGATTGTACAATAACATAACTTATGAGCAATATGAAACATATTTTGCCACATACCTTTCTTATTGCTCTCTTTTCTCTATTACTGGCAGTTTTAACGGTTTACAAATTTCTTGGTGCATCAGAAAATTGCTTCTGGTAGTGTTAAAATCAAATTAATTCACTGGAATTTCGGTATGGGCAAGACAAATGAGCTTGTCTAAAAAAAAAAAATAAAAATGTAAAATAAAATCCAACCAATTCTTTCAATATTAGTGCAGATTATGTATGACAGCTTTATAATTTCATAGCACTTGATCAATAATTTGCTGTTTAACATTTTAATTGAGAAACTTCAACTGACAAAGTTGACAAAGTATAAGCTAAAAAATGGGGATGAACCAATCAAATGGAAAAACTGAGAGGAATAAAATCGGTGACATGTTAAAAGTACATTTCAGACCAATCCGTAGCCAATGTCTTTTAAAACAGTCTAATCCACTTCTACAACATTCATGAACCCGTTCCAGGATATTAGGAATACTGAAGGCTTTCCTAGTCGGGAAACTGTCCAGAATTAGTGATTTATTACTGATTATATTCAATACATCCTTTTCTTTTTCTTTTAACCTGGACAATGGTCAGTCGCGTCTTCTGTTAAAAACGGCTTCCTGTCGGGAATAACCTCGAAACGTACCTGTATCAGCTAAAACCACAGGTGTTCTCGCATAAACCAGGTCAAAACCTGTAGAGGGCAACAAATACAAATATAGTGTTGTAAATGTTTTAAGTTGCAGTGAATCATTAATGTCCCGCAGCTGTTCTCATGCAACAGCAGCTCTCCCACATCTGCACAGTCGCTCCGATTATTCACCTCCGTTTCCGGGTCTTGGTGTCTGCGTGCAAGAGCCACATTTCAGAAAGGTGTCAAATCCAGTGCCTTCCTTTTTTTTGTCTTTCCCACACAGAGTAAGACATTTGAGAATCACATTCACATGAGGGCAGAAGAAAACGGAGGAAGCATTTGTCTGCACCTCGCAATGTTATCCCTGTTCACTCGCTCTGAATAATTTAGCAATGTTGAAATGGGGAGGTGCAGACATAAGGAAGCTTCGTAGTTTTCTAGCAGAAGATGAAATCCGGCGCTACATCACGGTCCTATTTTAGACAACCAAAGAAACGGTTGTATGAACACGGTTGGAGCTGCATCCTTTTACGCCAAGTTGGGATCCAATTAAAATGGGCAGGAAGAAGTTGAACCAAGTAAATTTTATTTTTCGTCGTCCCCAGAATCTCAGAAGTCTTTTTTTCCCTTTGTTCGCACATATATTAATAGTTAATACCAAGTTTGGTGGAACCCAAGAGCTAAATATGTGTATTTTAATCTTGCAACAGAGGGTTTTTTTGTTGTTTTTTTTATGTGTGTGCAATTGTGCTCCCTTCACCAGCGCTCATGACAGTCTAACTATTTTTTATTGATCCCTGGAGAAAAAAGAAAAAGAAAAGGGAACAAATATTCTGTGTAAGAGGGCTAAAATCCCGGGTGTGGAAGGTGAAAGACTAGGAAAATGTGGGACATGAAAGAGCAAGAAAGAGAGACGAGACAGTGGTGGTGCAGTCTGGTGTCTGTGTTGTAATGTGTTTAAATGAAACTATAACGTGTTGTTTATAGAGTAAAGGTGGACACGGGACAATCGGGTGTTACAAGCAAAGAGAGGACAGAGAAAAGGGGGAGGAGCTTGCTGTGTACAATTGTTTTATCTGTGAGCATATCTGAGTGTTGGGGCGCAGTATTAAAATTTTATATATATATATATATATACATAGAAGTATTTTAAATGCTCGTGCATATCTGGATATATCAATATCAAGTCGTATATATGCAGTTAACTAGCACATATTCATATATATGAATGTCTTATTAGAGTGATTAGAGTTGCAGCTGCTTCGATCCTCCGTCTCCTCCTGCAGCTGCTTCCATCCTCCGTCTCCTCCAGCAGCTGCTTCCATCCTCCGTCTCCTCCAGCAGCTGCTTCCATCCTCCGTCTCCTCCAGCAGCTGCTTCGATCCTCCGTCTCCTCCTGCAGCTGCTTCCATCCTCCGTCTCCTCCTGCAGCTGCTTCCATCCTCCGTCTCCTCCTGCAGCTGCTTCCACTCTCCGTCTCCTCCAGCAGCTGCTTCCATCCTCCGTCTCCTCCAGCAGCTGCTTCCATCCTCCGTCTCCTCCTGCAGCTGCTTCCACCCTCCGTCTCCTCCAGCAGCTGCTTCCACCCTCCGTCTCCTCCAGCAGCTGCTTCCACCCTCCGTCTCCTCCAGCAGCTGCTTCCACCCTCCGTCTCCTCCAGCAGCTGCTTCCATCCTCCGTCTCCTCCAGCAGCTGCTTCCATCCTCCGTCTCCTCCAGCAGCTGCTTCCATCCTCCGTCTCCTCCAGCAGCTGCTTCCACCCTCCGTCTCCTCCAGCAGCTGCTTCCATCCTCCGTCTCCTCCTGCAGCTGCTTCCACCCTCCGTCTCCTCCAGCAGCTGCTTCCACCCTCCGTCTCCTCCAGCAGCTGCTTCCACCCTCCGTCTCCTCCAGCAGCTGCTTCCATCCTCCGTCTCCTCCAGCAGCTGCTTCCATCCTCCGTCTCCTCCAGCAGCTGCTTCCATCCTCCGTCTCCTCCTGCAGCTGCTTCCACCCTCCGTCTCCTCCTGCAGCTGCTCGATCGACTCTTGTTGTTACCAGAAAGCTCTTTTGTATGTGCTGTTAACTGTAAGAACATGCAGAGCATTCAAACGCTCTTCCTGATTGATTTTTTTTTTATAATAATATTTTGGTACTTGCAGTTTTAGAAAATAATCGAGAGTTCATCACAGTTTTTTTTAGATTATAAACTTAAAAAACTTGAACTTTATTATTGTTGTCAGAATATATCTCACGAAACACTGAAATTTGCCTCTGCTTTTAACCCGTCACCAGTTTTCACCAGGAGCGGCGGGCTGCTATTTTTCCTGCTCCCGGGGAGCATCTGGGAGTTAAGGGCCGGTCTCAGGGGCCCCAGTGATTCACCGTTGTTGCCAGCCAGGGTACTTGAACCTGGGTCCTCCATGCCCAACCCCATCTCTGTAATTTTGGTATTTTCGTTTTGAAAACTGTTGTGTTTACACCAAGTTTGAAATAAACCATAACACTGTTATGGTTTATTTCAAACTTGGTGTAAACACAACAGTTTTCAAAAGGCACCGTCCAAACAGAGTCAAGTTAAAACAACAGTATTTTAATGCTTTTATGGAAAAATGCAGGTTAGACTGTCTCACTCTGATAAAGTCTGCTCATCCTTGTGTAAACATCTACTCAGCTCTGACTTGTTTTGGTTTAATAACTCGAGGCCGTCATCCTGATCCCGTCCAACTACAGATGGAGAGCTGACACGTGTATCAAAGGTGCGACCAGGTTAAACCACATGCGCATCGGTGAAGCTGTGAGGGAAAAGATGCACCAGTTTATAATCGTACACTACACTTTTAAAAACGTACAAGTAAAACTTTGTGGGGTTGTGGTTAAAAACAATGAAAACAACTTGGAGAGTAACGGCGTCCGTCCTTCCAGTTATAACAGGCTGCTGCGTCGTCGTGGCGACGGTCACAGGAACGTGTGCGCCATCAGTGGTAGCTGCACAAACGTTACAGAATGTCAGTGTGAGTCTGAAGTTCAACACATGATGAGCAACAGACATCGTGAAAAATACAAAATAAATAAGAAAATGCTGAAATCCCTGAGCTCAGTGTGTGGAAGTTGTTCAGGGAGGAAGAGACTCATTTTCACACGTGGATCGTCCTCTGGGACTGCAACCAACAACTGCTTATAACTGATTATATTTAATCCAATTGTATTTATATAGCGTGATATAACTGATATTGGTCATTTCTTCAGTGAGGTCAGTTACGGCCGGTGATGTTGAGCGCTTTGATCTGAATCCACATCGACTGGTGTTGAGTAGTGTGTGTTTGTCCATGAATCTTCCTGGTCTCTCATTGGAAGGTTTTTCCAGGATTTTGGAGAACTGAGGGAGAAGAGAGACAGGTCTGTAATTTGTGAAGAGGGATTGTTGCCAGTTCTGTACTTTGGTTTGATCTTTGCTTTTTTCATTTTGTTGGGAAATTGTCCCGTTTGAAATGACAGATTGCAAATGTAAGTTAACGGTTTAGAGATGCCCTCAATTACACTTTTTATTCATGTCAAGGCCATCGTAGTTTTTGCATTTATTAACAATATCAGTGATTTCTTTCTCTGGTTGAGAAACATTGAACTAGTTTTACTTTGATACAGTTTCTGACGCAGGTGTTTTTTCTGCTAAGTTTGCTCCGGCGTTCGCAAAATAACACATTTATTTACAACATCCGTCATATTAATGATATTCTGGTTGTTATCTGTAAAATACTGAGGGTAACTGTTTATTTTTAATTTAAATATTTTATATTATATATATTTTATATATTTTTATATTCAGAGGTTTTCTGTCCCAACCCGTCTGTACTCTGCTCTGATGATTTGATCATCTTTTTTATAGTTGCAATCATAGACTGAACACTGGTAAGTGATCAGTTATGTCCTTTATTAATATTCCACTAGTTCAACTGTTCTCTAAGACATTTGTGAATATATTATCAATTAAGGTTGCACAGTGCGATGTAATGCCACTGGACCTGGTGGTTTTAGGATACAGGCTCAGACTGTACATGGTATTAATAAATTCTTCTGTCATTTTATGTTTGTTTGGGTTTAGAAGATCAATATTAAATCCCCACAGATCAATATACTTATTGATTGACTTCCATACATTTTTCCTCCATCCAGTTATTGAATACGTCTCTATTGGATCGTGCTGATCTATAAATGAATTCATAAAGACGTTCTTCTTTTTTTCATCAGTATTTCTATAGTCACAGAGAATATGTTAAGACTGCTGCTGTACAAAAAAGACAGAAGTTTTAGTTACCATGAGCATTTCCCCTGAGTAATATAACTTTAATAGAGATTTTTTTTTTTTTTTAAACCTCGGAGTAAAACCTTAAGTCACCTCTCAAAACATCTGATCCAACACATGTGATTTAACACATGGAGGGAATAAAACATGTTAGTGTGAGAGACAGAAACCAGGTTTGTAGAAGAACATCTCCCAAACAGGTCAGACCCAAAGTTAACGGTCTGAAATCATGGAGTTACCACGGCAACAGACTGACTTTAAACTACTTGTGAGGAGGGCTTTAAACCACACAAACAGGATTTCATTACATCCACACAAGGTCACATTTGTTACCCAATGACTCCATCATTTCTAGACATGACATTTTTCTCTGCTTGTTTCCAAAAGCATTTTTTTTAATTATTTAAAACATTTTGTTCATCCCTGCATAATAAATGATTCTTATTGTGAAAAATAGCTCTTGTAATATAATAAAATTTGACCTGTGGGCAGTAATATTGAATATAATCGACCTTTGAGTGGCTTTAATCGTCTTAATGTGACTCGTGGTTGACTTTATACCAAGTCTCAGATAAATGTTCATCATTGTACATTTGATTGAATCATTTATAGACAAAATATTTTTCTCTTTATAAATCACAAAGGTTGTGATAATAAAAAAAAATGGTCACGTGATATTAATCACTTTGGGCTCCAGCTGGACATTGAAAGGTGCATCGACTTGTCAAATTACAGGTGAGGTCATTCTCCACCTAATAAAGTGGCAAGTGCAGGTTTATCTTAGAGCCTGTTCTCGGATGCTTGTATCCTTCTCTTGTTACCTTTATGACTCTTTTTCTTTCTTAGATTAGTTTTCCTCATATTCAGAGCTTTCAGAGAACAGCTCATTTCCATATCAAGTTATAAGTGTCAGCTTGCTGATGGACCATCTGGACCAGGGTTTTAACTCTTGCAAGGCGCTAAGACTCGGGTCAAAATAGTCCAAGTCAGAGTGAAGGCCCTCAGCTCCTCAGAGAGCTTGTCTGACCCTTATCGCCTTGAAAGGGCCAAGTCACCCTGCATTAACTTTTTAACACTGTAAAGACTTTCCTTCTGACTAAAGCAACCTGTAACTGTAGGAGAGCAGAGGGGGCAGTAGATCCCCACTCGGACACAGCTCCAGGACAAATCAGCCTTGGTCTGGTCACTTGGACCAAGGTGCCACCCAGTGACTCCAAGAAACGACACGGATTATGTTGGCAAGTACGTTGATCACAAAATGATGTGAAAACCATCCCAACCTGACATGAACCTGCATCCTTTCACCACCTGCCCCAACATCAACCAGTATCTTCTACCAGAAACAGGGAGTCTTGAGTGAAGACAAATAAAGAAAGTACGGTGATAAAGAACGCAAGTTGGCGTCAAATCAAACTGTTGCATTTACTACAATTTTGGTTCAAAGTGAAATGTTGGATTAAATGAATTTTGCATTCACACAAAGTAAACTTACAATACAATACAAAATCCATTTGCAGACATCGACAGTCTCTTCCTGAAACACGACTGCTGGCAAACAAAAATCCTGCTTCTTCAGCGATGACACACACAGCCTGCTAGTGTGTTAGATTTAACCTCTGGAAAATAAGATCAGATTCTTACAGGCAGAAACAACCTTATAATTCATTTAGAACAACATTCAACCCCCCTGGAAAACTAATGTACCAAAAGAATAAGTAGACGGTTATGTTAATGAATGCATTAAAGTTTATAGGATGACATAGCAGGATCACTGATGGAGACACATTTGCAGTCTCAGAAACAGTATCTGAAAAAAGCAGCATCAGAATGGAAAAATTTAAAGTTGTCACTTATTCTACGTGAACTCGCCTTCTGAGTAGAGCTGTAACCATCTCATTTTGTTGATCATTGTCCATCTCATTAACAGAGGCTTTACAGTTTCAATCTGAAAGGTGTTCTTTACAGATTACAATTCAACCAGGTCAAGTAGAGCCTTTCACAGCAGTAGACTAGAACACAGGTTACTGATATATTAAGACAATGTTAATATACTGTAGTATTCTGGTTTTACAATGCTCCTCACTTGTTCTTTGCAAGGCAGTATGGAAGTGTCTATTGGTCCTTCAATGAGCTAGTTTGGTTTCAGCACCACGGTGAGCTCCCAGAACTCAGCACAGCTTTAACATCCATTTATAAAAGCACATCAGCATCCGTCTGCACGGATCTCTTCAAAGCAGAGACAAGGAAATTCCACCCACCACATGGGCTTGTGCGAGTCCTCCAAAAAAAGTAACTTGGAATTAGAATATGAAGTTGAGTAAGTCTGGCACAACTACAACCAATAAAGAGGATAAAGAGCGGTTGAAAGGAAACAGCTGGAGGAGGAGAGAGGAAAACTGCAGCTGGAGAAAACAGAAAACAATGAGGCAAAGATGAAAATGGAGGAAAACCTGAAAGAGCTTCAGAAATAATGTATCTTGTGAAAATGACCTCTTACATTTCTTTTTAAATTGTATTGAATTTTGACTTTGTTTTAACTCCTCATTTAGCTTTTCCATGGTTTTACACCATAAATCTAAATACAAAAGCTCTTTGTCGTTGTTGATTTGGGATGGAGCATCTGTAGTTCCCGCTGTCAGATGTATGCAGCTGCGTTATCGTCACAGACACAGTTCCTCGTGTGGTCTTCAAGGTTGAGATCTGTCCTGTTGATGTACTCATGCATCTGTGGATGGGGATGCTCCTGTCCTGCTCGATAAGAGTGGATAATGTTGTTGACGATGGCCTTGGTTGTGACGTTTTCATCAACTTGTTTGCAGTCAACAGCAGAGTTGGACGAGTTCTTCGGTGGATGAAGACGACATTGAAAAGTAACATTCACTCCTTCTTGTTTGAAGAAGTGTTGAGGCTGCTGAACGTCACCGCTGACACCTAGTTGACACAGACAGCACAGAAGGAACACAGTCAGAACCTCTTTTCAGGACATATGTTTACTTCCAGTGCTTTTTACTTTCTCACTTAATTTGCAAAAAAAGTCTTTCTTTCTTTTTAAATGTTGTTATAGCCTGTGTTTGTGTACTGAAGTTTGAATGATTATTTGGTCGATAAAGAATGTAATAAATATAAAAGCTAGATGAGGAGTTAAAACAAAGTCAAAATTTAATACAATTTAAAAGGAAATATAAGAGGTCATTTTCACAAGATACAGAAATATAAATGGGTGAAAGTATAAATATATGTACATGTAAACTGAAGTTTGTTCATATAATGTGTGTATACAGATGTGTACAGGTGGAAGTTTGGAGGAAAATTGATTAACCTTCATTTTGATGTATGTTCAGGTCAAATAAATAAATGAAAAAACTGCAATTAGACAAATGTAAACGAGTGAATATGATTGTTCTGTGTGTGTTAATATCTACTACACATTATAGGATATTACAAATATCATCATACTGTTAAATTAATCATTGTTGCCTGTTATTGAATGAAAATAGAAATGTTTTACCACATTTGACAGCTTCATTTTAAGAGTTTTTGTTCAGGGGTCATATTTTTCACTGCTTTGCATCTTCTTTCAGCAGCACTCTGGAAACTGAGCAGATCAAAGGTGGTCTTCTCCAGAATGAAATGTTTTCTTTGATTTCAGTCTCAGCTCACATTTCAGAACATTAGCTGGTATGGAGGCAACCTGTCCACTGAGCAGGTAAGAAGACTCGGACACCATCTGAGGTTTCAGGCCAGAACATCTCCGAACACGACCGAAGGCACTTCGGAAACGGATCACGTGATTTCATGTTGTTGTCACGTTGTCTTGGAAACAGCTGCGGAGCTCCCGTTAGTCGCTTACGTCAGACTTCCCGTGTCACGTGTTGATTCGATGAGAAAACAGCTCCACGAACCACAGCGCTTCAGCAACGGATGACGTCATTAGTCTCGTGCGCTTTAACGTCTCCTTTTGCAACTTCCAGCAAGTATCGTTTGTCATGACGCACGTTCGTTTGACGTAAATGACGTCAATACGGGGGTATATATACATGTGGGTGCATGAGAGGTTTTCATTCTCTTCTGGAACAGCAAGAGTACGCAGCAAGATCCATTGCAGGTACACTGCACTCAAAACGAACCAAAACCAAAGAACCAAAAATGCAACAACAACAAGAAAAAAGTTATCTGGTCTCAGAGGAGAGCCTGAAACCTATTCTCAAGAAACATTTAAACAAACTTACACCCACACAATGGACCATGATGGCAGCCGGCGAGCTGGTCCCAGAAATACAATCTATTCTAGCTGACATGATAAGTGAAATTGTACAAACCGTGTCAGCAGAGATTTTGAGGGTTTTCCTGCCAATGGTGCAGCAACACATACGAGATTTCACATCTGTGGATACCATCAAGCCTCAGCTGGGAGAGTCCCTACCCAAAAGTATCTCTCAGGTCCTCGACATCCCAGTGGACCAAATTGAAGTTGCAGAAGAGCTGACAGAACTGGTGGAACAGGAAATTGAGGAGAAGGTGCAATCTTGCATTAGTGTTGCTAAATCCACTACTTGTGACAACATGGGATTGGACGTAGATTGTTACGTGACGGGCTTTATCTCAAATATAAAGCGCCTTGGCCGCATGGTGTCTCAAGCTGCAAAATGCATTAAAGTGAACTTGCTTAAGCTCAACTGCATGAGCAAAGCAGGGCCTTCTGATGGAAAATCTCCCATAAATGTCCCTCGGGCCATCGAAGGAATCGCTGACATCCTCACAAAATGGGCTACGGAGTCACAAAACGTCGCATTAGAGGATGAAAGTATTTTCGAACTTCCCGTCACCTCTTTTACAGAAACAAAGAGAGC